>PVIA01001171.1:137172-308404 GCA_004024845.1 Tonatia bakeri | reverse complement strand
GAAAGCAGTGGCTCCAGCGGTCTCCTGCTCTCAGGCAGCAGAGACACACGGCTCCCACTGGAAACCAGGCGGGAGGGCGAGCGTCTGCTCTGGCACCCTCTGTAGAGGCCCATCTCCGGGACCAGGGCACCCAGTGGGGTGAAAGCGCGTTGTTCGGCTGTGCTCCTGACGCAGAGTCTGCCATCGGCATTCTTTTATGTCCTTGAACACTGGGGAGGAAAGTCTAGGCTCGGATCTGCTACAGTTTGGGATTAGCAAAGGAGCTCATTCTCGTTAAATACTGAAAAAGATAATTGCAAGACCTGGAAAACACCAGCCAAGGTGTTCATCGTCACAAGTAGCTACATAAACTCAAATTCCTAAGACAACACACTTATCACCTGCAGTGAGTAAACGTAATTTCGCATAGCAAATACTTAAAAGCATAGTTTCTTACCGTAAGCATACTTAAACTTGCTTTGACATTAGCATAGCCTTAAGTTTATAGGTTCCGGTCATTAACCAATAAAACCTTCATGTGTAGAAGCAGCATATCACAGGAGACTTTGTTATAAATGGTAATAGACATTTATAAGGATTGTAACTGTGTAGAAAAGAGACAAAATTTGTAGAAATTTTAAAGGCTGAGAGTTTTTTGTACGTCCCCTTCTTAAGCATGTAAAACTTTTTAAAAGGCATTTCGTTGGACTGAAACAGGAAGTGCATAGGCATGCTACGACATTCAGAGAACAAAAGGATATCTAGAGAAAAACGTTTCCCACCGCAATGCCCTGGTCACCAAAGTCCCCTCCTCTGAAGTAACTCACGCTAATAGTTTCCTGTATGTTCCTCAGAAACATTCAGAGCATAAACAAGTGTGTGCCTGCATTTCCGAGTCGTTTGGCTCTGCGTAGCTGGCACCGTACTGGAAATGTCATCGTGCCGCTCCGTCTGTCCGCTCTGTGCGTCTGGTGGATCGTCTCCCGTCCACACCGAGCCCGCGTGTGTCTCGAGTTCAACGGCACGGACGCAGACATGGGGCGGCCTCGGCTGCTCCGTGAGGCTGCTCTCGCCCGCCCTCCGCTTCCCCCTGACCTTCTAGCCTGTGTCTCTCGTTGTCTCGTTTGTTCATCTGTCCGTTTGCTTTCACTTACCTCACAGGGAAGATAAAGACAAGTGTGGGGGTGAGAATGAGGATGGTGACAATGTAAGGACGTGGGAGCGTGCAGGGACAGCTCGCTTCCACAGAGATTGTTCGGTGGTGGGCTGCAAAGTGCCACTCAGTAGCCAACTCTCTAGGGAGGAGGTTTGTGGCATTTGCCCACTGTAGTGTGCCAGCCAATTTCAAGCTACCAACATGGTGTCGCTGAGCTGACAGCAGGGAAGAGACGTGCACCCTCCTGCGGTGCCTGCACTGGCCAGGTGCACACTCAGTCTCATCGCCGTAGAGCAGAGTAAAGGAATGAGGAAGTGATTCAGTTTAAAAGGAATATACTGCTTTTGTTTTAGTATAGTTATTTAATACACTTTGTTACTTTTTAAATAAGTTTTATTTTCAATTCTTAAACGTTTTTCAGGTACAGTTGACAAACAATATTATATTAGTTTCAGATGTGCAGCACAGTGATTAGACTTTATACCTTTTTATAGCTTATGTTTGAATAGCAGTATGTTACTTTTTACAATGTGACCGCCGGCTCCCCAAACTGGCGTGAGCCAGCTCTCGCACAGCTCTGTCTGTCCTCGCCGAAGACATGCCCATGGTAGCTTAGGTCTGCAGACATCTTCTCTCAACTCATAACCACCTGGAACTTAACACGCCTCAAACCACACTCCTGCTTCCCCCACTTCTCGGCGGGTCCACCACGCTGACCCCCAGCCCTGAGAGTGTCACCTAGCACATGCCAGATACCAGACAAATAGTCACTGACTGAATAAAGGTGTGACTGCGAGGCAGGCTATTTTGAAAAGCTTTTATCTTATTTTTTATAGGGTTTCACTTTCCTCTGTCTCTACCCAATCAAACACCTTCAGTGGGTCCTTATTTCCTAGAAAAGTGTTTATAATTTGTAAGCTACTGAATCCTCAAAAGGCCCACAAATCTGTGTACAAGCCAAACATGGTACTATGGCTGGTGACATATGAGTATCCATTTTTTTCTATGTCTGAAGATGCTTTGATGATAAATACAACACAAACTTGTTAAAAAATATCATTGAATTCATAGTAGCTTTTTGTCATCGTACAACTTTTCAGGCAAGTCAAAATATATGATTACAAAGGAGTGTTTGTACTGGGGGAAAAATGAAAAAGCTACTGGGGAAACAAGTCCAAAATCAGTCGCATTTAATTTTAAAACTCACTAATTAAAGTTGTGCTGGGCGATACATACAGAACAAAAGCGTGTACTTGGCCTTGTGAGAGACAGCAACGTGAATAAGACACGTTCTCTGTTCTACAGGAATTCTAATTGACTTGGGAGACATACACAATTCTCAATGACCCTTCCAAGAGTCCTAGCATGAGGAACGTGGAGTGTGGGTGAATGCACACTGGGCCCAGAGACCCAGAGTGGAATGAATTTCAGGGCTGAAGCCCCAAGAACAAGGTTGTAAGGGCGGAGTCATAGGATAGGCTGGAAAGGTAAGCTGCGCCCAGGTTGCTGTAGGTTGGGCTAGTGGACTCAGTCTTTGTTCCGGAAGTAAAGAGCAGCCACTGAAGTCTTCCACTCAACAAACATCTAGGAGCAGCCACAACGTGACCAGCAGCGAGCCAGGCACTAGAAATGCGATGGTCACCAAGAGAGGCAAGATGCCGCCCACCCTCAGCCTTGGAGCGAGAGAATAACGTTGTCTGGTCTCTAGATCTGGAAGATGAATCTGTAGGAAAGATGGACTAGTTTCTTCACTTTTGATCACTTGGAAGAGGAAATTCTCTTGGGCAGATAAAATGTTTTTGTTATTAATAATGCCCCTCACCTGTAATTACCTCCAATCCCCCGGAATAGGGAAGATACAGCCTAAAAAAGAGCTTTTCTTTATGGAGACAGATGAAGAACAGGAAGATTATTATGCGTCGAATCATGTCCTTGAACTTTAACACGTTCAAGTCCTGCTCCCAACGCTTCAAAATTTGACCTTACTTGGAAATAGGGTCATTGCAGAAGGAATTAGTTAAGATGAGGCCATTTGGGGAGGGCCCTACTCCATTCTGACCTGTGTCCTTCTAAAAGCAGGAGATTGGGAGGCAGTGGCATGCAGGGAGGACACCATAAGGAGACAAGAGCTGACATCAGGAGGACGATCTACAAAGCAAAGACTCCAGAGATCGCCGGCCCAGCGCCGGAAGCTAGACAGGAGGCGTGCCCAGATTCACCCTTGCAGCATCAGAAGGGGTCAGTCCTGGCGACACCGACACCTTGATCTTGGAGTTGTAGCCTCAATAACTGTGAGACAATAAATGTCTGTTCTTAGAACCACTCAGTCTGCAGAACTTAGTTATGGCAGTTCCTGCAAACTAATAGGACGATGAAAGCTGCAATGTTCTACATTGAAAAGAGAACAAAGAGAGACCCTCGTTGGCATGGCGAAATCAGACTGGTGGAAGCAAAGGGTCTCTGAAGCTGGGCAGGTTGCTGAGAAAGTCAAGGGGAAGACAGGAAGCTAAAAGGGATCTTTAAGGGAAGAACAGAAATGTGGAAGAGGAATTTTCCACAAGCTTTCCTGCATGCTGTGTGATCTCATTGTCCAGCTCCCCCAGAAGTAGGCAATACACTCTCCACCATTTGCTTTTGGAGTGACTGAGACATGGTTTTTGGATGCAACAGAAAGCTGAGTCCTGGTTCAAGGTGCACATGACAACGATGATAAGGTTTCCCGTGAGCGATGTCACACTTGCGTCCATTCCAGACGTTTGCTGAGCACCAGCTGGGAGCCCAGCGCAAGGCCAGTTGTGTGGAATTCAGGAATAAAGAAAGCAGGCACAACCCCTGTTCTCCTGGAGCTCAAACTCTAGCGATAGAACAGACAATAAGTAATGCCTCACACTTCCATTAAGGCAACTATGGGTTTGAGTATGTTCACTTATATGAGTAACATATGAAACACCAAGCATAGAATGCTGGGACATGACATGACCTAGACTGAGGGTTCCTGAAGTCGAGACTTAGGGTTGAGGAGGAACTCGCAGACAGCAGTGGCCCCTGGGTGCGATGCGTGGTGACAAAGGTCAGCCCATCGGCCCAGACAGACAGAAAGAGTTTGCGCTCACACTCTGAGGGACCACACGGCTTGGTTCATTTGAGAAGCAGCAGAGAGGCCCCTGAGTTTGAAGCTCAGTGAGGGAGGCGGTGAAAGGTGGGAAGTGCAGGTGGAGAGGGCAGCACAGGCCAGACCACGCAGAAAATGTGCGAAGCATGATACATTAGAAGAGTAAGCACTTTCCCCCAAGCTCGTTGTGACAGCTTATAAAAAAGGAGCATTGATTCCAAAATGTTATTTAGACTGAAAAAAAAAAAAACAGACAAAACTTGAAGCCATCAGTTTGCACTTTAAACACCTAAGTCAGCCACAGACTTGAGGTTTTATGCTTCCTGGGCTGTGAGGCTAAATATTATGGGTTGTGATACACCTGACCCAAACCTTGACGTCCCTTTACAAGGAATATGAGAAAGGGAACTAAATCAGTCTTTCATTTGCTGTCACCCTAAGGAACAGGGCATGCACCAGCAAACTCCCTGTCACCTGAGATAAGAGCAAGTTCAACTCACCCATTCTATCATCAATATATTTGTATCTGCTAGATTCTAAACTCCAGAATTCAGGAACAGTGTCTGTCTAGTTCATCACAGCTTCTCTCCTGTCACTAAGACAGTGCCCGACACAGAGGTAACCTTCGGCGGACATCTGCAGAATGAATAGCTGCTTTCAGGGTTAACGTTATTTATCATTACATGAATTTTTGTCTATAATTCTTCACTCCAGGGAATTCCCTACACCTGTCTAATCTGCTAACCCACCTTATTCCCCATCGTTGGACCCATGTAAGGAAATGACTTAGTTTATATCACTTGTGGAAGTCTCTGACAAGCTCTATGTAAACTTTGTGGATCTATGGAATTCACAATGGTTGAACTGCCTATTTCTTTGACCGATTACAAGGCTCTTTGAACTGAATTCCTCAACAAAAGTATAGATGCCTTTCTGGTTAAAGAAGGCTCATTTCAGCACACACACAAAAATGAAGGTGTAAAGACAATTTAAATGCTAGCATATCATGATCAAAATTCTCAAGACAGACAAGGGAAAGAGCCATGTGTCTGACAAATGTTCAAGGGCTGTGATTAAAAACAAATGATAAGCTCAAGGTTTTGTAAAGTCATCCAAAATCAAAACTGAGGCTCTAACCTCATTTAGCTATCTTTATTGTGTTACAATGTGCCAGAAGGACTACATGACTCCCCAGAGTGCGAGAAGCATACTTCTCTGAGCTCTGCTTTGAATCACACTGATATATTGTAGCGCCGTTGTTGCTGAAGTATTCCATATTAAAACTGTGTGTGTGTGCATGCGTGCGTGCAGAAAAACATATGGGATACTGCTTTGTTAGGCATTTTTCTCCTGATGAGTCAATTAGCAATACATCATCACACACCAGCCCGACTTCGCCTCCATGTGAGGCCAATCTGTGTGTCTCCTTGCACATGGTGAAAGCAAAGGCAAAAAAGTGGGAGCGGGCCCTTATTTCATGCTTTGCTGAATAGTTTCGGCCCATAGTCACCAGTGGAAGATGTGCCCACTGTGGAGCTGGAGGTGCTTCAACAGTGCCAAACTCAAGGTCATTTCGGGAGGAAAAAAATAAGAGATGAAAATAGCAGAACCATTTCGAGGTGGTCGTCATCCTTTGTTTTCACTGAACCTGAGAGACCATGACCCACAGTCTTATGAACCAGGGGCTGGAAGGGTCTGTGGCCAGAGGCGTTTCAAGACTCGGGAGAGTCAAAAAGGCTGGACTCAAACTTGTCAGTGCAACGCCCAGAATGCAATTCCATCATCATCTGTTTGCAGTTAGCAGCCCTCTCTGTAAGTGCATCCCTGTGCTAACAGGGTATGAATACATCAAAATGATTACATTTGACTGCTTTAATTTCCAAATTGAATCATCACAGACTACTTAGTTGATTCAATTCAAGCAGCAGTATTTTTTGAGGCTTAATCTCAAGCCCAGAACTTTGCTGGATGCCCAGGTTTATAAAAGAAATAAAAAGGTTTTGTTTTTTTCCCTGTGAATAGAGGGCAAGTTCACTTGTGAGATAAGAAACTCACAGAGAACGCAACTGGAAATAATACCAAAAAAAAGTATGTACTGTATTTGCTGTGTATAATGCGCACCCATGTTTTACATACCCATTATTATACTCATGGTATGTAACCATTATACCCATGTACAATGCGCACCCTTATTTTTCCCTCAAAAATTCAGGCCAAAAAGTGCACATTATACATGGTAAAATATAGTCATCAGGAGCTGAGTCATTTAACGTGAACCACACAATAAATTCTGTTTGAATTGAACAAGTCCCAGCCAAGTTCGTGGCCAGCAGAAGACTCAACATTGGTTTGTGGAGTAGGGACAGAGCTGGGTACCAGGCCGGAGGATCTTCGACAGAAGGACACCAGCAGTGGAGGCGAAGAAGCAAGAGCCGATCTGGCGGGCAGCACGCAGGGCCACCCACCGCTCGGAGAAGGGCGCTTCTAAAGCCTCGCCCTGCGGCCCATGTCTGTCTGAAACCACATGGGTTCCGCAGCTCCTGGCGGCCCAGACACCCCGTCCCCCAATGATTGTGACCTGTTTGTGGTAGCTCATGCCGTGTAGTCCTGGCTTTGGGATGCAAGCGAGCGTCTGGAGCAGCCAAGCCGCGCTGCCTTAGGTGCTGCAGAAACCCGCCCCGGGGCTTTAGCGCCAGGCCTCACCACAAGGCGAGGTGCCCTCACAGCCAAAACGACTCTCGAGTCTTTTGTAAAATGAGTTGGAAGACATCCACCGTTGCTTAACTACGCCAAATACTATACCTTTATCTACTGCACATAATCTCATCTCATCCTTGAGTCCCCGCTGCCACTGATAACCAAAGGAAAACAGTGTCTGCTTAAAATGAACCCTCCCCCCGGTCAACAGTCTCTTCATCAACCAAGAATGTTAACTCTTTATCTTAGGGCCAGGCATCTCCTGCTGCTGGAAGGGTCTCCTCTGCCCACCTTCTGTGTCCAGATCTTTTCTGAGTGGGGAGGGAAGCTTCCGTGTCCTGTGCACACTGGTGGGAAGGAGAGGAGCCCTCCTCTCTCTGCTCCTGATGCCTCAGCTCCAACACAGCAGGGACTGGCCCCGTGTGAGCGCAGGAAAAGGGGCAGGGCCAAATCAAGTCCTGTTGTAGACAGGAAATACACACTGGCTTTCCAAAAGGCTTAGTAAAATGTGTATTATGTATAATTAAGATATTTATGTTGATTACAAGTTGAAATGAAAATACTTTGAATACATTGGGTCAGATACAATAAAATATGTTAACTGTTAAAATTAATTTCACCTTTTAATTCTTTTACCTTTTTAATGCGATTACTAGAACATTCTAAGTTGCCGTGAAACTTGTACTGTCTTTTCATCAGCCAGTGCGTTTCTGGGGCTTCTGTCTCCCTGGGGGGCAGCTGACTTGTCTCCTTGCCGGTGGGCCCTGGCCTGCGCTCAGAAGGGTTGGTCCTGCACGGTCACGTACTGCTGATGAGCATCTGGTCAATCGGGGCCTCCAGCCGTAATTCTCCACCAGGTACAGCTTCCTTTTCCCAAGGTAAGCCACTTTGATCTGTCAATCTGTGAAGCTGTGATGTACAGCAAGAAATTTATATCCTCTTCGGTCTTCCCCACTTCTGGCATAGGGCTCCTAAAACTATTGGAATTTCCCTGAGGAGAGCAGAGGAAGGTTTCTCTTGTTTTGTTAATGAGTGACTTTGGGAACTTCCAGGATGGGAACGTTCTGTCACCATGTTCTAGCCAGTGGAGAGGGCCTGGAGGTGAGTCACTCTCCGACGGCCAACGGTCAATGACACAATCACACCCAGGTCCTGAAGCCTCCATAAAAACCCCAAGTCCAGGCTTCAGAGAGCTGCTGGCTTGGGGACCGCCTGGAAGTCTGGGGAGAGCGGCATGCTCGGAGAGGGTGGAGAAACGTCGCACCCTCCTCCATGACCTGTGAGCCTCTTCCACCTGGCTGTTCCTGAATTGTATTCTTTTATAATAAACCAGGGATCTAGTAGGTAAAATGCTTCTGTGGGTTCTGTGAGCTGCTCTAGCAAATTAATTGAACCCAAGGAGGGGAGTGTGGAACCTCTGAGTCATAGCCACTGGGTCACAAGCACAGGCGACACTCTGCACTTGAGAGTGGCATCCGAAGTAGTCAGAGGGAGGCGGGCAGTCTCACAGGACAGAACCCTTCACCTGACATGATGGGAGACAGCGGCAGACTTGAGTTAACTCGTAGGACACCCAGCTGGTGTTTGAGAATTGCTGGTGGCAGGGTGGGACCCCACCCCACCCCACTGCACACAGGATTGGGGGTAGAAGTCTTACCCTCCTGTGGCAGCTCTGCTTCCTACCATGAAGTATCAGGTGGAGGTCACAGGCTGAGGATCATGTCTCAGGCCCATTGGTCTAGAAGCCTCCCCTGCCCCGCTGATTGGCCACTCCAGAGCTATGACAGATAAATCTATGAGGCAGATGAGCCTGAGTGGTCTCCACTGCCCCTGCCCCCATCAGGGGCTCCTTTCCCCTTGCCACACCCTCCTTTGTCCTGGGCCCGGAAGGGTGGCTCATCAAATTCTTGTTCGGAAGTTCAGTCCTGTTTCTCTTCTCGGCCACCTTAGCCTCCTTCGCTTCCCTCAGATCGAACCCTCTCTTCACTCTTCCTGCCCCGTAGGGACTTCCTGCCCATCACCCTCTCCGTGCTGTGGGAGTCCCGGCAAGACTATAATCTAGTTCCGGCTCCTGACCTTCCAGAGAGCTTAGGAGACAGGCTGCAGAACCACAGGTCTCTCCTGGAGAACAAGCGTCATTGCTAACGCCAGCGACACAGTCGGTGACAGGCATGCACGAGTGCCAGTTTTCCCCAGACTGTCCCTGTTCCCTGAAATCCTGTGATTCTCTGCAGAACAATTGCTTCCAGGCTTCACATAAATGTTTCAATCTTTTCTTAATATACAGGGTCCAGCACAAATAACGCACCTTTTTTTATTACAAAATCATAAAGCACATGATTCTGTAACATAACAATGTCACACTCAAGCACACCATATGACATTTTAGGTGACACATTCAAATTAAAACTATAAATTATGGACTTCCGGCCAAGATGGAGGCATAGGTAGTCACACTGTGCATAGGTAGTCGCAATCAAAACTAAGGACAACAAAAATTGAGAAACAAGAAACAACCAGAACAGAGAGAAATGAACCGAATGGAAGTCTGACTACCGTACATCCAGACCGGTAAGGAGGGGCAGAGCCGGAGGCCTATGGAGAGGGGTCGAGGCGTCCTGGCAGGAAAGAGCAGTGGCTGGCAGACGCGGGTGTGCAGGGCGCAGTCCGCAGTTGGCAAACCCCAGAAGCGCAGAGGCGGCTGACAGACCGGTGGCAGACCCTGGGCGTGGGAGGCAACGAGCAGACCCAGTGCACCACAGCCACACGTTCTCGTGCAGACAAACTAAGTGAAAACAGGCAGCAACACACACCGCAAAACCCAGGGACCCTGCGCTGCCAGGAAACAAAGCCTAAGAGCTCCGACTGAAAACACTGGTGGAAGTTGAGGCCAGGAGATTCTCTCAGCCTCGCAGGAGGCTCCTCGGGGAAACCCACAGAGTCCAAGAAAGTGCACAGGCCCACCCACCCAGGAGCCAGCACCAGAAGGGCCCAATTTGCTTGTGGGAGGTGGCAGGGGGAACTGGAGTCCTAGAGAGAGCAGAACAAGCACCATTGTTGCCTCTCAGACCCCACCCCCACATACAAGGTCACAACCCAGCAACTGGGGTGCCCTGCCCTGGTGAACACCTAAGGTTCCGCTGCCCATATGTAACACCTGCAACCAGACCAAAGGAAAATAAAAAAGACGGCTCAAACAGAATTGAAATACCCGGAACCAATTTTTTTAAGTGACCAAGAGATAGCCAACCTCCCAGATGCACAGTTCAAAGCACTGGTGATCAGGATGCTCACAGAATTGGTTGACTTTGGACATAAATTAGATGAACAAATGCAGGCTACGATAAGAGAAATGAAGGAAAATGCACAGGGAACCAATAGTGATGGGAAGAAAATGGGGACTCAAATCAATGGAGTGGACCAGAAGGAAGAAAGGAACAACCAAACAGAAAAGAATGAAGAAACAAGAATTTAAAAAAATGAAGAGAAGCTTAGGGACCTCCAGGACATCTTTAAACGTCTCAACATCCAAATTATAGGGGTACCAGAAGGGGAAGAGGAAAAACAACAAGTAGAAAAGTTATTTGAACAGATAATAAAGGAGAACTTCCCCAATCTGGCAAGGGAAATAGACTTCCAGGAAGTCCAGGAAGCTCAGAGAGTCCCAAAGAGGTTGGACCCAAGTAGGAACATGCCAAGGCACATCATAATTACATTAGCCAAGGTAAAAATGAAGGAGAGAATCCTAAAAGCAGCAAGAGATAAGGGGACAGTTACCTACAAAGGAGTTCCCATCAGACTGTCAGCTGATTTCTTGAAAGAGACTTTACAGGCAAGAAGGGGCTGGAAACAAGTATTCCAAGTCCTGAAAGGCAAGGACCTACATCCAAGATTGCTCTATCCAGCAAATCTATCATTTAGAATGGAAGGGCAGATAAAGTACTTCTCAGATAAAGCCAAGTTAAAGGAGTTCATCGTCACCAAGCCCTTATTATATGAAATGTTAAAGGGACTTACCTAAGTAAATGAAGATTAAAAATATGAACAGTAAAAAAAGACTTCAAATTCACAGTTACTAACAACCATACCTAAAACAAAAACAAACTAAGCAAACAACTAGAACAGGAACAGAACCACAGAAATGGAGATCATATGGAGGGTTAACAACAGGGAGGGGGAGGAGGAGAGAGGGGAAAAAGATATAGAGAAAAAGTAGCATAGACAATAGGTGAAAAATAGACAGGGGGAGGGCAATAATAGTATGGGAAATGTAGAAGCTAAAGAACTTATGACACATGGACATGAACTAAAGGGGGGGAATGTGGGTGGGAGGGGGTGGGCAGGGTGGAGGAGAGTGAAGGGGGAAAATGGGACAACTATAACAACATAATCAATAAAAAAAAGAAGGAAAAAAAACTATAAATTATGACACCCATATTATTACCCAACCAACCACCCTCAAGCAGGCCTTACTTCTGCCAGACCCTGTGTGTTAAATAATACATACATGACACACATTCATTTAAAAAATTCAAACAGGACAGAAAAAGCCAAATAAGAAAAAGCATCCCAAATACTGACACCCAAGGCCAATGACAAAGCTGTGAAGTTCTCCAGACACTGTGATTCCAGATCACTGTGCCTAGGGACCAGGTGCAAACACATGTGGCTGTTCTGTATGTGCTGCCTTCGTTCACTGATAGCATCTCGTGAGTACATTTCCATGCTGATCGACAAAGAACCCTCCATTGATTTTAGTGGCCATTGAGCATTCCACTTTAGGCTCATACCCTGATTTTCTGGTCGAGGCCCCTTTGGATGGGTGGGGAGGGGCTGAAATGAGCAGCAGCGGGGCGGGCCTCCTGGTCGATACACCAGTTTGCAAATGCGCAATTGCCCCTTGGAATAAATTTCAGAAGACAGATTGTGGGTAAAGCTATATACATTTTGTATTTTCATACATTATGTCAAGTTACCTTGTAGGGAGGCTTTTTTTTCTCTCCACTTCTTATAACAATGGGTCGCTTCAATCTTTTAAAACTTTATAGATATAGAAATTATACCTCTCAGTTGTTTTTAGTTACATATCTTCGATTATTAATATTTTCATATTTTTTCAAATATGTTTCTTCATATATCACTGGTCTGTTAAAACTTATCACTGATTTTTCATATTGAATTCTTATTTTTTATAGATGTATTCATTTGTACATTATGGCTATTGGTCTTTTGACATGCATTGTGAATTTCTCCTAGTTTTTATTCATCTTTCAGCTCGTTTATTTTATGTTTTCCATGAAGATGTTTTATCATTTAATACACTTTCCAGTTTCTCTGATAGTTTCTGAATGATTAAATATAAATACATACACATTTTTCTTCAAGTTCTTTTACACTTATTACACTTATCTTTCCCAAATCACTAGCTGTTTAAATACCATCTTTTATACTACTGGTTTGAATATACCTTTATCATATAATAAATGCCTGTGTATAAATTTGGTCCTATTCCTTGACTCACCAGCATTTTCTATAAACCTCTTTCTGAGCCGATAAAAAACACTGTTTTTCTAAAATTAGTAGCTTTATAGTACACTTTACTATGTGGTGGGGCATATCGTAGTCCCCCAAGCTCACCCTTGGGAGGTCACAGCTGGACTGTTTTGTTCTCTGGCTTCTGGTTGAAGTTGGGCAATGCAGAGATAGAACAGACTGAGGATAGTGCAGGGTGAGTGTTCATTCCACCAGCTGTCCACTTCTGGGGCCCTATGGCTGGCTGTGCCTCTCATCCCATCGGAAGTCCCTGCTCCCAAAAGCCAGCCTTTTCACTCAGCTTTCTAAATTCTGCGTTTCAGAGACTGTTGACTCTTGTTTCCACTTCAGTCCCAGGAATAGCAACAGGGGTCTGCATCCCCAGGCCTGGGCTACTTATCTGGATGTTCCAGTTTCCCCAATTTGCTGTCCGAACCTTTATACACAGTCTCTTCTTTACCCTCTCCTCTCAATCGCCCAGTTTGAGTGTGTCATCTGTCTCTCATGGGAAAATCTTACTGATTCAAGCAATGACAGTGAATACTTCTGTCTAATCCTGGCTCCAGTGGGAATGCTTCTAGGGTTTCACTATTAACTACCCTACACTACAGCTACATCCAGCCTGCCCTGGTGTTCTCGAACTCCTCTGCCCCACCTTCTGAGCAGATGGTCTCACCTGCTACTTCCTCTGCAGACGAACCTGCACATCCTTCCCTCCTCCCCGCCTCTCCTATTGGAAGACGGATTCCTCCTGCTGTCTCAACCAGATTCCTCTGGCTCTGCCCAGGGCCCCGTCCCCTGACCAGTCTTGGGGATCTTGGGCTATTCACTCCAGGCCACCAGACTGAAACATTTCACGCCTATCCCATCTGGAAGAGAAGTCCCCATTGGCTCGAGTCCCCTCCAGCTTCTATCCTCTCTTCCTCTTCGCATCAACAGTCTTGATCTGCACTGTGCATTACTCTCCAGCTTCCTCTAACTGCTGTAATGCCTTGGACACTTCTCTTGCCAGATTACTATGTCGGAGGCAGACAGAGTGAAAAGGGCAAGTGGTTTCTTTGGAAATAGCACCTACGAAATGTGAAAGTGGGAAAGAAGAGAAGCAGAATTTGCACACACACCTCCCCCACCTCACAGCCATGATGGAAGGAGACTGGACTTAGGGTGGGAAACACACAGTACAGTAAACAGATGACATCTTGCAGAACCACGCACCTGAAACCTCTGTAACTTCATTAACCAATGCCACACCGAAAAATTCAACTAAAAAAAAGTTGCCACCCTAACATATGCTTCTTTGTGATATTCATTAACGTAAGCTGGGTGTTTTTAGGAAATGAAAGACTCAGGAAAAATGTCTAATCTTCCCCAGAACTGCCTAACAGGACATGGATGGGGAGCAGCCCCATGAAAAGAGCCCTTGTCATAGACACTGCAGCTGCGTGTGCCCGATGTGTCCCAGACGGGGAGGAGCCCGGCGGGCCTGGTCCAAGTCCTCATGTGCCCTATCAGTAGAGATGGCTCAGCAAGCACTTATTTACCAAATGTTTGCTTTTTAAGAAAAGATTTTATTTTATTTAGAGAGGGGGAAGGGAGGGAGAAGGAAAGGAAGAGAGACATCGATTTGCGAGAAAAACATCAATCAGTTGCCTCTCGCACGCTCCCAGCCATGGACCTGGCCCGCAACCCAGGTGTGTGCCCTGCCTGGGAATCAAACTGGTGACGTTTTTGCAGAGCAACCCCAACCCCCTGAGCCACACCAGTCATGGCGTAAACCTTTGCTTTTCCACTTCCACGTGAATTGGCTTCATTCCTATAAAGTCCCAAACCACTGCCCCTCTCTCCTCAGCTCCAGATGGCACGGAAGCCCCGTCGCTCAAGCCTTCCCAGACCCAGGTTCTGGTGGGGCCCTGAGAGGCACACATGTAATTAAATGTGGACGTTTTCTCCTGTCAGTCTCTCACGTCTCTGTGATCGTTAGGCCCGCCAAAAGAGCCAAGAGGAAAAAGAGGGGAAATGTTCTCCTCCCCCACAGGAAGAAGCAGGATTTGGTCATGAAAAGCCTTCTGAGGGTGACGCAGATCTGAAAAATTCTCGGCCAACCCCACAGGAAACTCTGGGGCAAAACCTGCTGGGCAGATGCGTCCTCACTGTGGTCCAGGCTCTCGCAGCACTCCGTCCCTGGCTGTGGGCTCTCGGGGAGATTTGTCCTCCATCTGGGAGGAAGGCAGACCTGAAGGTGCTAAAAGCCGGACTTGTCAGCTCAGCGCTGCTGATCGCTCCGTACTCAACAACCTCTCTCCTCGGGCTCCCCGTTACTCCCTCAGCTTCTTCTCCACCGGATTGGACAGACGCTGTTTCTCTGACTGTCCCACTGACACAGCTCCTCGGGATTCTGTCCCAGGCCTTGTTAATTTGCATGGTGCACACGCTCTCTAGAAAAGGCTCCAATGGTGAGAGCTGCAACGTGCTGACGACCTGCGCTCTCTGGCTCCAGCCAAGACCTCTGTCCTCAGCTATCCATGCAGAGAGCATCGCGTCCTCTAGACAAGTCACTTCCACGGCTCATCCTCGCTGAATTCTTTCTTTTCTCTCCAAACCTGCTTCTTCCCCTTCAGTGTCTCAGTGTCGTCTGTCCCAGTCAGTGGCACAGCCCCCCTCCCCACAGTCCTGTGCCATCCCTCACAAAGTCTTGTCTCTCTAAACGTCAGCTGTCTCCCAATCTGCACTCTTCATCTGCCCTGCCCTCTCCTGTTGCAAGCCATGGTATTTTATTGCCTCTAAAATATTGCAGCAGCCTCCAAACTTCGTCCTCTCCTTTCTGCTTTACATCCTATTTTCATTCAACTTTATTATCAATTAAATAAGCTTTAAAATAACCATGCCTCTGGTGAGGGAAGTGCACATTAAAGCAACATTGAAATATAACTTATTTTATTTTATTTATTCATTTTTAGACAGAGGGGAAGAGAGGGAGAAAGAGAGGGAGAGAAACATCAATGTGTGGTTGCCTCTCACGCCAGGGACCTGGCCTGCAACCCAGGCATTTGCCCTGACTGGGAATTGAACCAGCAACCCCTTGGTTCTTAGGCTGTCACTCAATCCACTGAGCCACACCAGCCAAGGCTGAAATATAATTTTTGTTTTGTTTGTTTCCTGTGGCTGCTGTAACAAACCATTCCAAGTTGGTAGCTTGAGACCATAGAAGTTTACTTTCTCACAGTCTTGGAGACGTGAAGTCTGAAATAAAGACATGGGCAGGGCCACCTTCCCTCTGGGGGCTTCAGAAAAACCCTGTCTCTTCCATCTCCATCTTCTGGGGACACGGCATCTCTGGGCCTGTGGGCTGGTCACCTCAGTCTCTGCTTCCGTCTTCACGCTGTCTTCTTCTCTGTAGGTCTGCCTTAAAACTCCCTCTGCCTCTCTCGTAAAGATGCGTGTGACAACATTCAGGGCTCACCTGGATGATCCAGGAGACACCTTGCTCTTAAAATGTCCAACTGAACCACATCCTCTCCATGGAGGGTACTGTTCACAGACTCTGGATGCCAGGATGTTGATTTATCTTCTGGGAGTGGGGGTTGGGGGACCCATTCAGCCCACTGCAGCTATCAAGTTAGCAAAACTTTAAATACAACAAATGCTCAATGCAGGCAAGAGAGCCAAAAAACCAGGATGCTTGTGCATCCACAGCTAGCACCACTATGAACTGGCACAACTCTCAAAACAGTGTGGTAGTGTGAATTGAGACCACTAAAAATATTCATACTCCTATCTAGTAATCTCACATCTAAAAATCTGTTTTAGACAGATACATTTAAATATGAATGCCCTGGCTGGCGTAGCTCAGTGGATTGAGAACCAAAGCATCTCAGGTTCGATTCCCAGTCAGGGCACATGCCTGGGTTGCAGGCCATGGCCCCCTGCAACTGCACATTGATGTTTCTCTCTCTATTTCTCCCTCCCTTCCTTCTCTAAAAATAAATAAATAAAATTAAAAAATATATGAACAAACAGAAGATTCAAATGTGTGTGTGTGTGTGTGTGTGTATAAATTTGTATACATATAGAGAAAAGACTAGAAAAAATTGCACGAAAATGCCTATCATGGCTATCAGTGATAGGACATGGACATTCTTATTTATGCTTGTGGGTGGGTGTGAAATGTTTTGGATGACCATGCCTTACTTTAATAATCAGTTAGGTCTGTTTTCGAGTGTAATCCTATGAGCTGCGGACTGGAGTTGGATTCACAATGAAGGAAGAGATGACTCGTCAGGGAAGAGTTGCACACAACTATCCAAAGTATTTAAAGTCTGATTTGGCTATATCTCCAGAACCAAAGCAAGACAGAATTAAAAGCTCGATTCTGGACATCAGACTTCTGGGATTTGCGACTAAATCCCCATGTGTGCCAGGATCCATCTGTCTCTGGAGAAAGTTAAAAGTCAGAGAGATAAGTGAAGCCAGGTCAGATCACCCCGCTCTGAGGCTACAGGGGCCCGAGAGGTGCCACTGTGCTCATTTTACTACCTACAGGCAAGCAGCTGCAGTCCGGAGACATGTGAGCGTGCCCTGCCGATAAAAGTGTTCCAGAGAGAAATGCAGCATCTCCATGGGGCCCCCGTGTTCTAAAATATATCAACTCTATTCGATAGTGTTCTGCAGGTTAAGTAACTGGAGGAGAGATGTGAGCCTGTGAGTTTTCTTTTGGGAACAATTAAAGAAACAAAGAAGAAACTGTTCCTTTTATTCTACGGCAAATCTAGCTACATACAGCACGAAATGATTGTTTGATTTTATTTATAAAGAACTCCTGTATGAACGCTGGTTTATGATCAAGATATGGGTAATGAAATAACTACTAAGCAAAAGGCTGTGTAAAATATCATGAAGAAAGAAATTCCCCCGACAATAAGAAATTTTGTAACTGTGTCAGGTACACTGAGGAGTAACGTGTTCGACCGGCGTCATAAACTGAAGAAACCACACAGTTTAATAAGACAAACGCCTTTTTGTTATGAAATGCTACCCCACATGGTTTGATATAACCTGAGGGCACTGATGAACCTTAAAATGTAGCTAAAGGGAATTTATTTAGCATCTGCTTGCTCAGTAATTATTAACCTCGTCTATTCAGTGCCTTACTCAATTGTCACCAAGGAGCAACTGACTCACAGGTCCCTTCTCAGGAAGCCTTAGCAGAAACGAGGGCTTCCCCATTCAGGACACACAAAACATCTTAAGGATTAAGACAATTGTAGTCAAAGGACTCTCCTCTCCCATTATGCACAAAGATCTCAAAGCCTTTAACCTCAAGAGATTAGGCAGGAGATGTGCCTCCAGTTTCCCCAGAGGAAATTCAGTCTGGATGACTAACTCCATGAGAAGGCAAAGCCCAAAGAAATAGACAGTGAACCAAGGCAGACCTGCCGACACTGAGCGATTATCCCGACAATTAAGATCCAGTTAGGTGTGTTCCCCCTCATGACTGTGGTTACAGTTCAGAAAGACTCCGTTCACAGGCAGTGACTGTGGGATAAGCAGGAAACTTCTGTAGGTTGATTTGCAAATAACCTATTATTTGAAGTAGCGGGTAAAGGCATTCATGTTTTGCTCTCATAACTGGCAAAGGGAGTAATTTTACATGGAAAGTGAGGCAAAAATAAATACGTACATTATGTCAAGCATTCACACGTATCTCACATATACAGGTGTCCATGGACACATCAACTCATAAGGACTGTCTTTTGCATTCTGCAGTCAAAAATTATGAAATGACAGAAATAGTCACTTTTTTCAGAGTAAATTTGAAAAAGCTTCAGTGTCAGAAGATTGGTATGGGGATAAGAAATTAAGAAAGACCATAGCAATAATGGTTAAGTAAGAGAAATATGAAACCGCTATCGGAGAAGAAGATACAGACATATTTGTTGCCCGTGACATTCTTTATTCTAGAAAAGCGTGTGATAGAACAGCACGTATGGCACATGTCTGCAGAGGTGTTCGTGCGTGTGTGCCTGCAGAAAGCTGTCTCTGTCACAGGGTAAGCATCCGATAAACATTTCATTAGGTGACCAAGATGAATCTCATGGTACTAAGACCTGGGTGAATTTTAGTCTCTTCTTTTTTGTTTTTCTATATTACTTTAATGTTTTCCTAAATAAAAAATACATATATTCTAAATATATATATTTAGAAGTAGGAAAACATTTTCAGCTTTTTTAAGGGAAAAACATAACATTATCACTTGCCTATGTGTGACTCAGTAATGCAATGCCCTGGAAATACCACTTATCACTCAATTTGGATTTCAATAGCATTCGCTCTGCAGTTTCAGGTCTTGCCGTGTTCAAAACCCCTGGTTTTAGAGCCCTGGGTTTTTCAGAGGTGGAAGAATTTGCATGAGGAAAACTCATTGAAGGTAATGGCGTATCTATGAACCACCATAAATCAGGAAAGGGAAAAAAGAGTTGCACATTTCTGCGTGTTAATTCAGCATTTCTCTCCCTTTTCTGCTGGGGCACCCTAACTGTAGAAAGAAGAACCTGGGAGACCTCCACAAACTTGAAATTTCCTTGAAGTTTTACGTTTGATCTAAAAAAGTAAGATAATTTTACACTGTGTTTCATCACATAGCTATAATGTAACACAACATTGGATGTTAATATATTTATCCTAGAGTAATGCTGGTTCTCCAAGAAAAAGCTGGCCACGTTGTTCCAGTGGTGTCAGTGAGTGCCTGGTGGGCGGAGGGGGTGGGGCAACCCCTCTGTGCGAAAGAACAAAGTCAGTCCTGAGAACACAGCGAGGAAACTCAGGATCACTGACAGGCTGGCTGCTGCACCAGTTCACTTCGCGACTCTGGTCCTAAAAACCCAAATAGTCTTTTAAAGAAGTGAAATGTGGACTGGGAAGGTAAGTAAAACATAGTAAATAAGTACTCATTTCAGCACATCAAAACATCAGGGATGCAATTGAGGGAAAACTTTTATTTTGGAAGAGTTTTTGTGTGTAATAATTTTATCTGTATTCTGATAATATTATACCTTTCCTACAGATGTTTTATAAAATGTAAATGTTTGCAAATGCTTCTTAGAAAGTGAATAAGCCCCAGATGTTCGTAAATTATCCACAATATCAACTTTAATTTTAAAACAAGGTATTAGTTCCTCCTCTTCCAGGACAACAAAACAACACTTTATAGTATGTATCAATCCTCCAGATAATGTTGTCTTTGAAAACATGCAATTTTTCTCAAGAAAGCAGTTCTCACAATCCTTGAGACTAGAAGAAGTAACATTTAAGAAAGCATTTAATATTTTTGGATTTGATCACTCTTCTAGTCTAGAAGGGGAAAAGTAAAATTACCTTTTATCACTCTTTTATCACCCTCTTTGTTTAGGAAGAAAAAAAATACAATTGCCCGTGTAGCTCGATAAGAGGAAGGCATGGAGTGATGAAGATGCCAGTGGGTGGACATGAAACTAAAACCATCTGGGAACTTGGCAAGAGGATCAGAACAACCCAATTACAATGTCAAAATTAACCTTTTTAAACATTTTTGGTAACTGAGCAATCAAGAAAAATAAATTCTATGTTGTTATGAACCAGTGACTGCTCAAAAAACTCTAAAATAATAACATCTTCTTGCAAGAGAGTGAAGTGGGGGCTGCCCGTGTGGGGCGGGCATTCAGTGCTGAGTGAAACTTTAAAGGATTCTTTTTCTTTTGCAATTATTCATGTCTTGGGTTCAGTGAAACGTGTTGGGTCACCAAGAATGATCTTGTTTTATTTTTCTTTTCCTCATAAAACATAGCATTATAAAGTAAAAATCACAGAAAAAGTTGATCGACTTCTAGCCAGAAAAAGGGGGGGGCGGGATTTAGAAAAGAATTACAAGTAGTTTTTTACATCAGCAAAGCAACTCAACACAGTAAATTACTGTATCTGAATATCCTATTTTTGCACCACATTTAAATGGCTGGAGCCCGAAAAAGTAAATGCCAATGCGGGATTCAAAGAGATATTTACCACATTCTCTAAACGGGTGGGAAGAGTACACAGACACAATAGGGATTACAAGTCTCTTTGCTGAAGTCTCCCCATTCGAACCTGTTTTTTCCTCTTCCATAGAACAAGAGATAATCTCCCTGAAATAAATATGCCCCTCTCTAAAAATGGATTCAAACAAAAGACAATTGGGGAAAATAAAATACCAAATAAATACCTAGTTAAATTGGGAAATAATAAGTAAATATAAACATAGAACACTAAGATTAGATCTCTCCACTTGTTTCAAAAGAGAAAAAAAGCTAATGAACAACCACTTGTAAGGTAGGGGCTGAAGTCTTCCCTCGACAGCCCACAGATCAATCAAACCCTTCAAATTAGTTTTGATGTGTTAATGTGTGAGTTCCCTACCTCCCCAAATTTCCATGGGCCATTGCTGGGTTCTGCTGCCGGCTCCCCACTGAGCGGTTCACTGTGTTTTGTTGCATGCTAATACGAGGTCGTTTAAAGCTACGTAAATACAGAGAAAAATAACCCTAAAGCAGATTATTTCCCACTTTATTTCCTCACACTATCTTCTGCCTTCTACTAGCTGAGAAAAGGTAGAAAATATTGGAAGCTTGATTAGGTTTTCTCTTCGATAACTGTAGCTATTATCTTTAGCGATACTCACAGATGATCAAAAAGGAGCAAGTGGCCACATCCCGGTTTCTATAACCTATTCAAATACACCTAGACTCTCAAAATTGTTAACCTTAACCTGTCGCCAATACTTAGCTCTACCGTGGAGTGACTAACAGGTAAAGAGAGAATATTTTAAGTTGAGGACTGGGTAATTTGTTTCACATATGATGGGATCTAAAACAATCCCTCAGTTTCATGTGACAGGGAATTACTGTCACGTTTGCCCCCCCTCCAGTGCTTCCTGTTGGGGGTGAGGGGTCTATTCTTCAGCATGACAAAGTCTGATTCCTGAATGGCCCTCGGTGTCAAAGGGCCATTAGTATGCTAAGCCTTTTAGTGGCCTGGGATAGCTCCATCCTGCTTTCCTCAATTGTTGCTATTGGGCCACGTGACTAACTGATGATTTCAAGGCAAGCTTTGGAATCTTGATGTCTTCCAGAAATTAATATTCCTTCTGGTAACATAATCTAGTGACTGCTCTTGCTCAATTCTCCAATGCCTGAAAAGAAGGACAGTTTTAGTGAAACTCCCCAGCGATGAGAAGGGAGAAGATTCAGCCAGCTTCTCTTGTGATGAGGTTTGAAGAGTTTAAAAAGACAAGTCTAATCTGTCTGGGAAAACCGTTGACAGCTTTTATCATGGTTTTCATTTTAATAAGTTCTACAAAGAATGGGGACAATTAGACTTTGGAAGCAATTTTTGAAAACTAAATTAACTATAAAAATGTTTATAGTAATTCTTGTGTGTGTGTGTGTGTGTGTGTATATATATATATGTATGTATGTATGTATATAATCAACTCTTCACCACACAGCTCTGATATTCCTTTTGCATTTCTTAAAAACATTCTTTTCATGAATATTAACTGCCAGCACCCATGTGTAGCAGAATAAGCACAAAACAAACGCGAGAAGGAAAGAAAGTGAACCCGGTGATTTCTGATTTACTGTTGACTGGTTGCTTCTTTTATCATGTCTTAGTCTGCACTTACCCCGCAAATCAGTAAGAAAGTTCACTGAAGTAGCACCTTTAGCTCCAAAGAAGATTTGAAAGATGACATGCTCTATGGATTTGCCTGCCAACGGTACCGAAGGAAGAGCTGGCCAGGGGACGCCAGATGACAAAACTGAGCAGCCTCTTTGCCTTGCAGGAATGACATCTACACGGTGCATGCCATCTGCCTAGAGGGGTATTCCAAGAATATCAGCCACTTACGCATTCACATTCAGAGAGAAAACACCCACAAAGTTCAATGCAAAATGTTTGGTTGGTTGGTTGGTTATTGACATTCACATTATCCACAAATTTGCATTTAGTCCTTATGGGTAAAAAAACGGACACTGAATAAGTGTTGTTACTCTGTGACTTCGTATAGCAGAGACTGCCTAGCTTTTCAGTAAACTTGCCACTTTTCGAATTTCTTTCTGGGCACACAGCTGGACCACACATCCCTGCCTGCCTCGCAGGTGCGTGAATGACGTCACTGAGTTTCAGCCAACAGGATGTATTTCGCTACTGCGCAGGCTTAGGTCCTGAAGTCTCCCGCACCAGATCACCTCTGCCGTTTCTCCCCCGCCTGCCTGGCTGGGGTTCTGAAAACGCGCTGAGAAGGACAGAGTCCCAAGGTAGAACCACCCTCCTCCGTTCCAGAAACACTGCTTTGGGGTGGGGGGCGGTGCCCGATAATCAGGGATACGTAGTGTGCGCGAGTGAGTCGAGTGAGTAAGAAATAAACTTCTATTCCTCTTGAGCCCTTAAGCCTTTCTTCTCGGAAGTGGAGCGCTGCTGACCGTGACGTCTAAGTTGTGACACTGCCGAGGTGGCTGAGCGGCCAGCGGCGAGGAAGCTGAGAGGCTGGGAAGAACCAGAGCCAGGATGCCCACGAACAACGCACGCGGTGCAGCGCCCCCAGCGCCAGCCTCCAGGAGGCCCAACCGCGTGGACACCGCGCCTGCTGCCGCGGCTCAAACGGCTGGCAAAGCGCAGGGGGACTCACAGCGACCACAAGAAACGGAGGTGCCCTGGAAAGAGCTCCAGTTTGCAAACAGAAGTGGAAGGGCAACGAGGGAGCCCCGGTAGTTAGTTCCTTGAAGGACTGGAAAAGTCGCCTCTTTGTAACCCTTCAGTATAGGACACGAAACTCCGGGGAAAAAAGGGGGTTTGAGCAAGAAAAGACCAATGAGTTCTACTTTGCCCAGGATGGTCACGGTTTATGCATATTGTTTCTGCCTAAATATGAATAGTATTAATATGACGCATTCTGAGGCAAAATAAGATTATAGGCGAGGCCTTCCTACTCCAGGTGCAGGTGCCCTCCAGGTCGCTGGCTGGTTGAGAGAGAGGGAAGGTCATGGCATAATATAGTTGTCTATTGCCGTGGAACAAACAACCCTGAACTCGGCAGCTTAAAGCACAGCCCTTGGTCTGTTCCTGACCGTGCACTTGGGAAACAGATCCGTGGGGCTGCGGCGTCTCCGCTCCGTACATCAACTGGAACGTTATTTATCGTTAAGAGGCAAGGACGCAAAGAAATGAGGTTTGAGAGTTATGCCAAACAGGGACCTCTGAGTGCGGTGACTGACTCAGGGAACTGACCGAAAAGCCTGTGAATCAGAAATCTACGAGGATGCCGAAGGAACTGTGCTATCTACACAACTACAAACCCAAGCTTGAACTTCAGGATCCAGTGGTGAGAACAGAGCAGCCCCCAGGAGGGGCGCACTTCAGAGGTGTCTGCCGCGGTTACTGAACAAGGAATACCTCCAGAGGGCAGGGTCTAGGACCTGCCGAGGCCCACGGACAAGGGGCTGCCTGCCAGGGAGAATCAGGGCCTCGCGGAGGCAAAGACCTTCATAGTGCAGGCTGAACAAAACTTCAGACTTGGGAAGACCAGTAGTGACCGTTCATCGCTCACTCTCCTCTTCCTCGATTACGAGTGTTTATGGCCGCTCTCTGCCCCTATTCCACTGCCGGAACCCGAGTGTGTATGTGGATGGAAGAGAGGGACCTAGCGCGTGTCTTTGGTTCACGCGGGAATGCTCCAAGTTGTGCATCAATGTGGATTTCATCTGGATCCAGTGTCTGCATGGAACTCGGGGCGGTTTTCCTTGGGAAGGAAATGAGTGTTTTCTGTACACAGGCAGAAAAGAGTAAAAGCCTGTTTGGTGATCAGGGGAGCAGACTGCGGCTGGGACCTTTACGTGTTAGCCCCAAGTCCATTTCCTTTTCCTTCAAAGCACGTGGATTTACTATTTTTCCAAGAATTCCTCTTGCAGTTAAGGGTTGCTGAGTGACGGAATTATGGCCAGGGGAATGTGGATCGGAGGGTGCATGCCACTTCCAAGTCCGATTATTAAAACCTTTCCTCGTCATCTGCCTGATATCTTTTCTCCACTACTCACAAGACAAAAGGTCCCCAAGGACCTTGACAAGGGTGGAGCCTGGGTCCTTGACCTGACTGGGACCCTTATCTTATTTTCAGGAGACACAGGGAATTTAGGGTCTGTTTGTTAGAGCAGTTAGCATTATCTTAACTAATACAAGGAAAGCAAATTCACTGGAGGCAAACATTGTCTGATTCCCAAATTCCTGCCGGGTTAGTCTTGTTTGTGATTAATAAACCCCGTCGTGCTCATTGTCAATAGATATTTTAAAGTTTTCCTTTTCTTTTATGGGTCCAGGAGGAAAATAAAACCGACATTTCCTAGAGTAGTGTTTATCTGCTCCCCTCCCCAGCTGGGGGTGGTCTCTGGCCCTTTTCCACCAGTCTGCACTGCTTACTTGCCCCTCCCTCCGTGGTCCCAGCCCCCACTCTGCATCCTGTGCTCCGGTTTCAGATCCCACTGGAAGATCCCAGCTTTGGGGCAGCTCTCATTCCCTGCGGTGCTTAGCCCCAGGGGTGTCGGCAGCTCCTGCCGGTTCTGTTATCTGAGTTGTCTCCCAAGCTGCCTTGTTTGGCTCCTCAGCAATTCCATCACCTGTGTAAACAACTCCCTGAATTAAATTTCCTCTGGTTAAAATGTCTGGAGTGGTTTCTGTTTTCCTGGCAGGACATTGACTGATACGTATGTAGGTTGAGAAGGCCTCATTGAAAAGGTGACGTTTGATCAAAGACTTAAGGGAGGAGGGCGTTAGCTCTGTTGGTATCTGGGGGGAAGTGTCTTCCAGGCAGAGGGAGCTATCCCTGCAAGGGCCCTCTGGTGAGAAAAGGCCTGGCAAGCACGAGCTGAGGAAGGAGGCTATGGCAGTGGAGACACAGAGAGGTCTTGCAGCCCTCTGATCTCCAATGGGAGGACCCCCTGTGGGGGGAGTGCAGTTTGAGCGAAGGGATGACATGCATGGCCTTGTATTTTTAAAGGGTCATTGTGGCAGCTGTGTTGATGTATATTCTAGGGGCAAAGATGAGAAAAGGAAGATGCGATGAAAAAAAGATTCAAGCATCATTCTGGGCAAGAGATGACGGCAGCTTTGACCTGTGAGCTAGCAATACAGGCCGCTGTGATGTGAAGGCAGAGCCAGAGGAACTCAGTGGGGCAAGAGATAAAGAGAGGTATTAAGGAGGGCTCCCACGGTGTTGTGGCCATCCAGCTGGGCAGATGCAAAATGGCCAAAAGCCTTCGCGTTACCTGCGTGTGTGCCACACATTTATTTTTCCCTTATGTTCTTCTTCCGGTGTTAATGGTTCCAAGTCACAAAAATAGTTTCTGGTGACTGTTTTTATGTCTTTAACTGCCCGTTGTCTAATTTCCTGTTGAAGGCCTTTGCGAATACTCGGTAGTGTCAAATCACTTTTCAGAAACATCCACCGTGTCTCAGAATTAGTGTACCAAAGACGGAGGCGAGGCTCACTCCAAAGCTTGGACAAAGTTGCCATCAGTGAAGATGGGGCAGGCGGTAGTGGGACCCGATCATCAGGAGATCAGGAGTTCAGTTGTGGACACGTTAGGTTTGTGACATCTATTAACTGTCCAAGTGAGGAAAGCGTGTAAACAGTGGAAATAAAAGTCTGTCCTTCATGAGAAAAGAATGAGCTGGAGATGAAGGTTTGGGAGCTGTTGGTAAACAGATGACATTTAAAAGCCACGAGACTGAGTGAGGCTGTCAAGAGAGAAGAAAAGCAGACCAAGGGTTGGGTCCTGGGACCATCCACCATCAGCATTTTGGGAGAGAAGGAGGAGGAACCCGCTCAAAGGAACAGAGAAAGGAAGTGGGAAGAAACTAGAGCAGCACAGCATCCTGGGAACCCTGTGACCCTATGAAGCAAGTATATCAAGAATCGAGAAATCATCTGTGTCCAATGATAGGTCACCCAACATCAGCCTGTGGACTGACCACTGGATTGACAGTAGGGAGGACACTGGAATCCGGGAAGGAGCAGCTGCAGGGAGGTGGTGGGAGCGGTGGGAGGCAGCATACACAGGCAGCTCTTTAGGGGACTGTAGGTGCAAAGAGATAGGGCTGTAGTTGGTGTGATAAACTGAGTCAGCATTTTGTTTTTGTTTTTTTAAAAAGAATTTATTTATTTTTAGAGAGGGGGAAGGGAGAGAGAAAGAGAGGGAGAGAAACATCAATGTGGGGTTGCCTCTTGTGTGCCCCCTACTGGGAACCTGGCCTGCAACCCAGGCATGTGCCCTGACTGGGAATCGAACCAGCGACCCTTCAGTCTGCAGGCTAGCACTCAATCCACTGAGCCACACCAGCCACAGCTGTTTTTTAAATGAGAGAAATGATCACCTGCTTGTGAACTGAGGAGAATGTCCCAGGAACTCGGGAAAGGTTTAAGGTGTAGAAAAGAATGGGCAGACATGCTGGAACATTGTCCTCAGGTGGGTGCTTCCCAGGTGGGTGCTTCAGGGTAGGACCTCGTTCGTGTGCAAGGGGAGTAATTCCCTCTCAGTAGGGGTGAGAACAGTTCACCTACAGTAACTGAGCGTGCAGTTGCTGGTGTGTGCCTAAAAAAGTGTCCTTTTGATTAATTCCATTTTCTCAGTGGCGTGGGAAAGTCATGAGCGAGAAGTGAGTGTAAGGAGGAAAGGTAACAGAGTCTTGAGGAGTGAGAAGTGCGAGCCATCTAATGAAGTGAGGAAATGAACAGGATAAGATTACATGAATATGGAATAAGGAAAAGTTTAGTAGGATTGCCGAGGAGAATCAGGGACCAATTTGAGGTTCGTGGCCAACGGAGCTGAATGAGTATGGTTTGGCGCTCTTTCCCCCAGTGGCGTTCAGCTGCGTGGGTGGGTGCAGGTGCAGGATATGAAAAGAGCTGGCTCAGGTGGCAGTTTCACTGAGTATAAGAACGTGAGAAAGGCAAGAGTTGTATGAGCAAAAAAATTGTTTATAATAATCGGCCATGGAATTTAATTTGGATGAGGAGGGAGAATCCTCTTCAAGCGATTGCAGAGCAGGGAAAGGGGGGAAGGCCCCAAGGATGGGCAGTCCTTA
Organism: Tonatia bakeri; assembly: GCA_004024845.1. Lineage (NCBI taxonomy): Eukaryota > Metazoa > Chordata > Mammalia > Chiroptera > Phyllostomidae > Tonatia > Tonatia bakeri. The sequence continues at coordinate 280,787 of PVIA01001171.1, read as the reverse complement.
TGGAATCCAGGGATGATTGGTAGACCTAGGCTCCTTCCACCTCATTGCATGCTCATCGTGGGCATCTTGTCTTCATGATCTGAGTCTTCACCGTCAAATCCAAGGAGCTGGACAATAGAGGAGACACAGAGAAGTGGGTGGGGAGAGGAGGTACAACTACCACCTATGTTTAAAGGAGGCTTCCCTGTTGTCACATGACCCTTTTTTCTTACATTTCATTGGCCAGAACTAGTTACATGACTATTGCTATCAAGAGAGAGGCTGAAAAAAAAGTCTTTATTCCAAAAACCAATAAATAATAAATAAGCATAAAAGAAAGAAAATATGTTGGGTTAGGCAATAATTATACTTATTTGCTCCTAAAGTGTATGGCTCCCCACATTTTACCTCTCTGAAATTGAGATATATACTATATAGTTGGTAGTGTGTCATGGTTTAAATTTTGCTTTTTTTTTTTTGTAGAAAAACTAACAATGCATTTTACAGCTGACGACATCTTCTGTTGGAAGAAAGATGGTAGTGTTTTGCCAAGACAAAGAATACTGGATAGGAGGAACCGATTAGCTTCGGGTAAAAAGAAGGGAAGGAATATATTAGTTTGGTCTTCTACATCTTAAGTTGGAGAATTTAGGGTTGGAATGCTAGACTGTGATGGGCCATGGGATCAAATTTATGCAGGAAAATTCCTTGAGTTCTTCAGAATTTTGATTGTTTGGACCCTTTGTTTTCCAAAGATAAGTTCAAGTGGCCGTTCTTCCCAATAGGTAGAAATTATTTCTCTTGTTGCCAAAGACTCAACAGCCCTGCCAAGTGTCATAATAATTTTATAAGATGATAATGTATTAATTCAAGCTTGTCAATGAAATTAGCAGTGAAAAATAAAATGCGATTTAAAATATTAGTTTGTAGCCAATAAGTGATGGTGAAATTTTTTCAAGTCTTTGGCAACTGCATGTGAAACTTCTGATAGAAATATCTGGTTTTAATTTATTTTCTTCTGGATGCCTTATTGGAGACCCATGTGCAAAGGGGAAAAAATTAAAACCAGACTACTTCAGATCCACTGTAAATTTCACATGCCATCAGAAAGACTAAACTAAATGTTTCTTTTGGCCACCATGCTTGAAATGCAAACAAAAAGTAAAATCGATTCACATTTTAATACTCCTATTTGAAATATTAAAATGGTATTTGGACCTAGACATCTATTAAGCCTAGTGGTAGAATCTATAGTTTGGGTGAAATTGTAAAAATAAATAAATAAATAAATAAATACCTGTAGCAACTTATTTCTGTTCCTGAAAGTCCTATATCCTGTATTTGAAATGTGAGAAATAAGGAAATGAAAGGGGTTATTAAATTTTTTTTCTAAAAGGCAAGTCTAGTAAAAGGTAGATTCATGGTTTCAGGTCTTTTGCCAAGCAACACAGGCCCCTGTTCCCAAAGTCCCACCGAGGTCTTCAGGAAATGGCACTTGATCAAAGGTGAAATATTAGAAACCAATAAGTGCTGTAGACCTGAGAGAACAATCACATTAAAAATAATTTGTTCAACAAATTGGCAGTTACAAAATAGTCCCCAGGATGTAAAGTACAGCATAGGGAATATAGGTAATAATATTATAATAACTATGTGTGGTGTCATGTTGATGCTATATTTATTGGGAGGATCACTTTGTAAGTTATATAAATGTCTAACCGCTATGCTGTACACCTGAAACTGATATAATAGTGAATGTCAACTGTAACTGAAAAAGTTTTAAAAATTGTACAAGCTTTTTCTAAGCAAAAAATAACAAAAAAGAAATGGCACTCTCCCCAACTTAGTTTTGACATTTTAAAAGTTTCAGTTGGATTCTTTCATTCATGCATGTATTCATCCATCCATTCATTCATTCTATACCGACTTTGGGGCCTATTCTGTGTCAGGGACTAGGCTAGGTACTGGGAAAATGATCAGCAAAGACATATGATCCCTGTCTTCAGAGAACTTGCCTCCCATTTTGGAGAAAGAGATGATGACATTGCACTGAAACCATAGTACTGAAGGAGAAAGGGGGGTGGGGGGTGAGGTTCACAGGAAGAGGAGTCGACAGCCAGGGCAGTCAGAAGTATTCCTTGTGCAAGAGCACCGGTAAACGTGTTTTTGCTGCAGGATGTCTCACCAATAGAGGGTTAGACAATTAAGCCACTTATTTCATATACCAAAGCGTCTGGAGGCATTTTAATTGGGTTGATTCAGAAGCTCAACAATGCCATGAAAGACCTAGGCTCTCTCCCTCTCTCTGCTCTCCTGTCCTTTCTTGTCAGCCGGGCTCTTACATTTGTCCCCTCACGCTGAGAAGATGCCACAGCTCCAGGCGTTATTTCCACATGCAACTGCAGCCAAAGGCAGGAAAAGAGGCATTTCTCTTTGTCCCCTTTTTTCTGAAGCTTTCTTTTTTCTTTTTTCCCCAGATGGGATTTCAGATCCTCTTGGCCATGTGGTAGCTGAAAGAGCTGATGGGAATGCAATACAGGACATTTTTTAGCGTCCACAGTAAGAGTCCGTGAGGCTCTGTCAGCAAGAAAAGAGGTAGGTGGGAAATGCCGATAAGATACCTGCAGATTCTGCCACAGGATCTGACTCTCAGCTGTGATCTTAAGGCCAGGGCAGCTGCCTAGATAAGACACCGAAGATGAAGATCATTCCAGTAGGCAGCAGCTGGTGAAAGGCTCCAGGCAGGACAGAAACCCAATCACAGGCCTGAGAGGAGGGTGGGGCACATACCAAATGGAGCCTGTCAAGTCAGGTGAACGGTCTTGGTCTACATCCTATTGGTTTTGTTTTTCCGAGAAATCCTGATAAACACACCATGGAATGCTATTCAGCAATAAAACGGAATGAATTATTGATATGGGCAATAACTTGGGTGGACCTCAAGGGCTTTGCGTTGGATGTAGAAGCCAAACACAGAAAGTCATGCATGAGTCCATTCCTGAAACATCAAAATTATAAAAATGGAAACAGAATAGTGGACATTATTTCAATGTCAGGTTCCTGTCTTTGATGTTGTGTTAGGTACTTAAGATGTAATCAATGGGAGAAACTCGGTGCTCTGTGCTATTTTTACAATTTTCTGTGAAATGTATAATTATTTCAAAACAAAAAGTTTTATAGAAAATTCTCCAAGACATCTCTCCCACATCTTCCTTTATTTTTCTTTGCATTTTATCTTTGCCTGGACTGGTTTCCTCTCTTTGGTTCTAGGGGCTAATGCTGCTGAATCTCTTTCTTTCCCCCTTTTCTTTATGTATTAAGTTTTCTTTCAATTAGCCACAATACAGAAGCAAGTCATTCCCCAACCTCCTGTTAACCCTATTCTTCTAATGAAGGCTATATTTCCACTTCTAAAAGCAGCAGCGTTCTGTTTTTAAAAACTCTTTTTAAAAAACCCCACTAACGAACCTGCTTTTTTATTTCATACAGTCATTGTTCTTCAGGTCGGTAGCTCACACTACAAACATGTTTCCAACACGTGTCTCCGAAGATGATTTTTTGTTTTGTATGGACAGAGAGTTAATAATTTTCTTGGTGTCTGTGGATTATGATCACATATTCAGACACTGCTGAGAATGCAGTCCCATCCAATATTATACTCCATGAGTTTTTCATATACAGCCACACATCAAAAAAGAAAGAAAAATAATAACCCTGTGCCAGGCCACGTGTGCCGAGTTTGTTTGGAAACTCTATCGTAACAGAGCGCATCATTCAGAACACAGCCTGGTCCTGGAGACGGGCGAGCTCAATCTGGCAACACTTTGCAAAAGTACTACTTTAGGTTCTCAAGAGCCAAAAGGGCCCTCTGGCTCTTCCAGTGGGCTCGGCCCTAAATATTTGGAGTCCTTTGAAAAAATTATGAGTTGCAGGTGTTTAAATTTTCAAGTATTTTCTTTCTTTAAATAAGCGCTCATAACAGCAACAAAAAATTACACTTTGATGGGGGTACTATTTACACTTAAGCAGTTGTGCATTTTTCTTCAACCAAACCTTTCACCTCTCTTCCTAAATTTCAGCGTTTAACAAAAGACCAGACAAAAATAAATAGAACAGAGCCCCACCCCTTCGCATCGTGGTTGCGTGGGCTTGAGAACTGAGGACGTTTGTCCTTCGCGAGCACCCGTCCGGCGTTCGCGTGCGGCAACATGGCGGCGGTCTCAATGTCAGAGGCTCTGAGGCGAGCGCTGTGGGGGAGAAGGGCAGCGGCTGTGGTTGCCGTTTCTGTTTCCCGGGTTCCGACCAGGTAACAGGACTGTCAGGCTTCTTCCTCAGGCTCTCGGGCGTCTCCTCCGGTTCTGCGGGGCTCTGTGTGGTTGGGCCCCGGCGAAGGCCTCGGGAAAGGCGTCCCTGGGGGAGGGCGAGCGGCGCTTCTGGGGAGGTCGCGGGCCCGGGGAGCCGGGCAGCAGCGGCTGGGGCGTCCGGTTTCCTGGCGGGGGCTGTGCCCTGGAGCCCCGGGGCAGGTCTCCGGGCGGGTGGTCCCCCAGCTGCTGCAGTGCCCAGAAAAGGGGCGGAGCCTCACCGGTTCTCCCGCACCCTCCGTTTTTCACCTGCTGGCGTGTCCCTCACGTCCTTGTCGGAGGGCGAAGTCTCGTGTTAACCCGTCACTCCAGTCCTTACCTGGAGGCGGGGTGGTGTTTGTGAAGTCACCTGCCGGCCCGTCCCTCCTGTTTATAACTGGGGGGTAAAGTCACCTGTTGGCTCTTCACTCCCATCCTTACCTGCGTGGTGGATTCACCTGCTGGCCTGTTCATCTCGTCCTTACCTGCTGGGGGTGAAGTTACCTGTTAGCCGGTCACTCCAGTCCTTACCTGGGGTGGGGGGGCGAAGTCACCTGTTGGCTTTTCATTCCCGTCCTCAGCTTGGGGGTGAATTCACCTCCTGGCCCGCCACTCTGGCCCTTATCTGCAGGCGGGTGTGAATTCCTCTTCGCTCGGAGTGCTGTTGATTTGGTTTCTGAGTGGAAACATGGTTTTATGCATCCATCCATCTGCTTGGGAGGAACACTTGGTGCGAAGTCAGTGTTGGGAAAATATTAGAGGTTAATTTTTCAAAGGCTGGTGGTCACGCTGGAGGTTCGCCATCCAGAATTTTATTAAACCCTCGTAGTAATTCAGTTTTGTTGTTACTGCTTGGTCTTGCAGCATTTTTGTAGTGATGACATTTATTTGCGACTGCATTACTTAATCTTGCATTTCCTTTTTTTCCCTGAATTTTCCAGACTTTATTGTAGTCCTAACACGACAGCACGCACACACACACACAAGCATTCTTATCTGCGAATAATTGTTATGTTTTATCGTTGTTTTCACAGCTTGTTAGTATTGGGTTGGCCAAAAAGTCTGTTTAGTTTTTTTCTGTAAAATAAAAGACATCTTAACTTTCACTAATAACTTTATTGATCTGGATATATTTTGAGTAGGTCAGCTCTCTCCCGCTATTGGCTTCCAGTGGGTAGAGGCCAGGGGTGCTGCTCAACATCTTCCAATGCATCAGACAGCCCCACAGCAAAGGAGTATTTAGCCAGAATGTCGATAGTACCAAGAAGCTTCAAAAACCACTTTTGACAGGTTCAATCAATCACAGCACCTTCTCCATACACTGCACAAATCTTTTTGTGTTTCAGTTGCATTTTGACCATTCTCAAAACAATGAAGCATAATGCACTGAAAATGTTGCGTATTTTCTTTCATCTTTGCTATTAAAATGGCTGCACAAAAATTCACCAATTTTGATGTTTTTTTTTAAATGCACACTGATATGACAGCTGTCACAATACAATCGAACAAAATTGTTTCAAATGAGGTTAAAGACACCTAAGCGCTATCGGAGCCATCTATGGTAAAACAAACTCACATTTTGACGAACCCATATAAGTGTAAACCGGGGGTTATACAGAGTGTGTCCTGCCCCATACTAAACATTGGGATCAAGGACAGGAGGACTGGATGGACTGGTGTGAAGGGTGTGGGACCTATGGGAGTCGTTAAAATGCTAGTTAATTTAGTGTTTAAAAAAGGGAACACGGGATTAGAGCTAAAGTGATTAGGATTATTGGAGGTAATTTTTACTAAGGGTTTAAATAGTGGGTTTTAGGCGAGGTTAGTGGGTTATGTAAAGGCTTGAAGGCAGTAAGCAGTCCAGAGACATATGGATAATGTACAGTCATTGGAAAATAATGATGGTGTGACTGGGGAAAGGCCAGTGAGTTTGCAGTTAACTGTTCTGCATTTGGAGGACCTGAAGAATGGCAAGTGTTTCTCTAAGGTTGGGTACTTAATGGGGCAGCGTAGGGCTAGATGAGAGGCAAGTCAGCTTAGCTCTTGTTCTCCTAGACATTAATTTTGCACTTCCCAGCAATACTGTCTATACAGTGGCCCTAGAACAGAAAACAAATTCGAAGGGTGCCCTGGTGCGTGGCTAATCAAAGCATGGCTGTATGTATGTCAGCAATTAGAGTAGTTGAAGTTAAGATGCTACGTTTTGGAAACTTGGATGAGAATTAATATTACCCAGATTTAAAGAGTTTCTTGTTGCAAGTGTGTTATAAGAGATTTGGAAAGCAAATAAAAATTTAGGTCATATAAGAGGACTTTTGCTTCACACTTTACAAAAACTTAGAAGCCAAGGAAAACAAATTTTAAACACAAGTCCAGTGACACATTGATTTGCTTTCTATACCTTTTAATTTTTTTGTTTTTCATAGTATTTTTCTTAGTATTCATAGTATTTGCTGTTCATCCTTAAGCACTGTCTTTCCCTCGGGCTTTCTGAGCAATGAAGATTTGAAAAGGTTAGTTGTGGGAGGAGAACATAGTAATGTCTAGAAAACATTTGCAAATGAGGTAACATTTCAGTTGACTTGAGGAAAATTGGGGAGGGCAAAGTCAGTGAGGCACTCGGTAAGGAGGGGAGTAGTGCAAAAACATGAACATTGGAGAGAGGGAGCTGTCGGTGGAAGGAAAGAAACCATGTCCAGCTACGTTAACTTACGAATTTAATGATATCAGTAAAAGATGACAAAGCAAAGTATACCAAAAACACATGAGAGAGGAAATCATTCGAACCGCGTATCAGATCCGCCTGGTCTAGTTCCTGGGCTCATGCTCCAGACTGGGTTTCCTGGCTACGAGGGCTTTGCGCGCGCGCGGGCCCCCCGTCACCCCCACCCCCCTCGCCCCGGCCGCTCTCCTAAGAGGGTGTCTAGGGGGGAGCTTAACTACTTAAGATACTGATGGGAAAGCCAGCGAACATAGCACCATTTCAGAATAGCGATACTTAGGGCTCAGCGGGCTTTGTCCGGTTTAGCCTGCACATGCACACTTCTTCCAGCCAGTCCAGTCTCTCCACTCCTGACTTTGGACGGAGTCTTGTGTTCACCTGGAACGAGTGCCTCCGGCCTGCGTCAGGGGTGACGACGGCGGTGGTGACTGGTGCGCTGGGCCTTTCTCAGGCTTGTTCTGTGCTTCAGTCTCGGCTCTGTCCTGCTACTCTGTTTCCTTTCTCCAGCGCCATATAAACCAGTATGAAATTATGAGTCTACAGGAAGCTCTGAGGTGTGCGAGGCCCTGAGGTTTTGGGAGTTCTGGGCATTAAGACACCTTGCTGGGAAAGTGTCTCAATTCATATTTGAGAAACATTTCGGACGTTTATATTTACAGGGGTGTCAAACTCATTTTAACGGGGGGCCACATCAGCCTCGCTTCGTGGTTGCCTTCAAAGGGCCGAATATAATTTCATCTCCTGAATAGTTAAGGAGTAGTTACATTTACACAGTCCTAAAATTATTTCGGCCCTTTGAAGGCAGCTGGAGGCTGCTGTGGCCCCCGGTGAGAATGAGTCTGACCCCTGGTTTAAAGCCAGTGGGCTGGCTGTGCCTCAGGTCCTCCGGACAAACAGACCTCTCTCCGAAGGGCAGCTGTTTTCGCTGTCTCTGGGACACATCGAAGCCAAGTTTTGTGAGCTTGAGATGTTTCCTAAATGCCTTCTGACAGGTTTCATTGTTTGGCTTATTTTCCTTATTACACACCCATAATTAGTTGGTCTGTTTTATCAGTAGCAGTATTTTTGTTGAATAATTGTTTGGAGAATTCAATACTATTCTAATACTAATAAATACTAGAATAGTATCTGGCACATAGTAAGCCTTACCTAAATAAATGTTAATTTATGTTAATTCAAACTTGAATATTTTTATTTAATCTTGGTGGTAGATGGAATTCTTAAAATACTCACTTCCATTCCCTGTGACAGGATCACACACCACCGCCCCATTGGCCAGGTGACTGGTTTTGGCCAATGAACTGCTACTGGAGCTGGAATGCCTTGTGCAGCAGAAGCCTGAGGAGCAGTCCCATGGCTGCCACGTGTCTTTCCCCTCTGTTGAGATGGATGGGTCCTGAGGCGGGTCTTTTTGTTTAGCCTAGATCTTGGAGTGAGGATAGCAGGGAGCAAAGCAGAAGCTGATGCCTGTGGGCTACATAAAATACAGCATGATTAAGAGATAAGCCTCTGCTGTATGCTACCAAGGTGTTTGGACTGTCGTTCCCCACAGCATAGCACACACACGTGCACCCTGGCAAAGGAATGGGTCAGTAGGGAGGTCTCGGGCTTTCAGAGGGTTGGAAAACAACCTGCATTTAGTTTTGTATACTTCATGGCACCCAGTGTAGCGGCTTGCACCTCACAGGTAAACGTGTACATAGACAAGTCAACCCAGTACGAATTTAGAGATGTGCGATTGTGAGGAAGCGGAAGCCATAAGCAGTATTTCTATCAGTAGCCACATAAGTGAAAGCCACGTAGGGACTGACCTACGTACGAATGGGGTTGGCCAAAAGTCCATTATGTGTTTTCCATTGAATAAAAGACAAATTTTTCATTTTCACCAGTAACTTTATTGATTTGGATGTGTTTCGAGTATGTCCGCTCTCTCCCGCTATTGGCTTCCAGTGGGTGGAGGCCAGGGGTGCTGCTCCACACCTTCCAATGCATCAGACAGCCCCGCAGCAAGGAAGTATTTGGCCGAAAAGTCAACAGTACGAAGAAAGATTGCACACCACTTTAGACTCATTCGATCAGTCATAGCACCTTCTCCACACGCTGCACAAATCCGTTTTTTGCATTTCAGTTGTGTTTTCACCTTTCTTGAAGTAATAAAGCATAATGCACCAAAAATGTTGCTTCTTCCATCTTTAATATTAAAATGGCTGCACAAAAATTCACTGATTTTGATTTTTTTAAATGCATGCTGATGTAACTGCTTTCATAATACAATCTAACAAAATTGTTTCAAATGAAGTTAAAGACAACTAGGTCCTACTAGTCACTGTACAGAAAAAACTAAATGAACTTTTTGGTCAACCCAGTAAATGTGAATATAAAATGCATACAAAACACCTATTCTTTTCTAATTATTTGTAATTGGGTATTCACCCAAAACTACTTCGTTTTGGATTGATGTCATAAATAGATTTTTTGTATTCATACATTTCTTTGGCGATTATCTTGACTCTTTTGTATTCAAATTAAAAAAGGTGTAAACAAATGTATTTGGAAAAGGGCACTCATGGAACATGAGAGCTTTCTGGAATAGCGATAACCAACTGTGATTATTAGACTTGTTCTTTGCAAGCTGCGCTGCATGAAATGTTTACGAGTTTATAGTCCGTGGGGCTTAGTGGGGAAGGATGGGGCAATTCAGCTCCCACATAATACAGCTTAGTTAGGAGAGGCCTCTGGTTGGTGTGGATTGGGTGCAGAGTAAGACACTTTGGAAGAGCTTCTGAAATATATCCCAGGGTGAAAGTTGAGAGTCATTTTTATGGTATTTATTCTGAGCACAAATTAAGAGTAGCAGCTAATTTATATTTCTCACTGTATTAGCTGCTGTGCCAAGGACTTTGCCTATATTATCATCTCATGTATTTCTCATAGGACTCCTATGAACTCAGGCATTCTCAGTCTCTGTTCTTTTCAGATGAGGAAACAGATACAGGTGAGGAAACAGGTTTTTCAGTTTACAGGCATGCCTCCTTTTATCGTGCCTGGCTTTATTGGACTTAACAGATGTTGTGTTTTTTGCAAATTGAAAGCAAGACCTTCAGCAGCAAAAAGATTATGACTCATTCTGTTGTGAGACTCACTTTATTGCAGTGGTCTGGGACCCAACCCACAGTATCTCCAAGGGCTGCCTGTACGTTACTAGGAAGTCGTCTGAGTTAGCTGTCTGAAGGAATACGTTGACTTTTTCTGGAGAGAATTATTGTGTCTGATAAAAGTAAATGAAAACCTCAGTATCGTCCGTGATTTCTTCTCCTTCTGTTGAGGTGTGTTCTTTGAGAGACTTGCTGATGCTCTTGCCTTTCACTCCACTGTTCCTCTTGCATGACGAGAGGCTCCAGTGAAGAAATTAGTCTTCTTTCTTTGTTTATTTTTCAGGTAGGGTTATTTCCTATAAATCTTGTAATTATTTTTGGTGAGAGACTTTCTATAGGTAACTTGATTTTTATACTTGCTCACCCTCTTAAACAAAATACGTGTGGTGGATGCAGTAACAAGGCGTACCAAGCACAACTTGCTGTCGTCTTGCTCCAGTGATCGTTAGGGAAAATGGTTACTGTATTTGGCCACCTTTAAAAGCTATGCCGTGTCTGTTACGCTTTCTGAGTTCTCGAGTCTGCTATGTAATGCGTTTTGGGGTCCTTCCTTGATTGGTCTGCTTCCCCTTTAGCAGTTCCACTGCCCTTTTTGGCTTATCATGGGTTTGAATATCAAGCAAGTAACCCTGTTAGGATTTTGTGTAAAATAAATTAGGGTTTATGAAGCTCTGATGATGGTGCTTTTTAAGGTTGACAGACAATTGCAGATAATACACAAGCTCTTAGAACTTTCCTGTTTTAGTTTCCAAAGATTCTAATGGAAGCTTATTGTGCCTGAATTATTCAGTAGCCACGTTCTTCATAACTACTTTCATCTAAATATTTGGGTATTCTGGCAAACTATTTTAAGGCTTTTGTCCTTTAAGTAATGGCATGAGAGCAATTCAGAATTCTGTTTCCAATTCTTCTGTTGTCTGTTTTGATAAGTGAATACAACTTAGGTTCTTTAGAACTAGTTAGTTGCTCAGATGTGACCTTTTCTTTCTGCCTTTACTTCCTAGAATTAATTTTTTAATTGCTTTTACAGATAGAGAATTTGAAACAGAAACTTCCATTTGCTCCACTTATTGATGGGTTCATGGGCTCCTTCTTGTATGTAACCTGCAACCTTGGTGTATTGGGACGACGCTCTTACCAACTGAGCTACCCGGCCAGGGCCCTCACTAGACTTAACTTTTCCTTTGTGGGATCATGCTCCATTCAGTTCAGTGGTTTTCAAACACTTGCTGTGCGCCAAAATCACCTGTTGTGGACATGAAAATCCAGTTGCATTGTTCCCAATACATACTGGTTCAGTAAGTTTAGGTTGAGGCTTAGTTTTATGGTGAGTCCGATGAGAATCTGGGGCTGAAAACTACTGTTTGTTTGTTTGTTTTTCTTTCACATAGTTTTTAATGCTATATCTGGAAAGACTTCAAAATGCACTTTTTTCTGGGGTGGGGGTGTGTGGAGATTCCCAGAAACAAACGAAAATGCTTTAATTTTTACATATTTTCCAAATCTGAATTGTTGTGTGCTTTTCACCCATGCCCTGGGTAGAGGCTTTTTCTTGGAGAAACTTTCCTTTGAGGCAAAGCAGGCATTTTGAGAATGTTGGAGAAAGCAGGCAAGGCAGGCCGGCCACGTTGTGCACTCTCCAGAGACTGCTGTTCCTCTTTTTGGAAGGGCTCAGGTTTAATACAGCGCAGCTGTTGAACTCTGCCCTTCAGAGTTTTAAGAAGAAAGTGTTTTACCCTTTAAAATGGAAATGCCTCTTTTAGGGAGGTGGTCTTTGGTGGATATAGTTCTCTAAGAAAGTTTCATGCTTTTCTAGAGTTCTTTTGTTTCAACAATTTCTTAGAATTGTTTCAGATGTTGAGAGCAGTTGAGAGTAAAGAACTGGCTGCTTTTGTAAAATGCTTTGCTATATGCTTAACAAAGCAGGATGAAGAGTTTGTTTCTTTGTGTTTTTTAGGACTCAAAAATATGTTTTCTTCTTTATTCAGCCACTCCATACATAAGTAAATGGACCTTGAATAGGGTTTACCAGACAAAAGATTCTGTTCTAGATGACTGTTCAGCAAGCCATATGCTTCTCCTAAAAATGTCAGTCTGTCTTGATGAGCTTTAAAGTGAATACAGATGTTTTGGCTCTTTTGAGGACTACCACTCTTTGTGTGAAAGAGCACTTCTTTTTCAAGAGATTTCTTTAAAATACTTATAGAAATTTGCATGAAATTTATACCTTTTGTGTTTTAAGTCTAATGAAATGAGATTTAATTAGACATTGGTAATTTAATTTTAATATTTTTAGTACAAATGAGATTTGGAGAATTAAATAGCTCTCAACATGGTTTTTGTTAAGATTTTATTATTTATTTAGTTTTTCAAAATTTGGAACTTAAAGTACTTTATAATATTTACTTCTGTGCAGTGGAAGGTGATATTTTGGCAGGAAGGGATACCTTTTTGATGTACAATGCCTTCTACTTTGGTAGGTTAGCTCTAAAAGTTATAGTTGACGGATTCATTTTATGTATGAGAGGAAAATTCTAGGATCATCCTTTTCCACCTTTATTTAATGCAAGAATGTCTAGAAATTCCTGCTTCTTGATTATTTAGCAGTTGAGGAATATATGGTGAATTTTTGGTAGCCCTAGAAAGCCCTCTTTACCTGTGGACTCGCTGGCAAGTGGTGTTTCTTTTCAATACTGGATAAAAGAATTCTGACCCCCCACGCACATGTCAGCCCTCCAGACCATTAAGGACATAGTCATCACTCACTCTTCCTGGGAGTCTGTGCTCCAGGCTTTGCCTGTCCGGCTTGTTTTCCCCTTTAATCACGACCGTATTTCTTAATGCTTTACTACCTCTTCTCGGTGGTCCTTAGAATGGATGCCATCTCGCCTGTATTTGTCTTTGAACTATGTATGTTATTTTCTTATTGTTGAGCTTTGAGAGTTCCTAAAATATTCTGGATATAAGTCCTGTGTTATATACATAGTTTGCAAAAGTTTTCTCCCAATCTTTTTTTCTTTTTCTTTTTTAACAGTACCTTTTGTAGAGTGAAAGTTTTTAATTTTGATAAAGTTCACTTTACCAGATTTTTTCTTTTATGAATTGTACTTTTATTTTCATATCTAAGAACTATTTGCCTAACCTCAGACCATGAAGATTCTTCCCTATCTCATCTTCTTGAAGTTTTGATGTATTATGCTTTACATCCAGATCGCTGATCCATTTCAAGTGAATTTTTGTAGAAAGTGTGAGATTTAAGTTGAGGTTAATTTTTGTGTATATAGATGCATACTTGTTCTACCATTTACTGTAAAGATTATCCTTTTTCCATTGAGTTGCTTTTACATCTTTGTCAACAGTTGGCTACATTTGTCTGGGTTTGTTTTTGTATTCTCTGTTCATTTGGCAATACCACACTTTCTCATTACTGTAGTTTTATAGTAAATACGTATTGTAACTGACTAGTTGCGATTCTTCCAATTTTCTTCTTTTTCAGTATCTTTTAAGCCATTCTACTTCCCTTGCCTTTCTGTCTACCTAAAATTCAGGCTCAACTTATCTATAGCCATGAGAAGTCCAGGTCGGACTTTGAATGACATTGCCTGAAATCTCTTCATTAATTTGAGAGTTGTCGTTTTTACTACGTCGAGTCTTCCAGGCTATAAACATGGTGTACCTCTTCACTTATGTGTTAATTTCTTCACTAGTGTTTCATAGTTTTGAACGTACAGATCCTGTATGTGTTTTGGTAGATTTATGTCTTGGTACCCCCGTTCAGGGAGCCGTGGTAAATAGCGCTGTTCAGAAAGATCAGTGCTGATGACACGTTGCTGCGTGCAGAGATGGGGTTGATTTTCGTGCACCGACGACCTTGTGTCCTGCAACCTTGCTGTTTCCCTCTGTTAGTGCTGTGAGCATTTGTCATATGCTTTGGGATTTTTGAGTTGGCAATCATGCAGTCTGTGTATAGGGTCAGTTTATTTGTTTTTGGTCTGATCTTTAAGATTTCTTTCTTTCCATTTTCAGAAGGATGTTAAATAAGAGTGATGACAGATATTCTTGCCATTTAGCAATCTTAGGGGAAACTATTCGGTTTTTCACCATCAGTATAATGTTTATATGGAAGCTTTTTTTTTTCTTGTAGAAACGCTTTTTGTAGATTGAGGAAGTTTTCTTCTACTCCTAGTTTGCTAATAGTTGTCATGAATGGGTGTTACAGTTTGTCTAATGCCTTCTCTGTATTAATTGATATATTCTTTTTTTTCTTCAGACTGTTAATATGGTGAATTATATTGATTGATTTTCAAATATTGAGCCAGCCTTGCATTCTCAGGATAAACTTCACTTGGTCATGTTGTTTAACTCTTTTTATATACCCCTGTATTTGATTTGCTAATATTTTTTTTACGTTTAATGTTTATGAAGGATATTGGTCTATGGTTTTCTTTTTTTACGCTGTATTTGCTTAGATTTGGACTCATTAAATGAGCTAGGAAGTGTTTCCTCATCTTGAATTGCTTTAGTTTCATCCCCCCAAATTTGAAATATTGCATTTTCATTTGCTTCCAAATATTTTCTTATTTCCCCTGAGACTTCCTCTTTGATGCATGGATTATTTAGAGATGCTTTGTTTAGTTTCCAAGTATTTGGAGACTTCCCTGTCTTTCTATAACTTATTTCTAGTTTCTTGCCATTGTGTTCTGAAAACCCAGTTCCCTGCTCTGTGCAGAAACCTGCGGCTCCCGCTGCCTTGCTGTGTAGGGCCAGCCTGCGTCTGTGCGCAGAGCAGTGGCCAAGGGATGGAAGGGCACAGGGACGCACAAAAGCAGCAGGCATCGGCCCTGCCTTGTTGGAGTCACAGCTTCAGTGAGTGGAGATCTCGGACATTTCCTTCCCTCAGAGTTTTGGCTCCAGCAGGTTTCCGTGTGGCCATGGGATTGCCTCTGGCTGGTGCAGGTTTTAGGAGAGAATGGGAAAGAAAAATACAGGTGATTTCTCCTCATCCATTACCAGTTCCTTAGGACACAGTGCTTCTGGAGCGGTGCCCACTGTGGGTTTCCTGCTGCATTAGTGCGGGCAGGGGGTGCTGGAGGGAAAACACAGGGTAAGCTCATTGCTGGGGGTGAGGTCCTTCGGATTCTGGTGACTGCCCCTGACCTGGCTGTTTACTCTCAGAGTCTTCAAACTAGCTAACTCCCTGGAGAGGCAGGCAGGTAGACAGCACTCGCTACTGCATCTTACCTTACTACTTTGTAGGGTCGGCCATCCCGTGATGGACTGTTTTTAAACTGAATTCAAATATATCTTGCATTTTAGCACATCTGAATAGATTGAAAAGATCTAAAGATGATTCAGAAAGTTCTTCATGTGGTCAGATTGTAAACCATTAGTTCTTAACTGTGGTGGGAGGAAGGGAGGAGTTCACATACTAGAATCTTAGAAATGGGGCAAAGAAAGGATTCAAAATACATGTGCCCTTAATTGAAAATCATGGCAATTAATAAAAGATGCAAGATTGTTGCATATGTAAGTGGGTAGAAAAGTACATTGAGTCAGTGGTTTAGACTGTCAACCAATAAATCTTAACTACTTTGAGAGAGTGTGGGAGTCAGAGGTTTAGTTTGAGTAACTGGTGAAAGTTTTGGTGACTGCTCTCTAGAAATGTGTGTGCTCACTCACGTGTGTTAAACCAGGGCTGCATTTCTGGGGTGCTCAGGGGTCCCAGACTCTGTAACCCTTCCACAGAGCGTGTGAGATTTTATACGACACTTTGTTTATGCTGGCTCTTATGTTAGACCTTTTGGTTACAAGTGACAAAAACCTAGAAACTCAAATGACTGGCTCAGGCTAGCAGAGGGAATTGGTTTATATTGCCAAACAATGAGAAGGGTGAGCAAGGCTGCAGTTAGGATGACAGCTACTGCTTCATGTTGTTTTTTCCTGTGTGGCAGATATCATACCTGATGGAATTTTTTTCAGGTTTATGTCTTGTAACTTTATTACCAGGTAGGGATTGAAAATCCATGTCTCCGGTACCAAGTTTAAAAAATCTTGAGGAAGTAAGTACTCAATTAAGTCAGTTAAGCAGACTCAATTACAGTAGGATTTGCTGTAATATAGGCATTATTTGTAATGCTAATTATACTGCTGTGTCACATGGAAGTAGGCCTAGGAACTCAGGTGTAATAAAAGGTGGGCCATCCTGAACAAAAATTAAGAACAGGTTTATTTTATATTGAGATGTCTTTAGGGAACAAATACTATTTATATATATTGTGTAAGCTGACCTATTAACCTTTTTTCCTAATGAACTCTAAGACTTTGCTTGCTAAAATTTGTTCACTCAGTCAGCAAATATTTGTATTTCTTTCCGACAGCTGCTACCAGGAGGTATGGCCCTGCAGCATCTGCTGTGAGGGTGAATGTGTAGGTGGAAGTGTTCCAGCAAAGGCCACAGGATTGCTTCTCAGGGTCTGTGCACGGGCTTTCTCTGGGGTTGGTGTTCCCTGGAGGCGAGTTCGAGACAGGGATGTGGGTGTGGCCCTGGGAACTACCAGTGAGGAGGCTAGAAGTGCGAGGGGAAAGGGGTAGAAGTGGGATCCTAAGACTGCCGCTGTGAGTGGCAGAGGCTCCACCCCCCTGGAAGTCCTGGAGAAGCACACAGGATGCCTTTCCGTGTTGTCCCTGTGGCAGGTGGAGGGTGTGAACACTTGTCCACTGGTCTGACTCCCCTTTGGCTGCAGGCGGTGTTAACTCTTACTACTTTGAGCTCTGTTTGGGTTCCTGAAGACCTCGAGGCATAACAGGTTCACATGGGGTGGGACGTTGGAGGAAGGCCTGAGTCTGAGCTCCTGCAGCCGAAATGACCAGGGGGCCAAGAGGGTGAGCACCAGAGACGTTGATTACAGGCTTTCTCACAACTCAAGAGTCTCTGTACCCTGTTTTGGGGGACTGTGCTAATAATAAATCTGGTATGTCATTTATTGGCTTTGAATTCAAGCTGTTGATGTGGCCCATTCCCTTAATAATCTCTTACTATTGTCCTTGACTCTACCTTTGGGAAAAACTATTTTCTAGAGATTTTCTGTTAACTCCTAAGATTAGCCATGGCCGTACTTGCTCTCTGACACTAAAACCACTCCATTGGACCTATCACAGCGGTGCGACAGAGTAGTTAGGAGCACACGTTTCGAAGTCAGCTCTACCAGTATTTGGATCCTAGCTCTGGTATTTCCGTTCTCTCTGCCCACTTTGTGTCGTTTTCTGTTTATAACACGGACTTAATACTCTGTTTCATAAAGTCTATAAAGTCCTTAGGACAGTGTGTGGCATGAGCTAAGTGCCTAATAAATTGTAACATCATCATCATCATCATTCTTTCTTTTATGACTTTTTTTTTCTCTTTTTGTTCCTTTCTCCCTTCCTCACTTTTTTCTTTCCTTTCATAAACCCTTCCTAGACTCTAGTTCCTCTTTCTGGATTGTCAGAGCGTCTTGGATTTTGTCTGTTTATTAGCAGTATCTCATTCATGAGTCTGTAAAAGAGTGATCTGCACCTGGCTTCTTCCAGATTGTGACCTCCCACGCGCCCCTCAGCATCACACAGTCGTTTCCAGCACCCGTCATTCCGCGCACACAGCTTCGGTCAGGGTTATCAGTGACCGTGTTGCTTCATGAACAGACCCTTCTCTTTCCTTACCTTATGTGACCTTTGCAATCCCAGAAGATAACTTTCTCATTTATGAAAGATTTTTCCTTTGACTTCTATTTTGTTTTTCTTCTCAGTTCCTTTTGAATGCCCATTCCTTGAACTGTCATTATTTCTGAGTTTGTTTATAGCTCTTTATTTTAAAAAAATGTTTTACATTACACAATTTATATACACATGAATGCATGTCACATATATGTTAGGAAGCATAATGGCAAAGTGAACTTGTGAGGGGCCACCATCCAATGTAAGAAATAGAGAATTACCAGTATCTTCATTCTTTGCGCACTCCCCGTGATAGGCTGGATAACCCCACCCTCGTGCGTTCATCCTGGTCCCCAAACCTGCAGACTTGCAGATGTAGTGAAGTTGAGGATCTTGAGATGCGGGATTATCCTAGATTATTTTAGCAGGCCCCGTGTAATCAGACCGTTCCCCTGAGAGTCGTGCAGGAGGAATCAGAGGCGAAAGAAATGCCAGCATGGGAGCCTTGACCAGAGCGCCCGGCCCGGCAGTGCCGGCAGCCCCGCAGCGCTGGGGCAGACAAGCAGCACATCCTCCCCGGAGCCTGCAGAGGGAACCGGCCCTCCTTCCATAGGGAAGCAAGCTCTGGGAGGCTTGTTCTGTGTGGAGGACCTCCAGAGCTGGAAGAAAATGAGTTGTGTGGTGTTCTTCCACCACCTGGGTGCTACTTTGTTACAGCAGCAGTAGGAAACTGACATCCTCTCTTTCTGTCTCTATCCACTGTGACTTTGGTTGCCATTTGTTTGCGGACATTTAAGTCATATCATATCCACTTCGCACTCAGGGAAGTCAACACATACACCTGGCAACAAAAAGAGAGTAGAAAATATTTTTTTAAACACTTAGAATTTCAAGTTAATTCTCTCATTATTCTCCTTAGATCATTTGGTGCTCCACCAAAGAAGCAGCACTTTATTCCAGGCTCCGGGTGGGATCACTAAGGGGCCAAGGACGGGTCTGCACCGCCATTCTCCTCTCCTCTCTCTCAGGCCATCTGTCACAGAGCCCTTGGGTCCCAGTCCTGACACTCACTGAGTTTCCATCCTGACCACCCTCGTCCCCAGCCACAGCCTGCATTTGTTCTTCTCACTGCCGGTAGGACAGCGGCCCGCTGCTCAGCATGCCACACGGAGCCTTCCTGTGTTGCTGGTCCGCTCAGCGCTCCTGCGCCCCTCCGCGCCCTCTGGCCCAGCCCCCAGCCGGCACACGCTGTGCTGTAGTGGTTTCAGTGATCCTGTACCTGCGCTCATGCGCTCGTGATGGAGGTTCTGTCTGTGTGGAGTGTTTTCCTGCTTCCCCTGTCTTCCCTGCCCTGCCCCACCGCGAAACCCTCAGCCTGTTTCACTTCCGTTCGGCCTCAGGGGGCCCTTGAAGCATCACTCTCTCTGAGGAGCATTATTTGGATTCTCAGGCTGAGGTAGTGTTCTTATCTCTGCGCCTCATTGTGATCCCAGGTTTTCTTGATGGCGTGCCGCGCTCGAGCTCTTCGAGGGCAGAGACTGCTTCTTCCCCACCTTCGTGTTTTCACCGCATAACACGGTGGTGAGCATGCCACGGGGGCTCGGTAGACATCTATGCACTCATTCGGTTGTGGAGTAATATATGAATCTAAAAAATACTTCATAGCGTCTTAAGCAGGATAGCTTGTGAGATATTAGTTCTCCTTATGACATTGTCATGGACAATGATGTTGTAGATCCCTGAAAAATGATGACTTATGTGTATAGTTTCATCATGTGCCCTGCTTCTTCCTTAGATTGAGTGATTGTATTGCAGACTTTATCTTAAGGCAATATTTAGTAAAATGTATGAGTGGAATTCTGTCAGCTCTTTGTGTGTTGTGGGTTTTTACTGGTACTTCAAAGTTTTTTTACCAAGTAATGGAAAAGTATTACAATGTAATAATGGAAATGTGTTACAAATTTAAATAATTTCCAATAGTAAAGTAAAATTTTTTTTTCTATAATAAATGGCTGTGTAGCTATTATGCTACACATTTTGGAATGGTAGAGTGCTTCATATACAGAATAAACTCTGACTTTTGAGATCAAGGATTAACATTCCGCTGTTATAGTCCACATTAAACACATGATTTACTTAGTTAAATTTGTTCAGTTTTATTTATTTTAGAGATAACAGCAAATAAGACATAGAATCTAGGGTTTAAGACATTTCAGAATATTGTAGATACTATTAAATTTTACTGTTTAATTTGATTTACTGGAAGGGCGTTAAGAAGAGACAAAATAAGAAGCATTGGGGGGAAAGTAAGCATTTTTTTTTAAATAAAGAATTTATGCCCTGGCTGGGTTGCTCAGTAGGTTAGAGCATCAACTTGATATGCCAAAGTTAGGAGTTCAGTCCCCAGTCAGGGCACATACAGGAGTCAACCAATGAATGCATGGAAAAGTGAAACAACAAACTGATGCCCATTTCTTTATAAAAAAAAAAAAAAAAAAAAAAGCATGTCTTTTCAACCAAAAATTTTTTTAAATGAAGTTTTAATTTAATTTAATTATTTTAAAAGATTTTATTTATTTAGTTTTAGACAGAGAGAGAGGGAGAGAAACTTCAGTGTGTGGTTGCCTCTCGAGTGCCCACTACTGGGGACCTGGCCCACAACCCAGGCATGTGCACTGACTGGGAATCAAACTGGTGACCGTTTGGTTCACAGTCCATTGCTCAATCCACTGAGCCACACCAGCCAGGGCTCAACCAAAATTTAAACTACTGGTTTTGTGGTGTTCTGCCTAATTTAAAAATAAACCGTGAACATGTTTGTCATGACTGCACCACACATAATAAGCACTACATGTGTGAATTAATATGCTGAGTTGTTTTTTAAATTCCCTTCTCAGTCCTGTCCCATTGAATGCTCAGTGAAGACAAAGTGCCCAGGCAGCACAGGCAGCGTCGTGGAGGACGTTCTTCCCGACGGTCCTGCCACATCCCACCACACCTCCCTCTCCACAGTGCACAGCTGCTCCTCCTCGCACGGCGGAGCACCTTGGGTGCACCTTGTCATAGAAATTACCACTCGCGTTCAAAGCAGTGACAGTGAAATTATTGCCACTGTGTCTGCCTTTCCCCAGTAAAGCCTTGAAAGCCAGCTGCTGGGCATAGCATTATGCAAAGATGGATGTTTTAATAGATGGTTGACAAATTCGGAATAAAAGTCAGAATCTGGGTGTACATGCTTAGATGTATGTGGTCAGCAGAGTTCAGCTGGGCTTTCTGAACACAGACGCACGATTTTGTAGTCATAAATACTAACTCGTCCAGATCTGTCAAACGTCTCTTCAAAGAGTGTCTTACTGACGGGGCATTCATCAGCGTAGCCAGAGTGTGTTCAGGTCGAAGCACTGTGTTGGGTGCAGCACGGCGATTGCCGTCAGTGCTGTCGTCCTGCATGTCGCTGGGAGAGCAGATCGTGGAGGGTTCTCGTCACAAGAAAGAAGTGGTGGCTGTGTGTGGTGCTAGGCGGTGACCAGACTGACTGCGGCAGTCATCTCACAGCAGACACCAGCACAGGGCCCTTTTCTACAGACTCGAAACTGATACCCTGTGATATGTCAATTACATTTTAATTCCTAAAAAGTCTCCTTTAGGTAATTGTGGAATGTTTTGGAGAGTCAGTGGAAAAGTACTGGTTACATGTCTTATTGTCTTATTGATTATACTAGTTTTGTGACTAAAATCCAATTGCATATGTAATTCTAACAACACTTATTTAAAAGCCATAGACTTGGGTGTTTTAGTTAAGGAACTTAGGGAAGTCAGTGAGAGTTTCAGTCTGCTCAGGTCGAGCAGTCTGCAGGTTTTGACTGTTTGGATGAAGCTTACAGTAGTTGTTGAGTTTTTCTTGAACGGTGCACAGGCCTGGGGAACGGGTCAGGGAACAGCAAGCAGGCCAATCTCCGCGTTGCACTAACCGCTGTGAGGCTTAGTGTGTGGGACTTGACTTCTCGTGTCCTGTGCACGTGTGTGTGTCTGTGACGTTGTGCTGCATTCATGAGGTGGTAAAGTCTAGGTTGTACTTTACACTTATCTTTAAAATTCTTTTTGAAATTACTGAAGTCAATAGGTCTGTTCAGTTTACAGACATAAATTATTTTTTAAAGATACTGTATTTTAAAGGGACACTACTTTCTAATGAGTATTTTCAGTTTTTCTTTAAGAACTTACCTCTAGTTACCTTAATTTATTACTAAATCTCTCCTTGATTTATGCCTTATTTCAAAAAATAATTGCTCTAAAATAGGCCATAGGTAGCAGACATCTACTGTAGCTGTTTAGGGAAATGAATTATTGTTTAGTTACTTTTAATCTGAACTTTTTTGGAGTTGAATCCATGTCTTAGAATTGCCATCCATTTCTGGGTTAAGCTAATAAAAAGTTAAAACATCTAAATGGAACTTAGCTGTTAAGTTACCAACATTACTTTTGAAAACTAATACCGAGGATTGCTAATCGTCATACCTGGAGTGTGTCAGGGACAGTGCTAATGCTCCCTGTGTGCATCTCCTTTCCTCGTCGCAGTGGCTGCACGAGGTGTGCGCTGGAAAGGCGGGGGTCCCTGCGATGACAGGATGGCCTGTGGTCAGGGCTGAGAGCAGGCCCCACTGGCAGCTGGTCCCCAGACCCTGCGAGGAGAGGATGGGTTCACCAGTGGTCAGCAGCAGCAGCAGGCAGATGGCAGGACCGGGCACACAGGCAGCGTCTTCCCGGATGTGGGAGGCCGTGAGCCCAGAGGAGCTCCAGGCCTGGAGCGCTGTTCTGCAGGTCCAGCCAGCGGAGCCTGCTGGGTGCTCCCCTTGCGCACGGGTGCCCATGCGGTGTCTCAGATACCCCTCCTTTTACCCAGGAAAAGTCATCTCAGTCTCGATTTGGGCCAGTACAAAACTCTTACACATTTTGATAATGGTATTGGAAACTCATGTCCATAGCTAGACTTTCTTGGAGAGTGTAACTAACCATCCCAAGAGCAGATTAAAATTAACTTTTTAACTTGAACACATTCCATAGCACTATTAATACTGAAGATTTTTCTTCAGCAACTGGACTAACGTTTATCTACCCTTGACCAAGTACCAAGTACTTCACAAAACTCTATATACGTTGTCTCATTTAATCCTCCCAATAACCATGTGCAGTGAGTAAAAATATGGTCAACATTACTTTTCAGTATATTTTGAAGATAATGTCATCACTGAGTTCTGTGTATACAAGTAAATTAATGTGTGAGTCTCCCCTCATCTTTGACCCCATCTGCTCAGGTACCATTGTTCCCCTCACCCCTCAAGAAATCATTATCACTAATTCCTTACACTTGGCATTTGTCTGTGAATATTCAAGAAATATATTCTTATTTTACACTTTCCACAAATAAAGCGTACTAATATTTTTCATTTTGCTATCAATTTTACAATCTCATATTAAAATCTTTACACATGCAAAAAAGAGTACAGTGAATCCATAAACCCACCTAGACTTGACATTGTTAATATTTTGCTGTTTTTTGCTTATTTTGCATTTATGCATTAGATGTGTGATAGGTAGGCAGAATGTGTATATATGAGTATATATGCATGTATATGTATATGAGCAAAGTGCACGTATGTTCTTTTTTGAAAGTAAATTATACGTGTGGTACTTAGTCCCTAATTACTTTCACTTTCTGAGATAAGTTACCACAAGCCAGGGAAGGACTTGAAGCAGAGGAGTGGTATGCTTGGTCATCACTATGTGGGGGTGTGGAAGAGGAGGCTAGCCAGTGACCGCGGTGGGGGCCAGTGGAGAAGAGAGGACATGGAAAGCAGCAGGTTTGGTGGGCTGTGTGGTTAATTGGACAGAAAGGAAAAGTTGGCGGTTCACATTTTTTTTTTTAGAGAAAATCTGGAACAGTGTTTATTAATCTTTTTGTAGGATTCCCTTTCCTCTCTCACCACTAAATGAACTGGTCCTGCATGTTTCTAGAGCAAAAAAATGAGCATTTATTTCTCTCTACACCAGGCACTCCGTCCCAGTTACTTAACATGTTATTTAATTCTGCCAGCCATTCTAGGAGGCATTGTTATCCTTCTGCAGACGGGGAAGTGCTGGGAAGTGATCTGTTCAAGATCATATTGCTGTTAAGTGGCAGATCTGGAATCTTAACGTGGGTCTGACCAACTGAAGTGACTGTGTGACCATTTTCCAAATTGTTTCATGAAGTCAAAGAAAGTCTGTGTGTGTTGGTGACTTTTTTTCTTCTAAATGTATTTTTAATCATGTAATAATCAGCCTTTAAAAAATAGTGTGTCAAGAATGCTGGATTTGCCAATGGACAGATACTCATTTTTGAACTGGAAAGTAAAACCTACCAGCTAGCTTTCTTTGTGCCCTGACTGGGAATTGAACTGGCGACCCTTTGGTTTGCAGGCTGGCCCTCAATCCACTGAGCCACACCAAGCAGGCCCAATTAGCTTTCTTTGTGATGTAACACTGCTAGGATGCCAGTCTGTTCAACTAACACATCTTATAAATTCAGCATATTTTTGTGATTGAATTTATTGTTTGTTTTATTTTAAATATATTTATGATACAAACATTCCCAATGGTTTTATGGCAGTTATAAGTTTTAAAGCAAAAGTTATATAACCTGAAGTAAATAAGCAATAAATTGGGATACTTCAAAGTGAAGATAAATAAAGATAAAATTCATGGCCTTTAAAAAAAATTTAGGCGAGCTCTCCAAGATGAAACAGTAGTAGAAAGCTGATTTGATGTGCTGAAATTTTGTTAAGGATTTTGTATCAGGGTACGTAAGAGATACTGATTTGTAGTTTTCCTTTTTTAAAAATATCTTTATCTGGTTTTGATATTAAAGTAATGCTGGTTCCGTGGAAAAAGTTGGGACATAATTCTGTTGCTTCTATTTTTTGGAAGAGAGTGTAGAAAATTAGTATTATGTCTTCTTAAATGTTTAGTAGAATTCACCAGGAAACCATTTGGGCCTGGTGCTTTCTTTTTTGGGAGGTTATCACTTACTGATTCAAGTTCTTTTTTTTTCTTTTAGATTTTATTTATTTATTTTTTACAGAGAGGGGAAGGGGGGAGAAAGAGAGGGAGAGAAACATCAGTATGTGGTTGCCTTTCATGTGTCCCCCTGCTGGGGACCTGGCCCACAACCCAGGCATGTGCCCTGACTGGGAATCGAACTGGCAACCCTGTGGTTCACAGGCTGGCCAGCATTCAATCCACTTGAGCCACACCAGCCAGGGCTGATTCAGGTGCTTTAATAGCTGTAGGCCTATTCAGATTTCTCCTTTCATGGGTTTTGGTCGTTTGTGTTTTTTGAAGAGTTAGTTCATTTCACCTAAGTTATCACATTGGTGGGCATAGAGTTAGTTTTTCGTAATATTTCTGTGTTAAGCTCATGTGTCCATGGTGTCTGAGTGATGACACTGCTTTCATTTTTTCATTTTTGATAGCGGTTGGTAATTTGTTTCTCCTCTCTCTCTCTCTCATTAGTGTGGCTAGAGTTTTATCAACTCAACTATATTTTCAAAGAACAGGTTTTTTTCCTCACCAGTTTTCTTTTTACAATTTCACTTCTGCGAACCGGTGACCCTTTAGTTGGTAGGCTAGTGCTCAATCCACTGAGCCATACCAGCCAGGGCTATGTCTCACAAATTTTTAAAAGTTGTATTTTTATTTTCATTTAGTTCAAAATATTTTTTAGTTTTTTTTTTTTTTTGAGGCTTCTTTTTGGACTGTAAGTTGTTCAGAAGTATGTTTTTAAATCTCCAAATATTTATGAATCTTCCAATTTCTGCTCTTAATTTCTAGTTTAATTCCACTGTTGACTGGGAGAGTGCATTTTGTGATTTCTAGTCTTTTAAACTGTTAATCTATGTTTTATAGCCCACCATCTGGGCCTGTCTTGGTGAATGTTCCACGTGTACTTGAGAAGAGTCTGTATTCTGTGGCTGTTGGATGAAATATTCCATGAATGTCAATGAAATCCAGTTAACTGATGGAGCCGTTCAGTTCAACTGTGTCCTTATTGATGGTCTGCTCTTAGGGGAGTGTTGCAGTCTCCAAGTCTAATAATGGATTTGTTTGTTTCTCCTTGCACTTCTTTCAGGCTTTGCCTCACGTGTTTTAACATTCTCTTGTTGGGCTTGTGTGCTGCAAGGGTTGTTAATGTCTTCCTGGACCCCTTTATCTTGACATAGTGCTGCTCTTTATTCCTGATATTTTTTTTCTTTTGTTTTGAAGTCTACTTTGTCTGAGAATAATACAACTGCTGCAGGAACATTTGGTTACTGTTAGCCCGGTGTACCTCTCTCTCTCTTTACTTTTAACCTATTTGTGTCTTTATGTTCAAAATGGGTTTCTTTGGAGTTCTGGCTCCCTTCAGTTGGTGTATTTAGACCATTGTCATTTAAAGTGACTATTGTTACAGCTGGTACTAATGGCTACCCACGTTTGTATCTGTTCTTTTCCCTTTTTTGAGTGGTTTCTGAGAGTTCTTAATGTATTGTAGATATTTGTCTTTCATCTGCTATGTGTGATGTACTTACTACCTCTGATAATTCCTCATTTAGTTTATAGTGCTTTTTGTTCAGAAGTTATTTTTTTTTTCAGTTTGTGGGTATTGCATCCTAAGAAAATTTTTCTTTCTAAAACTTATAAAAATTCTTATATTTTATTCCAGTGATTTGCACACTCTACACTGTCTATTAATCCATCGAGAACTCTTTGGTATATGATGTAGAGATTTTATGAGGATTTAAACATTTTTGAAAGGATAACCATCTGTCTCAGTTTGATTTATTGAATAGGCTTTCACCACTGACTTGAAACTGCCGTTTTATCCCACAGCGCATGGACAGACCTGCAGAGTCTGGCTCTGTGTTCTGGCCTGGGCTGTGTGTCTGCTCTGTGTGTGCCTAGGCCAGTAGCGTGTTTTAAGTACTGCCATTATGTTAGCCAGCAAAGCAGTTCCCATCCTGTAGTTGTTTTTTCGGATTTTCTTAGTTATTTTTGCGAATTTTTCCTCCGTGTGACAATCATTTAATTTTATAAAAATTCAGTTGAAATTATTACAATTAACTTATAGATTAATAACTGGCATCTTTGTGGTAAATTTGCTTCCACTTATTTACAAGACGTACCAAAGAGCAAGCAACTCAGCTCCATTCCAAACCAGTGGGATTATTCTTTAGTGGCTGGAATAGCTTGATAATTTAACCTCTGTAAATGTGAACTTTGCATATACCTATGTTGTGTAATATAATTACTGTCATCACCAAGACACCTATATTTCTTATTCCCTTTATTTTCACCTTATTTCTGCTTACTTTGATAACCTGGTGCTATAAACGTGGATGTATTTTTTTATTTCTCCTTTACTTGACATTTCCCATCATGCCCTCCAGTTACTTTGTGACCACACTCGGCCACCTGGCCCAGTCCTCCTTCTTACCACCCCTCAATGTCATGTCAGAGTCCAGTGTGTGAGCCTAATCGCCCTCCCCCCTCTGCACGAGGCTCTCCTTCGTCCGGTGGACGACACTCAGAGGGTCATTGTGAGGCTGTGCCTGGAGCTGTGTCCGGGAGCAGCTGCTCTGGAGCCCTGCTCTGACGCAGCCCGCTCTGAAGCGAGCGGGGAAGGGCGTCTGTGAGCAGCACACCCTTCCTCTTCACTTGCTTGGCCAGTTGGACATTTAAAGTCAGTGTTAAGTACTGTACCCGAAGATTAGAAATTAAAGCAGTAAATCTGAGTCAGAATCAAAAGAATTTCTTTGTGAGTAGATTATAAAATATCTTCACGTTAATTTCCACTGAACTTAACTGAAGCATTTGTTGGATATTTACCTTTCACCTCTTGAAATTTCCAGAACGTGGAAGTAGACCTAGACCCCTCCTTCCTCTTCGTTTGTCCCGTAACGTGCTGCTTCCTAGTGAACACAGAGTTTTCAAGGCAATTTAAATTTTCTTTGATGTTTCAAGATACTGAAAAGCTTTAAGATCAATTTGAAGGTGATTGACTCAAATGTCAACATATTTTAAGACTAAGATAATTATTGTGACATAGAGACTATGTGTGTTTTATTATTTCAGTTAGAACTCAGTAATATTGTCTTATGGTTTAGTATGGAGCTGAACATTTTCAGATTTAATGTGAATTTGAGTTAATTCAATTTGCAATAAATTGACAACAAACATAATTGACTTTAACTAAAAAGCTGAGAATTAATTGATTCCTTAATAATTTCCATAGGATTTGGAATTCTACTTTGTTAGAAGTCCAGCAAAACATTTCTGGTCCTTTGAAGTAACCGGTTCAATTTTAATGTTTATGAAGCCATATTCAGTTATTTATAGGAATGTTTTTGGTGTCTGTAGTTAGACACAAAGTACCCCACTTCTCATCGGCTTAAAGCAACATTTATATTGCTCACAAACCGGCCTTCTGGGTGGGATTTGGCAGGGAAGCGTCTCTCTGCCCCCACTCTGGGTGGTTTGTCTGCTGGGATGGCCTAAGAGAGTGGTGCAGGGGAGAGGATCTCGTGTTCCAGGTCTAACAGTTCACTCACCTCTCTGGCAAAGGGGGATTGACTACTGATTCCTCTTCAAGTGGGTCTTTCTGGGGGGCACTTCGGCTATCCTGATACAGTGGCTGGTTTACAAGAGCGAGCACCCTAGGAAACAGCGTTCTCCTAAGAGGAAGTGGAATTTGCCAGTTTGTTAGGGCCTGAGCCTGGAAAAATGCATTGCCTCACTTTTGTTATTGATCAGCAGTCACAGAGCTCAGATTTTAGGGTTTGGGAAGATGGGCCTCAAACTCTTGATGGGAGGGAGGAGTGTCAGAAAATTCGAAGCCATGTTTTCAAACTGCTGTAACAATATGGGGATTTTACTGTTCTCAGCTGATAAGGATAATTTGCTTCAAAGGGAGAGTGATGTTGAAACTTTGAGACAGTAATATTATGTTTATTCAGATACTATTTTCCAGTGCAAATGGCTTCTTTTTTTTTACCATTAAGACTTTTTGAAAAGTATATTTGAAGTATTGAAGACAGTATTTGCAAGATGTATATGAGTAAAACTAGAAGACTGATGAGAGAAATGAAAAAGATCCTGATAAATACTCATGGATAGGGAGACTCAGGTTGTTACGATGTTACTTCTTCACAGCTTGATCTATAGATTCAGTGCAGTCCTGTCAAAACCTCAGCAAGATACTTTGTGGGTTGTTTTAAGTTTATATAGAAAGTCTGTAAAGACCCCAAATATTCAATATTAACAGTGACGACACTAAACCCTAGCAAGAATGAAGTGAACAGTGAGTCTCATGCATGCCAATGGAAATGCAGAATGGTACAACCACTTCAGACAGTTTGGCGGTTTCACGCAAAGCTAAACAAAGTTCCTTTTTTCCTTTTCATTGAATTTATTGGGGTGACACTGATTTACAAAACTATACAGGTTTCAGGTGCACAATTCCACAGCACAGCATCTGTACACTGTGTAGTGTGTTCACCACCCCAAATCAAGTCTCCTTCCATCGCCATGTACCCACCATACCCCCTTCTCCTCCCCCACTGCTCTGCTAGCGGTCAGCACAGTGTTGACCCTGTCCGTGAGTTTTTCCTTTCTGTTTTGCCTTATTCCCTCCATACCCCCGGCCCTCAGCCCCTCCCCGTGCCCGGGACCAGCTGACAGCCTGCTCTCTGAGTCTGTCTCTATTTTGCTTGTTAGTTCATTTTGTTCATTAGAACATACAGTCTAGTAATTGTGTTTAGGGATTTACCCCAATGAGTTGCAAACGCTGCATGTGAGTGTCTAGCAGATGAATGGGTGAACAAATGTGGTATGTATGTTTTTGAAAGTTTTAACTTCTTAGATTTTTTAAGAAAAAGAGGTGATTTGAGAAATTATGTAGCATTTCCATTGGGGTCATTAAACTAGAGCTATACTCAATTCCACTTACTGGAATTACGAACTCATCACGAGATGAAATTTTAGAGCAACAAGTTCTCATTTTACAAATTTACAGAGAGAAATTGAGATGCAGAGAGTTACACGATTTGCTCATAGACACAACTAGTAAGGAGTAAAACCAGAGCTAAAAATAAGGTCTCTTGATGTCCATCCCCAGGATATCTCATTCACAGAAAACGTGAATGTAGTGAATGGCTTGCACACTGTGGTAATGATAGTGGGTAACACCAGTCATAGCCCTTAGAGCCCATCCTGTGGGCCTGGAGTTAATGCTGACACCGAGACCTGGAAATGGGAACAGGCCAGCTGGCAAAACAGGTGAGTGGGCAGGAAGGTAAGCTCGTGAAGCAGATCGAGTCGCTGAGCTTCTCAAAGATGGGCACCAACAAAGGGAAGGCAGGACTCGCACAGGTGTCTGCTCACCGATTCCATTGCAGCGTCATTCACAACAGCCAAAAGCAAACATTGCCAAAATAGTAATAATCATTTTATGGGGCAATGTATTGTGACATTAGAAAGTTAAGTGTATATATAGGGATGACTAGTCTGTGATCATTAGTAAACAAATGCTAATTTAACTTTTTAAATATTATAACAACTAGAATGTGTCTCTTAACTGTCTGTATAAATAATTTAAAATAATTTTATGTGGGTGTATTTTGCGTAGACAAAAAACTTCTGAGTAGTGTATTTGCAGTGATAAAGAATTATATTAATTTTGGGAAATAAATGACAGATTTTTAAAAGTATGTGTTTACGAAGCAAGCCTTTTGTATTATGGGTTATCTTTAAGTTGTGTTATTAGTAAATAGATTTCCTATAAAGCTGTGTACAGTAGTCCCCCCTCTTATCCACAGAAGATACATCCTGAGACTCCGTTTTTTGCTATTAATACATACCAGTGATAAAGTCTTATTTGTAAATTAGGCAAAGTAAGAAATGAACAATAATAACAATTAAATAGAACCATGATTGCTATACACTGTAATAAAAGTTACTGGAGTGTGGTCTCTCTCTCTCTATCTCTCTCTATCTGTGTGTGTGTGTGTGTGTCTCTAACAGCCTCACTGTTCTGCACTTGCCCTCTCCTCCTGGGGGTGTGGGGTGACGCTGCACCTGAGCACTGAGTTGGAGGGAGGTGGGTGTGCAGAGAAAAGGGGGCATCCATGTTGCAGGCCAAATGGTGGCTAGATTTCACTATGCGACTCAAAATAGTGTGTACTTTAAAACTTAGGAAGCGTTTATTTCTGGAATTTTCCATTTTTTGGAGCGTTGTTGACGGCGGATGACTGAAACCACAGAAAGGAAATTGTGCATTAGGAGGGGACTGCTGTACATCATAGCTATTGAAAGTCGAGCCTTTGGCATGAAATTCTGTATCAACTATTGGTGATTATATTGCATCAAAGTAATGGTAGTGGTTATATTGCAGAACTGAGTACTGTCTATTCAGTTGGTTTGGAAATTTGCATCATAATTGTATATACTAACTTTCAAGAGAGAAATATACATAAGATTGCTTAATATTTTGGAAAACTCTAAAATGTAAATTGTTACAGCGATAGTTATGACATCCATTAGTACAGAGTATACTGTATATGTAAAATAAACAAGTCTGTTAGCTTTAAGTAATTTCTTAGGGTGGAAGAAATTCCTATGGTAATAGGAAGATGCTGATATAAAGGAGCTAGAAGATCCTGTGCCCCTTGTATTTCCAACAGTGTTCTGTTTTAACTAGTATGAATTCCTTCAGTTCTGTGAATGAGATTCAGGACTAAACTAATAACATTAATTAAAAACAATCACACAAATTATTCCTATTTAAACTACTTTTGTTTTGAAATTAGCATGAAGAAACTTTTTTGTTAACATTAAAATCTGTAACTTTTACTTTATGCCGCTAAGAGTATGATTGAGATTGTTCTTTTTCATTCTGACGCCATCATTGAGGAGTCTGTTCCGGAAGAGTTGCTAGAGTGTGCATTCTTCCTCCGGGACGTGTGAGCCAACTGCAT
This sequence comes from Tonatia bakeri, assembly GCA_004024845.1. Lineage (NCBI taxonomy): Eukaryota > Metazoa > Chordata > Mammalia > Chiroptera > Phyllostomidae > Tonatia > Tonatia bakeri. The sequence continues at coordinate 248,851 of PVIA01001171.1, read as the reverse complement.
GCTCCTGGGGGCACAGCGGCGCAGCCTCTGTGCGGCTGGCGGCCTGCCTGTGCTGGCGCGCCTGGGGGCTGGCGGACCACGCGGGCAGCGCGGAGCTGTGGAGGAGTCTGACCCGACGCTCAGGGAGGAGCTCCTGGGGAGGAAAAGGACTGGTGTGCCCTCTTCTCTGTCTGTCCTTTCTGTGTTATAAGGCAGACAGCGTCAGAGTGGCTCGTCTATGGAATGTTTGTCCGCCTCTCTTTTCTCATCACATGGACCGTTTTTAAATTAAGAATCTTGCCCTGCAGGTCACTGAGCACTTCCACATGGAGGCTGGCACATGACCAAACTCGAGATGCACAGCTCATCACAGTCGATGAAAAATTGGTAAGAATTTTCTTAAATACACTGCTAGGATTCTGCTTTCAGGGTTGTTTTTGTACAATAGATTTTCAGTATGATTTGAATTTGACTTTTTAGATTGATGCAAATTTTTTAAAGTTTATTTTAAGAAATATTTGTCACAAAAAGATAATTTGTGTTAAGCATTATAAACAAATACTAAATCATACAAATATTGAGCAATTAAAATTACAAAAGTCTTTTGTGATGTTTATAAATAGCAATTACAGTGTTTTACTTTTTGTAATGCATGCACTGTTTTTCACTTTCTCAATTATACTCCTGTTTAGGTTGTAAGGTACCATTACTGTCTAAAATTACGTGTGTCGGCTTTTCTGCAGTCAGTTCTTCTGTGACTGTGAACGTGTATGTGCGCACATCCCATGTCTGCCGTGCACATGAGAGATCACACTTAGCAGCGAGTGAACAGCGTTGTTCTGTTCACCCAGCAGATGGAGTTTTGGTGACCAGACTTACAGAACTTTTCAGGGTGCAGCATTACTTCAGATGCAACGTGCTATTTATACTTATATTGCACAGTAACATAAATTTTATAAATGTTCTGAGACTTCCAATAAAAATGTGTAGTTGTGCTTTCATTTTTATCAAGCACACTCACTTCCTAATTGTTGCGTATCTTTTTATTACTCAATTTTGAGGTTTAAATGGAAAAATAAATAGATAATTAAACAGATAAGGAAATCTCACATCTTTTACTTAATGCTGGTTGGTTTTAACTTTAAAACCAAAGGCTAACCAGAATAGTCTTACGAAAATGCTGGCTTTGTCATCCTCTTATGGGAATTGCTTTGGTGCTTCTTCCTGGCCTGGGAGACCTTCGGGGCCCTTTGCATGCCACTGTCCCTTCCGTTGCACCACACCTGCTGCACCACACCTGCCACACCACACCTGCCGCTGCCGCAGTGCCGCCTCCTGCTTCAGGGCGCTCCAAGTCCGGGGCGTTCTGCCCGGCTGCCCACTACCCGCCAGTCCCCTAGCTTTTCCTTCAGTCCCATCTACTCATTCTGTACGTGTTCATCGAATATCACTTGTTTCCTCAGGCAGAAAAGAATTGAGGGGTGTGTGTGTGTGTGTGTGTGTGTGTGTGTGTGTGTCAGAGAGAGAGAGAGAGAGGGAGAGGGAGGGAGGGAGGGAGGGAGGGAGGGAGGTGGGGTGGAGAGAGAAATGGAGAGGGGAAGGATTCACATGGCCCATGTATTCAGCAATTAATGAGGATGCTCTTTTAATTTTTCCAGGACCTATCTCCTTTAAGCCGTAAGAGATTACCTTCTTGTTCTGGTGTTATGGAGTTTACTTTCTGTAATATTTTCAAATTGTGTGGAGTTTTCTAGTAATGCTCCTAAGTGCTGTTTGCTCCATTGTGGAGCACGTGTGGGCCCCACAGCAGTCTCGCTCTGAGCAGAGCGCTGTGCAGCACACCAGAGAGGTGTGCAGACCACTCCGAGTCTGCACTCTCCTTAGCGGAGTCGGCTGCACACTCTCAGTGAACTTTGTCGCCCTGTGGAGATTTTCTGCAGCTCTGTCAATGTCTTTCTTGAGCTGTGTGCTAATCAAAATGTAGGTGTAGTGTTTCAGCTAAATTCAGTAGAAGTCTTATGTATGATTATTCATAGCTATTGAAGTAATATTTAATATAACTGAAACCTATAGCTGTTCAATTAGGTTTACATTAAAACAAAAGCATTAAATGCTCATGTTGGTAGTATACCGCCAAGAGGGGCTCCAGGTCTGCTTGCTCCTTCACATGGTCAGGTGTGGGGCCTGGCAGCAGCGCAGTGACGAGGCCTGTCTCTGAAGGGTCTTCCTGAGATGCCGAGCAGCTGAAATGGATTTTATGTGCATTTTGAACAAAAATGATTCTACAAATATGTGTCAGTATTAATGATGAAGATATTTCAAAATGTGAAGTAAGAAGTAAGTTCTTACGAGTATTTTAAAAGATGTAGAAACAGCATTTTAATGTCACCATTCTAAAAACCAATTTATTAAGTTAGGATACTATTTTTATTAAGCACTCAACTGTTACATTTGTACTTGAAATTGAGTGGAATTTAGAGTCTTAATTGTGTCATAAGAGAGTTAGCCATTGTCATGGTTTCTATTGGATATCTTATATAATGTATTTTAAAAATTAATACAGGTGATGACTCTAAAGTCCAGGTCTTAAGCAAGTGGACTAAACTTAGTTGGGGATCAGTTTTAGTGTTTATTTCAGATCCTTGGAATTTAAAACTAGAGGATAACTTTACATGTTACCTGGTTATATTATTGACTGTATTTTTCATTTAAAAAATTGTTTAACCTTTTGTTCACAAGAAACCTCATGTGGGGGTCCAGTAAGTAAGTAATCACCTAGATAAAAGCCGAGTTTTCTGCAGGGTGAGGGTTAGGAGCTTGAGGGAGCCGTGTAAGGTTCCCCAAGACAGTGGTTCTCAAAGAACGGTCTGGTGGGGGACCCAGGACCCTTGTAAAAGGTCTACAAGGTCAAACTGTTCCCCCAGTCACACAAAGACTTTATTAAAGCCAGCAGAAATTACTAATATTTAAGAACCTTCACCCTGCACACCATCTTTTCATTCGCCACATGTGAACAGAAACATGCACAAAACACTGCGTCGGCACACCCCTGCAGCGCCGTGGTCGTGGCTGGCGCACTGGCGCTGCTGCAGCCAGCCCTGCGGCCCTGGGGACTGACGGAGCCCGGCCACTTTGTCGCAGAGCGCCTTTTTGGTTGAGAAACCAGTAACGGAGGACAGGCAGACTGTGGCTGGTCAGTCTTCGGTGCGTGGCAGACATTTTCCAGCAAATAAACCCCATTACTTTAAGGAAGTGTTGCTCATGATAAACTTTAAGCTCCTAGGTGAAAAAATGATAATTTTTAGAACCTGAGTCTGTCACTGACCTGATGGAGCTTAACGACTTCCCAGTTCAGATTGTGTGATGGTATTGGTGCTGATATTCCCGAATGGGGGTTAGCATGTTGTGTCACGGAATACGTTAAATTTGAAGGATCTGCATGCCTCTTGTGAACCCGTGTTTTCCATGTGACCAGTGTATGATGCCAGAAAGTCATGCATGGGTAAAACTTTCATTCACAGTGCGAGGGAGAACAGTGCATGTACTGTGACTGTGAAAATATGAAGGTTGTTAAACTATCGCCCCGTTTCCTAGTTCTGTGTCTGTGTGAGTGTGGATTTTCCTCACATACTACAACCAGGACAGCACAGTACAGCCATTTGAATGCAAGAACAGTGGATAGAATTAAACTGTCTGCCATTAAGCCAGACATCAGAGATTCTCAGAAATGCATGTTAGTGCCACTCTTCTTACTAAACTTTTGTTTTTGAAAATACAGTGATTTTTCATAATAATGTTAAAATATAATTGGTTTATTATTTTAGACTCAGTATAAATTCAAAATTTTCTCTTTTTAATTTCTTGAGTGGCAGATATTTGCAAATATATCTCATATACAGAACCTCTTCTGGCTCCCAATAATTTTTATTTTTCATGTATTTTTAAGTTAAATTTGCTGGGGTGACATTGGTTAATAAGATTGTTTAGGTTTCAAGTGTACAATTCTATGATGCATCATCTGTATCTTGCATACTGGGCCCCCTGCCCAATAATTTTTAAGAGTGGAAAGGAGTCCTGTGACCAAAAAGTTTGGGAACCATTCTCCCAGGTCTTCTCTTTTTTCAGTTCAACACCCCCAGGGCTCTGACTCACTTCACGTGAATTCTAGTTAGTTCATCATCTGCATTACTCTGCGGTTTGACCAAGTCCTTGTTCAAACGTAGTTGCCAGGATTTCTTGTGACGCTCCAGATTGTGCCGCTCCCCCCCCCCCCCCCCCCCCCCCCCCCCCCCCCCCCCCCCCCCCCCCCCCCCCCCCCCCCCCCCCCCCCCCCCCCCCCCCCCCCCCCCCCCCCCCCGACCCTTCAGTCTCAGCCGCTCTAGTCGGTCAGCCTCACACTCAAGTTCCCTGCTGCTTCCGCAGGCAAGTCCGTGGGGGGCTGCGGCCTTGGACCCTGGTTACTTGCTCTACTGTTACCAGGCCGTGTTTCATTTTTGCACCTTGAGTGCATGAGTTTGCAGTTTCAACCATCACTCTCAGATCAGGTCAGTGGGCATGTCACCAAGTAGAGTTGAATTGTTTTTTTGTTTGGTTTTTTTTTCAGTATTTCATTCGACGGGCAGAATTTAATATGTCGAACATGAGAAATTAAAGGAGTTTTTATAGCATGTCATGGGTATCAGCACCATTATAAGTACAAAGAAAAGAATGTTTTATTGGGGTATCTATTGTGTATTGACGACAGGTGCTCTATCTTTTCTCAGGCAGAGAGTGTAAAGGGGAAAAGCCTGCCTCGTGTGTTTCAGTGTTAAAGACTCTGCTCCTGCATTTCAGAACTAAATGCAGTGCTGACATTGTTAGAGGGCAGAGCTTCAGAGAATAAAATCATAGTGTCTCCTGGATCACTATTAATGAATGTTATGCAGAGCACATGGTAAATTTCTGATCAGGCAATCTTAAGATTATGTCTTCTCTGTTTGTTGTATATAAACTGCTAATATCCTTTTCATTCACTGTCAGAATTAATAAAAATTTAAATACCAAGCATAGACTACAGCATCTTAAAATAATCTTGTCAGTCGATGTAGGAGCACAACGTGTAAAATAACCTTTTTGTGGTTGCACCAGTAGTATTTCCAAATACGTGATATTTTCTGCAGACAATAAGGAAAGCTCACAAACGATTGTTTGCTCGGCCCTTGGTGTTTGTTGCAGGGCTGCTGTGCTGTGGAGGTGGGGTGAAGAGCATCTCTGCCTTTGTGCTTTATTAAGAGAGAAACTTCTCTCCCTTTACGCCCTCCGCCCCAGTCTCCTTTCAGCAGACTCGATGAGAACACGTTGTCTTTTCATGTTCACGTGGACTGTACAAAATAGAGAGGTTAAATTTTCAATTCATTGTTCTTCGAAGATTTTGAGTAGGCGCTCCCCACAAAACAACCAAAGCATGAAGTAGACCTACATAGTATGTTTTTGAAATGCTTTTTTATAATTTTATTACCTATTTTTGAAATACTAATTTCTGTTTGTCACATTTATCTTATATTAACTACCACTATAGTTAAAGTTTAAATACAAAAGATATACAGCCCCCCTCAAAATATAAGAGCTATTTCAATTAGTAAAAATAATGTCAAATAAGCCTTAATAGTTTGGGCATTAGTACATTACTTTTGTAAAATAAGTTGGCTGCTATCTGTCCTTCATTTATTTATTCAATAAATACTTACTGAGCACCTGTGTGTGCAAGGCACTACGCTTCAATGTTTATATTGATACTTTCAATGGTTTATTTTCAGTTAGGTGCCTCGTTGTTTTGTTTAAAAACTATTAAGCATCACCTGTTTTAATCATGGTAGTTATATCTGTACCCTCAATATAAATGCAAATGAAAAAGGAAACTTTACTTAGCAACCTGTAAATCTCAAATCTGTGGGGTGGGGAATGATGGCTGTCTTTTCTAAGTTGTTGTGTTTTTTTTTTTTTTTGAGAAATAGTAAATACTTTAATATCCTTACAATGAACACTTTAATGTAAAATCCTGATAGGATTTAAAATAGTCTGTATTAATATCTTTATTTAAAAATTAAGTGTGCATCTGAAATAAAGATGGCGTTTTGAATATTGCCAGTTTGTTGTTTTACTGCTTGGCAGTTTCTTCCAAATAGCAGTAACACAGCAGTTCAAGCTTCGTTACTTGTTGATACTTGCAGTAAGTAATTGCCGTTTGATTAAGCACTTGGTATTAGCACACTTAGCCAACTGAGTAATAATATTGCTGTTTTATAATTTCTGCAAGCAGCAACAAGTTATTTAATAGAAATTTTTTTGGCACTTTAATAGGTTTTAAATTTTTTCATTGCTTGAAGTTGCTGTAAGAAATTTGTAAAAATGATTTTTGCAGCTGTTTCCAAATAAAACAATTATAATTACTACTCAAATATTGGTTTTGTGTTGTTTTTACTTCCTAACATACTAAATGTTTATAGATGAAAACTCTGTGTAAGCCTGCAACTTGAATTAAAAGTTGATCATTAAGAGGTGACCTATACAACAAGATAAACCTGAGTTAAAGGCTTACGTTTGCTTTGACTGCTTGCTTTTTTTTTTTTTTTTAAGGGGTCAGTTTTCTTTTGGCGAGATTACTTTCTTTTGGTGTGTGGCAGCGCTATCTCTGCTGGATTATTGGAAGGCGCAGTGTCTGTGATTAGCGCTATGTAGCCTTCTAGCATCTCAAGTGTCTGTTTTGTCTGGACTTTGCTCACGCAGCATTCTTGTGCAAAAATTTCAAGGCTTTAGTCTGGAGCACTGGGTCAAAGGATATGTCTCTTTGAAGGGTAGACAGGAGTTTTTTTATGTTTTATTCACTAAGTAGTATTTCATTTTACATCAAAGAATAGCAGCCTTTGAGCCCCTTCCATGGTGGCAGTTTAGTATGTGCGGTTCTTCTTTCAAGACTTCACTAAATATAGAGTGACATTTCTTCGTGGCTTTCAGTCTGCAGATGCTTATTTATATTCTTGTGTTTAGATGAGACTATTAAAATAAAAACAGAAAAAGCATTGATTATAAATGTTAGTTTGAAGGGAGTTTTATTTTTAAAAACTTAACATGCACTGCTCTTTTTTGGTTTTTACACTACCCAGAAGCTACCCCCCCCCCAAAAAAAAAGGTGAATAGCCCTTAAGATTGTAGCAATACTATTGCTTAAAATTCTATGAAAGAAGTAATGACTAATGATTTTGGAAGTGTAAATGTTATAGTCAAATGTACACTCTTCTATTAGTCTTTCTTCAGATACTTTAGAAGTAGAAGTTGGAAGAGGGGGGAGATAATTATTTTGAAAAATATCAAAAACTCAAGTAATGAAATATGTTAAGACAATATAGCTGAAAGTAAGTGTTCTTTCCACAGTTTTGGGGTAAGTTAATAAGTGAGCTATGAACTGAGAACATTAATCACACAATAAATGATTGCTTATATGTTTAGAAGATTAAATGATATTTAATATTTTTATCACATGACATATATACCTAAACATAAACTAATATTAAAATAGCTTGTTTTTATGTTTATGGGTAAACAGAGTTAAAAATTACTGGAAATTTATTTAAATAGAATTGATTATTTAAAATAGCCATATTTCTACTCAGTGGCATATCATTAGTATTAAAACAACTTCAGAAAATTCATTTAACATTGATTAAAATAAATCAGATCATTTATTACATACAATTATTTAAAACAAAATTATATTGATAGCGCACTTTGTTTTCTAAAATGTTCTCCCATTAAAAGTTATTTTTACATCATCGCATTGTGTAAAACTTACACTTACTAAATGCTGTAGAGGAGACGAATAGTAGTAATAGGTTTTATATGCAGGCAAGGCCATTGAAACTTAAATTAGAGAATGATCTTTATATATTAAAATTGTTTAAGGGACAAAAGCTCTGTTCTCTGCAGTATTCAGCCATCTCCATTATCTGTGATTCTTCAGCAATTAAAGCAGATTTATTTTCCTCTTTGTTCCTACTTGGAACACTCGAACAATGCTGGAGAACTGAACTGAATGGGGTGTTTTATCTTTCAAAAGCTTTAAAGTTCTATGTACCAATTAGCAAAATACAGTAAAGGTTTAAACTGTTAATAGCCACAACATCTTTCATGCATAGATGTGTCTGAGCCGGTGCTGTGTAACAGTCTCCATTGTGTCTCTTTAAGGACAGTCACTGGGTCACTTCTTTTCCTGCTCTCCTACCTGCTGTGTGTGGAGACCGGGGAGAGTCCTTGACACTCGCTTTCAAGAGTTTAAAACTCTTGCATATTATTATATAGGAGCCTTGGTTCTCAGTAAAGTAGGATCAAACATATTTTATGTGTTTGGATGTTATATTGTTTTGTCATATTTTAGTGATTACACAATTTATATGTGGAAATACACTATTTTTCTTTAATGAATTCAGAGTTTAAAAGTTGTATATTATCTCCCTGGAAATTGGTTGTTTAATTTTATTCATTTAACTGAATGTAATTATAAACAAATCATCAAAGTTTATATCAGCGTATGTAGATACCTGATGCTTTATTTTATACTATATTTGAGTGTACATTGGTTTTTAGGTTGTTTCCTTCTTCAGTAGTAGAAAAAGAGTATTTGTTTTTAGGTATATAGCTTTTTAAATTGGCTGGCTTGCCAGATGATTTCAGAACTTAAGAATTGATCCAAATACCTACCTTGAACCTGTTGAAGCCTCATGTCCCTCATCGTAGACTAACTTTTTCATGAAGGCAGGGGTGAGAGGAAGCGAAGAACAGGGGAGCACCGCCTTTTGGTGACAGTCCTGTTTCTCTTTCTGTCATGCATCCCTGGGAACGAAGAATGCAGGTCCCCAAATCTGAGCCTGGCAAATGTCAATTCTGTTTCCGTGTTCTCAGGCCCTCTTCTCTCCTGTGACTTAGCCTGTGCTCTCTGCTGCCCTTCCCCACTCCTCTTCTGAGCGTGCAGACCCGGCTCGTGTTTTGCAGGACGAGGAAGTGGAAAACCCGGCACTGGTGAGGGGGCTGTTTCGAGTGCGGTGTGCAGTGCCTCCACAGAACCCGCCTCTCCAAGGCACACTTGTCAGGAAATGTGTGAATAGGCTCTTTGTTCAGTTTCTGGTGCATGTCTAATACTTGACTTCTTTCAGCTTTGAGTATATTGCATATTAGTTAATTAGGATTTTTTAATTTTAATGCCTCCAATAAAAACAGGTATTAAAAATGGTTTTGGCTTCCTCTGAGCAACATGTGCGACACAGAGATACCAAAATGTTGTGCCGAAAGCACTGATTTAAATTCAGGACCTGAGAATCTGATTAGTGTACTGATTTGCATCTGTAACAATGACTACTGAGTCTGTATTGTTATATTTAAAACCTATCAATTAAAAAGATTTTTAACCCTAATTGAGTAGTTTGAGATTTGACATTCACAAAAGTAAGATAAGGTTCCTAGCTTAGTCAGCATCAGGCTGTGTTTAATGCTCAGAAGTGGCTGGTGTGGCCTCAGCCCAGAGTGGTTAGAGATTTAAACTTCTCCCATGACAGCCTCTAGTCTGTGCAGATCCTGCAGGGGTTTGTTTGTTTGTTTGTTTGTTTGTACTACTCACCCCTTATTATAATACAGACTGTTACTATTCTTTTCCCTTTGTTCAGGCATCCGAGCACCTGCTTTGTGCTCTGGGGCCTTAGCAGTAACTGAGGGGAACGCCATTGCCCTGAGGGCTTATGTTTCTCACGTGTGAGCAGATGTCAACTTTATTTGCAGTTCGTTAAAATGCTTCATGGATTAGTGTTATAGAAGAGAATCAGGCGTGGCGATGGGATAGAGAGTAGGTGGCAGGGTTGGATGTCCCAGGGGTCTTACAGGGCGGTCAAGGAAAGCAACATTGAGAAGGTATGCTATGTGAACTAAGGACTGCATAGGGAGCAGGAGCCAGTTATGTGACAGTCCCGGGTACGAGTGTACCAGGTAGAGGGAAAAGGTAATGCCACCAAGTGCAGAGCAGCTGGTCGTACTCAGAGGAGCAGGAAAGCTGTGACATCAGATGAGGCTGATCAGAGAGGTAGGCCATAGGCTGTAGCAGGTAAAATTTTCACTCATGTGCCTTTTTTGGATGTTTGTGGAATAATGTTTATAGTTTTCTGCAAGTGATTACATTTTTAACAACTACTTTTTAAAAAAGGGTCCCAGTTTTTGTCTTGTCTTTTTGCATTTTAGAGTTTACATATGGTATAACAATTGAGTGATTCTTCTATTAAAGAAACTTCTGATTTTGAAATTGCTTTTTGATAAAGGTCATATCGGGACCTGGAATATTGAATTCACCTCCTTCCTGTAATCCCCCACTCTCCTTGGCTCTCCTTCCCCGCCCCCCCCCCCCCAAAAGAAAGGATGGAAAGTTGGTGATTTGTCATCAAGGTAAAGAAGAAATTGGCTGAGCTGCTGTCCACCAAGTTGGTGCTGACAAAGTCACAAATGTGTTTAAGCTTTTGCACCTTGCTCCGTTCAGCTGGGTCCAGGGCCTGGTGGCGACAGCTGTGTTCTACCTTAACTGGAATCTCCTTGGACTTTCCACCTCTCCTTTCTCCCTCTTTCTCTCTGCTGCTTGGAATTTGTCTCTCCGTCTTTGTGACTCTCTTCCTCTTTTGCTGACAGTGTAGCTGACAGTCATCTGTCTTTCCTTTTTGGCTGCTTGAGTTGCCCCCACCCCTTCAGTCCTCCCTTCCAGTGACGGGCTCCTTCTCCTCCCTGTCTCTCTGCCTGTCTGTCTGCTGCCAGCTCTCTGGCCAGTTTTTTGGCTGTGATCTTTTTTTCACTCCCCAGTTCTTCCCCTTCTCTCCTTTGTTCCTACATTTTTGTAGCTTTTGTCCTCTTTCTTCTTTCTTTATTTCTTTCTTCTTTTCCTCCCAAAATGATGCAAGGCTTACATCCAGGGGAGAGACAGAGCTCTTCTGCCCTCTGATTGCACTTTCTCTTAAGTCTTATTTCCCTGTGGGAACACACAGGGCTTCTGAAGACACTTACTAGCTGGAAAAAGAAGTGCTGTGATTTAAACATCGTATTGCAATGATCTTTCATTGAATCTGAGTTAATTGAGAATACTGTTCTGACTCACTTGCTATTCAGATGCTGGGTTCTGGGGATCTCGGAGCACAATACCGGCCCCAGTTGCAGTGGTCTCGTGTGAGGTGTCCACTTGTGTCTGTGCTCGTGTGTGTTAATGCTTGAGTTTTTGCCACGTAACTGGCCTTTTCCAACAGCATTTTACTGAGTCATTTACGATATTACTCTCTACATAGATTCTGACAAATCAGTTGTGTTTTGCTATATAATTATTCCAATGAGAAAATTTTGTAGTTACTTATAGCCTATTTTTCATGGTGGGAATTTTAAACTGCATTACTGTAAAGGAGTTTCTGAAGGCCTGGTTCATATTATTATATGTTATACGTGGTCATTAAATTATATAATTAAAAATGTTATTTACTCTTTTTAACAGTAAAATATGCATATTGTAGAAACATTGACTTAAAAATGGCAAAGTATAGAGAAGATTCAAATCACCTTGGATTTCATAGAGTTGGTGAATTTACTTCTTTGTTATATGAATACTTAAACACACCAACTTCCAAAATATTTATATATAACACAAATCATACTTTATAGTTTGATGTCCTGTTTTTTACTTTATTTGCATTATATTGTGAGTATTTTTATCTTTAAAATTATTCATAAACTTAATCGTAAGTGGCTATATGATTTCCCATGGCATGGCTCCATCATAGCAGCATCTATTGTTATGCAGCGGATTGCTTACATTTTTCACAGTGATCTGTGCTGCTGAAGCAAGCATGTTTTTCACAATTATATACAATGTTAGAATGAACATCTTTATACTTGAGTCAGATTTGTAATACCGTCTTTGTTGTGGGATTGATTCCTTGAAGTAGGATTACTAGATCAGATGGCTTAGTGTTAGCACCAAAACTTTCCTTGTAAGAACGAGTGATAAAGAAGAGTACTTCTAGCTAACCCGACCCCGTGTAATTTTAGAGATACGGCCCTTCGTAGCCTCTGCTTGTGTTCTAGTATATGTGGTCCAATTCCATGGATGCCTTTCACACTCCGACACGTTGATATAACACAGTCTACCTAGTAGATAAAGACCATACGTCTAGGAATTAAAAAATAACAAAGCACATAATACTTAAATGATGTAGTGTCGATGTAGCAAGTACTTGAAAGCTTAGTTCATTTAGGGGATCAACATTATGAACTTAGCTACCATCGTACTGTCAGTTAGTGAATATACAGGCTGATGAGGTTTCTATCATAAATATTTAAAATATTAGGCCAATGCATAGCAATTAGTACTAGTACTGTTAGTACTGTTACTATTACTTCATAGTGCATTGTAACAGTTTTTAAGGAAAGGGTTTATCTGAGGAAGTCATAAAACAGTCTTCTGGTTTTATGCCAGTCTGTGTTCTCCCTTCTTGTTACAGAGCTTCTCCAGACCCAGCCAGGTGCTCCTGCACTAACATATCTGCAGTACTTCATCATTTATTTATTTGGTGAACTCTGTCATTATTGACTTCTAATTTAATGCCGTTACAGTCAACCACACACTCTTTATGATCGTACTTTGGAAATTTCTTGAGACTTTTATTTCATGGCCCACAGTGTGGTCTGTCTTGATTGATGCTCCATGTGCACTTGCAGAGAATGTGCGTTTCCTGGCTGCGGTATATTTCAGTTAAGCTTTCAATTGGTTAATAGTGTTGTTTGAATTTTTTATCCTTGGATATTTTCCTTCAGCCTGAAGAATTTTGTTTAACGTTTCTTATATGCAGATCTCTTGACAAAATCTCTGAACTTTGTTCTATCTATAAATGCCTTGATTCTGCCTCTGCTTTCGAAAGACCTTGATGTAGCCCATTCTGCCGTCACAAAATGCCATAAACTGAGTGGCTTAAGAGAAATTCATTTTCTCATCGTTCCGGAAGCTAGCAGGCCAGGCTGCAGATACCGTCACGGCTGGTTTGGTTTCTGGTTCGGTCTGTCTCTCTGGCGCGTAGACTGCGCCTTCCCCTGGGTCCGTAGGTGGCTGGGGGCGGGGCGGACGAGCGCTCCAGTGTCTCTTCCCCCAGAGGCACTGCTCCCATCGGGAGGAGCCCTTGTGTGACCTCTCTGACCCTACCTGCTTCCAAAGGCCCTGTCTTCAAATGCGATTATATTGGGGGGAGTCTTCAGTGTACAAATCTGGGGGTTGGGGGGCGCCAAGTGTTATGGAAGTTAGTCCATACCAGCCTTTTTATTGGGTATAGAATTCTAGGTTGAAGGGTTTTATTTTAACACTTACCAGATGTCATTCCATTTTCTTTAAAAAATGTGGTAAATAGCCCTGGCTGGTGTGGCTCAGTGGATTGAGCGCCCACCTGGGAACCAAAGGATCACCAGTTTGATTCCCAGTCAGGGCACATGCCTGGATTGTGGGCCAGGTCTCCAGTGGGCGGGCGCGAGAGGCAACCACACACTGATGTTTCTCTCCCTCTTCCTCCCTTCCCCTCTCTGTAAAAATAAATAAAAATAAAATCTTAAAATTGTAAATGTACATAACAAAATTTACAACTTTGTCCATTTTTAAGTGCACAATTCAGTGTCATTAAGCACACTCACAACGTTGTGCAACCATCATCACCACCCATTTCCAGAGCTTTGTAAGGACCTCAAACAGAAACTGTGAACCCACCAAACAGTAACTCTCCCCACTACCTTCTTCTCCTGAAACCTCGTCATCTTCATTATACCTTCTGCCTCTGGATTTTCTGCTGTAGGCACCTCACACAAGCAGAATCACACTCGGTTTGTCTTTTTTGACTGTTTTAGTTCGTTCAGTGTAATATTTTCAAGGTTCACCCATCTTGTCAGAATTTAATTCTTTTAAGGTTATATAATATTCCATCCTATGTGTGTGCCAGATTTTTTCATCCACTTGTCAATAGGCATGTGTCGTGTCTGCCTTTTGGCTGTTGTACGTAACGTTGCTGTGAACATGGATGTGGAGATACCTGTTCTAGGTATTCCACCCTCCCTCCTCCGGTTCTTTTGGCTGGCCAGACAATCCAGTCAGGAGGCAGAGGACAAGAGAAGATCAGATTGAAGGTCATGCACACGGTAAGCCCCCGTACATGAGAAATCAGAGACCCCCCACATACCTGAGAGGTTCAGACGTAGAAAGAGGGATGGAGGTGTGTCAGACATCCTGCGCTAGGGTGAGGTCAGGTGCTTTGGGGACTTCAAAAGGTCATTGCAGGGTGAACTGGAGAGCAGACATTTAGTAAATAGAGGTTTGCCCTGCCTGATACATAGGTCAGAAGTTATCTCTGATAATCTTATGGACAAGGCCTCCAATTAAGTTCCAGGAAGTTGAATGGAGGAGAGAAGTTTCTCCTGAGCCTGAAGCTAAAATTGCCTCTAGTTCAAAGTAGTTCTGTGTACCACTGAGGCCCATCTTGAGGTGGCTCATTCTGAACCCCCACAACTACAGTAGGAATTCGAAAACACGTGCCACTCCCACACTGTTACAAAGAGGCTGTACATCTGTATGATGTTCTGGAGTTACTGTACATTTTCAGCAGTTAGTTAGATTTAAGGTGCTACCTTTTCATGCCTGTTTCATCTGGTAGCAGCTCTTAGAAAGTAACATTACATTATTTGGGTCAATTTTGAGGAAATTTGTTAACTTTTTATATGACTTTACAAGTCAGAAACCAAACTCATTGTCTTCTTTGTAGTAGGGAAGAACACACACTGAATAAATTCAAGCCAGTTAGCATGTGCCTGTGTCTCTGTGCCCTGAGAGGAGGTGGAGTCCGGCTGCCATGGTGGGTGGCAGCGTAAAGTTTGCCCACCCATTCGGAAAGCAGTTCGATAATGCGCCAGGAGCCACGGAGTTCTTACAACCTTTGACACAGTTCCATCCTCCGTGACCAACCTTAAAGGAACTCGGTCACTGAGATTCCGTTGCAGTATTCTCTATATTTAAAAAGGAATAATAACAAAATAATTTGATGTTTCAGTGATAAGGAATGGGCTAAAATCATGTCACATCAACTTAATAGATTATTACCGAGGCCATTAAAACAAGAAATATGAAGACTTGGGTAATTACATGCAGAAGTTAGTGATGTGATACTCAAAGATAGTGAGTGCAGAGTCACTTTATTATAATTATATAAAATGGATATGTACATGGATAATTATTGGTAGATAATAGGGGTAAGAAAACAGTTGCTAAGGTGTTAAGCATGTGGATATATTTTTAAAAATTCTCTTTAATATTGTTATAATGTGTTTAAACAGTATCTTTTTAAGATAACAAGTATCCTGAAAGAACTGTCTGTCTCCCTCTTTGGTCAGGTATCTTCTGATACTTTTTCACCTTTTAAACCAAGTGCATGGCATTTACCGTATTTTCTGGCATATCCTGATTTGATCCTTCCAAGCAGTGCCATCTTGTAGGTTTTGCTGGACATTTTTAAAGAAGGACACTGACCCTTTTCAGTACCGCACAGGTAGCAGATGGTGGAGCTTGAGTTCCCCCAGATTTGTCTGAACCCGAATTCCTTTCTCTTGGTCAGTACTGTGTGTCATAGTGTGATCATTTAGTAACCCCCACATCCCCTGTGGTAGGTGCACCGATTACAGACCTCTTAGCTGCAGGATGATGCCTTTACGGGGTCCTCTGCAGCCCCGGCACAGACGGCGGCATAGATGGTGTGGCAGAGCAGTATCTTTCAGCTTGGGCTGAAGTGAACAAAGGTAAATTACACCTGTTCCTTCACACCTGTGAGTGTCCTAGGGTTTTCAGTATGTGGTTGTGTACTTATTAAAACAAATCCACTTGTCAGATACTGTACTCAGTGTTTGTGACATACATCAGAAACGGAATATTCGCCCTTATTTAAAAAGAAAAGCTAGATTTTTCTTTCCTCCAGACTTGAAGCAACTTAAATTGCAAAATTCCTTTTTTACTTTAACTACTAACTCATATTTTTCAAAAGAGATTTTCTGCACCTGACACCAACTTTTTATTGCTTATTTAGTCCTTTTTATGAAGTTCTGTGGTGATTGTCATGAGAACAGAGATCATGTCTGTACTGCCGAGCATTGTGCCCGGGGTCTGATACATTAGCAGGAGCTGAAAAGTGGGCTGAATTAATGAGACACATTTTTCTACTGTGCAGGATTAGCATTTTACATACATTATTTAGTCCTTGTTACACCTTATTTAATTGATTTTATAGGTGATGAGTTAGAAGTCTTTGCTTGCCCAGAGCTGTGAGTGGGGCTGTAACTTGGTTCTGACTCAGCCGTACACTCAGCCCTGGCCACACGCACCTGCGCTGCGCAGAAGGACCACCTGGGAGAGAGGAGGGCAGCCTGAGACCGAGGCACAGCTCAGTGTCTTAGTTGTTTACTCCTTTGTGATCAGCAGGGTCGTTTTTATGACCTCTTTCTATCTTGATGACACTCCATTCAAAACTGAACTTTCGGTTCCACGATAGCCTTGCCCGGTACGTAAGAGAATGGAAGTCGCGTCCCAGCACTTGCTCCATTGCCTGGGCAGGCCCCGTGTCCTCGTGCTGCTCTGTTGGAAAGGTGGGTTCTCCTGGAACTCCCTCATTTTCACGGCTCTGACTGTGTCTGAGTCACTGTGGCCACTGACCTTTAAGAGGTGTGTGTTCAGTAAATACATAGAGTATGCTGTCAACTTTTCGTATTTTTCAAATGGTAAAATTTATTTCACAAAATGCCCTCCATTCTTTATGAGACCATTTAATGAGTTTCTTGTGTCAGGTGACTGTAGGGTCCTTAAAGTTCGTGTTACAGATCTAAGGTGGTTTGCCCTTCAGCATCGTTCATGGTTGAAGTTGAATGTAAGTGCAGTCATCACATTTAGATAAGTTCAGCACTAAAGTAAAGTTCAACACATAATTGATTACCGATAGCTTTTAAAGAACGAGTTTCTATAGGCAGTATTTGTAGTGTTCCAATATATGCTTTATTAAAACCTTTCTCTTTTTTTAAATTCCTTTTTACTGAATTTATTGGGGTGGTACTGCTTAACAGAATTGTTGACTGACCTGTAATAACAGGTGCACAATTCAGCTGACCTGTAATAACAAGCTATTTAGTGAACTTATTACCCAAAATACCTGCTAACAGTTTTGGCTCTTTTGAGTGTATGGGGAGACCTATCAAAAATTCATCCAAAGTGGCAAAAAACCTTTTTCATTTATTTCTCTTTATGACAAGTGTGAACTATTAAGGTTAAGTGGGTGGGGCAACCGGAAATAATTACTAAGGCCAGTGGTATTTTTGTGGGTTAATAAAGGCAGAAGCTAACCATTCGGTTTTTATGTAAGTGAAACAGTGCCAGAAAGGAGGTCCCTGCGGAGCAGCTGCACTCCTCGGCACTGCCCTGCCCCACCAGACACGACTGTCGCAGACCAAACTTCTAAACTGGATGTGTAGCCACGGAAGTGAGGAGGCTTTTGTCTGGAGCGCTCGCAGAAGAACTCCTTTATGCAAGTCAACGGGCAGATGACGGACAATGATGAAAATTTGATTCTTTGAAGTCATAATAGTCATTGAAATGTGTGAAATTCTGGTATTGAAAAGAAAGCAAGCAGCAAGACTCTAAATCCTGGGTGGTTGCAAGAAGCTTGCTGGGAGGTTTGTCTGCATTTTGACACCAACTTCCCATTGCTTGTTCTCTGCTTCCTTTGTTTAAAAAAAAAAAGTTGAATTCACACAAGATAAATGGGAACAGTTGATAACCGAATCACAGTTTTTACGTGGAAAACTAATATTTCGTAATGCAAATTGGTCTTTGAAAGAATAAAGTCTGCTTGCATATACTGGCATATCTTTCTCAAAGGATTTTAAAATTTCTCTCCCCTGAGGCACACGTGTGACAGGGCAGATGAGCGCCCCCAGAGTCCGATCTGTGGGGGTGCGGCTCCGGGGAGGAGGGCAGTTCTGTGTGAGTGCCCTTTAATCTCGGAATCCTATGATTCATTGCCATTTAAAAAATGGCATATTTACATGAGATTGTGTTTCTGTTCTGTTAAGATAGTGACATGATTTAACACTAGGAACGTAGGTTTCATATTTGACCCAACCACTTAAAAATTCAGTTTTAAAATTCAGTTCATCTATGTATATGTAAAATAACTTGCTTTATTAGAATTTACAGATAATTATTAACCAGTGAGTCTTGAAGTGCTAACATGATTTCTTATACCTTATCGGATTTCACTTATTGTAATCCTAGGAAATTTATGAATATTTATAAATTTTGTTTTACCAGTAAAATGAGATCTGTAGAAATGGAATATTGACATCTTCAGAGCAGTTCTATCATTTCAAATGACAGACGGTCCCTAGAATGGCACAGAAGTGGAAATCTAGACAGACTATTAGTCAATATAGTTTAAATCATTTGCAGATTTACTTGTTTGTTTTGCAGAAGCAGAGTCACAGGTAGGTCAGTGAGAACTTTGTAGTTCTTTTCAAGTATTACTTCGTTTCAGTGGAGCCCGGAGCCCATTGAAATGTCGCCTGGAGGACAGGTTCTTCTGTCCCTGGCGGAGGCTGTGGGGATGAAGTGATAACAAAGGAGTGTTGCAGTGCGTGCTGGAAGTGTGAGAAAGCAGTGTGAGAAAGCAGTCCGTCTGGGCTGAGAGTGTGCCCACGGGGACCGGGCCTTTCAGAGCTCTGCCCTCCGCGTCAGACATGGGAGAGGTGCCAGCCTTCTCACTGCCTGCAGCCGCGCAGTGGGGCTGCGGGCTGACCTGCAGGGATTCAGGTCAGGAGAGCGTGGGCTTCAAAACGCAGACCCCCATTTGTTCGAATGCCAGCTCTAACTTGGGGGGGAAGTTTCAATAAATAAATGCCATGATTTTTGGAAGCCAGTAGTTAAAAGTTCAAAATAACAAGAGCAACATTTGGTTGCTTTCTTTAAAGAGGTTTTCCATCCCCAAAAAATCATTCTGGCCCATTGCATTTTAATAGGTAGTACAAATCAGGAAATAGGATTTCCATTTTTTAAAGATTCATTGTTTTTAAGTTACTTTGGCATATATATCTTTCTTAGTGAGGTTTGTAAAGAAGAAGTCTGTGTCCTGTGTTCTTATGTTAGGTACCTGGTGTGCAGAGCATGTGTCCCTCCCTGCAGGTCTTAGTTTAGAGAGCACCCAAGTCGTCAGGCATCCGCTCATCCAGGGCGGGGCCGTTGGGGAACTTGGACGCGATTCCACAGCCTGTAGTTCTGTAGCGCACGTACTGCTTCTGTGTGCCCCACTGACACTGTAGCAGAGGAAACCATTCATACCTTAATATAAAAATACATAATGTTGAGTCACGAGTTAATGTGACCGATGACAAATACTATAGTGAATTCAAAAGAAGTAAGCATAGAGGACTCCCCAGGAGCGGAGTCCCTTTCAAGCTCTTGAGTAGAGGAGTATGTTCTAGAAAGTCATTAAATGTAGTAATACTGGAAATTACTCTTCTTTGAGGTTGAACTCAACAATTAAAAATTACCAGTTAAAACTTAGTCATATTTTAAAAAGTATATACCAATCACACTCATTCTTTTAGTTTATCCTATATAAAAAGAAACTTTAAAAAAGTGTAGGCGAAAACTACCAGTCCCCATCTGCGTGAGTAGTCGTGTGGGTCATTGCGATGGCTCCTCCCAGACAGACCGGGCGACAGAGTGACCACACCCAGTCATTGACGGGGAGGACTGGCTGTTGGCTAAAACAACTTGGAAGAGCTGTGTTTTTGATCTGTGGGTAGAAAGACCAGTTGCGGTAGAAATACACGTACCTGTGTTCTCAGTGCATATTTCAGTGTAAGCATTTACACTGACCCTTCGGTCCTTGGCGTTGATTATGGAGTGCCACTACAGATAAGCACGAGCCTTCAGATTAGAGGCTGTATTACAATGAAATTAAAACTCACAAAATGGATTAAATTCTGTGGTTTTCACAAGTTTGATATGATCATTTTCATGCTAATTTTGTTCTTTTTAACCATCAGTTTATGCATTCATTCATTTTACTACTATTGTGCAGCATCTTAATTGTTGAAAAACCCCGTGAGTTACCCCTGGCCAGTGTGGCCAGTGTGTCGGTCGGAGCATCATCGTATGAATGCTTTGATTCCCTATCAGAGCACATGCCTGGGTGTTTGGTTCTGCCCTGTTGGGATTCACATACGAGGCAACTGATTGGTGTTTCTCTCCCTCTCTCTCCCTGTCCTTTCCCCTCTAAGCATGTCCTCAGATGAGGATTAAAAATAATAATAAATTTTAAAAAGTAAATAAAACTCCATGAATTAGACATTAGTATAATAATTTTATAAGGCAACATTCTGTTTATCTACATATATACCAAATTTTCTTAAATAATTTTTAATTTTTTTTCAATTACCGTTGACATACAATTTATAGTTTTAGATGTTCAACATAATGATTATATCAAATGTATAATGTACAACATAATGATTATATCAAATGTATAATGATTATACATTTACTTATCTTACAAAGTGATCACCCCCAAAAGTCCTAGTACCCATTTGATACTATACATAGCTATTACAATATTATTGACTATATTCCTTATGCTGTACTTTAAATCCCCGTGACTCTTTTTGTAACTACCAATTTGTACTTCTCAATTCCTTCACCATTGTCACCTATTCCCCCAACCTCCCTCCCATCTGGTTGCCATCACCTTGTTCTCTGTATTTGAGTTTGTTTCTGTTTTGTTGGTTTTGTTCCTATTTCTGTTTTATTTTTTATTTTAGATTCTACATATAAGTGAAATTGATATGGGAACTCAAGAGTTAGAGTTTAGCCTCAGCTGGCAGACGTTTAAGTGACTAATGCTCGTGGAGAGCTGTCATTCCAGGAACTGGGACACCGGACCTGTGACTGCAAGAGGTCTGGTCCGCAACCTCCGAGCCCTAGAGGTGTCTGAGCCCTTGTGTCCTGGGAGGGAAGTCTGGGACACAGACCAGACGACCAGACGTGGAACTGTTGATCAGCAGCAGATAAATACTAGGACTGCGACTCTTTCCTGATGAGACTTTTCCCAAACCCCTTCCCACCCTTTCTTCTCCCTAGAAAAAGGTTGGCTTGAGAGGAGATGTAAGACACTTATTGAGGGCGTCTTAGCCGTTTACTCAGACACTACTGTCTTCTCAGATCGTTGGTGTCTGAGTAAAGCACCGATAAAGATTTCAGTCCCTCTCTCTACTTGCTGGTTCTGGCGGCAACAGGCAAGCGCACACGCTGGCTTTTCCAGTTTCAAAATCATACAGTGTTTTTCTTTGTGTGTCTGACTTGTTTTACTTTGGAAAATATCCTCTAGGCCCATCTTTGTTGTTACCAGTGGCAAGATTTCATTCTTTTTTATGTTCCAGTAATATTCATTTTGTGTGAGAGTGTGTGTGTATGTGTGTGTGTATCACTTCTTTCTTATCCATTTGTCAATGAACACTTAGGCTGCTTCCATATTTTGGCTCTTATAAATAATGCTTCAGTGAACATAGGGCTATGTACATCTTTTCAAGTTGGTGTTTGGGTTTCTTTGGGTAAATACCCAGAAGTAGAATTTCTGGGTCATCGGGGAGTTCTATTTTTTAATTTTTGAGGAGCCTCCATACTGGCTGCACCAGCCTGCATTCCCACTAACAGTGCACAGGTGTTCGCTCCAGTACTTGTTTGTTGGTGTGTCGGCGGTGTGTTGGTGTGAGATGATGTCCCATTGTGGTTGTACTTTGCATATGCACGATAATTAGCGATGTTCAGTATCTTTTCACATGTCTGTTGTCCATCGACATGCCCACTGTGGAGAACTGTCTTTCCGGGTCCTGTGCCCATTTTTAGTTGGATTGGTTTCTGTGCGTATGTTGGGTTGTATGAGTTCCTTATGCATTGTGAATATCAACTGTTTATAGGTTGTATCGTTGGTGAATATCTTTTTCCACTTAATAGGGTTTTTTTTTAAATTGTTTTTCTGTATAAAAACTTTTTAGTTTCCTATAGTCTCATTTGTTTTTTTGTTTGTTTGTTTTTTACTTCACTGGAGAAGATATATTTGAAAAAAACATTACTAAGAGTGATGTCAAAAAGTTTACTTCCTATTTTTTCTAAAGAGGTTTATGGTTTCGTGTCTTACATAAATGTCTTTAATCCATTTTCAGTTTATTCTTATGTATGGGGTAAGAAAGTGATCCATTTTCATTCTTTTAAATATATCTGTCCAGTTTTCCTAACATAGTTTATTAAAAAGACTGTCTTTATCCCATTGTATACTCCTGCCCTCTTTGTCACAACTAACTGACCATGTAGGTGTGGGTTTATTTCTGGGCTCTCTGTTCTGTGCCTTGATCTGTATGCCTGTTTTTATGCCAGTACTGTTTTTATTACGATGGCCTTGTAGTGGAGCATGATACACGGTAGTGTGATACCTCCAGTTTTATTTTCTCAAGATTGCTTTGGCTATTTGGGGTCTTTTGTGGTTCCACATAAATTTTAGGATGATTTGTTCTAGTTCTGTGTGAAAAATGCCATTGATATTTTTATAGGGATCGTGTTAAGTCCGCAGTTTGCTTTGGGGAGTGCATAGACGTTTTAACCATGCCAGTTCTTTCCGTCTGTGAGCACAGTCTGTGCTTCTGGTCACTGGTGTCCTGTCAGTCGTTGTCCTTAGTGTCCCGGTTTTTCGAATACCGGTCTTTCACTCCCTCAGTTACATGTATTCCTAGGTATTTTTATTGTATTTTTTAATGCAATTGTTTGATTGTTTTCTTAACTTCTCTTTTTGATGGCTTGTTATAGGAGTATAAAAATGTAACTAATTTATGAGTATTAATTTGCATCCTGCTACTTTATTTATTAGTTCTAATGGTTTTTTGGTGGATTGTTAGGGTTCTCTATATAGTGTAACATGTCATTTTCAAATAATGACAGTTTGACTTCATCCTTTCCAATCTAAATGACTTTATTTCTTTTCCTTGTCTGATTGCTGTGGTTAGCACTTCCTGTGTTGAATAAGAGAGGTGAAAGCGGATACCCTTGTCTTTCTTCTGATTGTAAAGAAAAAGCTCTCAGCTTTTCACTGTTAAGGATGACGTTACTGAAGAAGCCGGCATTCATGCTGTCTGTTGCTACCAGAACCAAGAAGCAGACACAGGCACTGAATCTCCGTGGGCACTTTAGTCAGATGCCTGCTACCTGAGAAGAGGGCGACCCTAGCAGACCATCTTCCATTCCATTTCAGACCAGCCTCTTTTTTTTTTTTTTTAAGGAAAAGAAAAGTGTAGGCAAGGGGTTTGGAATTGAGGGAAAAGGTCAATCAGATAAAAAGCTACAGCATTGTGTCATCTGTTGACCTTGGTTCTTTATCTATGTGTGTCCTGGGCAGTGGTCCTTATCTGTATCCTGGGAGCAGAATGGCTCAGATTCCATCCTGAGGGCCTGCAGTCCCTCCCAGGCACAAAGGTAGAACTGCTCCTGGTCTCCCGGAGTCCGGGTGGGTCACACCTTCCGTTCCTGAAACTGTAGCTTTTTACATGCTTTGACCACTAAACTTATTGACTGTGACCTAAAACTGAAGTTTTCTAACTCTTTGAGTCCCACCCCCCATCATCATCTGTGGGTTTGTCGTAAGTGGCCTTTATTACACTGAGGTGTGTTCCCTCTATTTCCGTTTTGATGAGTGTTCTTCATCAAAAATGAATGTTGGACTATGTCAGGTGTTTTTTGTTTTTTTTTTTTTGCATCTATTGATATGATCATATGATTTTTATACTTAATTTTGTTTATGTGGTATATCACATTAATTGATTTGTAGATGTTGTACCAACCTTGTATCCCAGATATAAATCCCACTTGATACTGGTGTATGATCTTTGTAATAAGGTGTTGCTGAATCGGGTCAGCAGATGTGTTGCCGAATATTTTTGTATCCATGTTCATCGAAGACATTGTCCTGTAACTCTCTTTTTTTGTAGTGTCTTTACCTGGTTTGGATATGAGGGAGAGCTGGGCTCCTAAAATGGGCTGTGGAGCCTTCCCCCCTCTTGAATGTTTTGGCATTTTTTGAGGATAGTAGTAATTACTCTTTGAATGTTGGTAAAATTCACCCATGAAGTCATTTCCCTGGTCCAGGGCTTTTGTTTATTGGAAGTTTCTGATAACTGTTTCAATTTTATTAGTAATTATTGGTTTGTCTGGACTTTCTGTTTGATCCTGATTCAGCTTTGAAAGACTGTATGTTTCTAGGAATCGGCCCGTTTCTTCCAGGTTTTCTCATTTGTTGGCACTTAATTGTTCATAGTATTTCCTGATAATGCTTTTATTTCCGTGGAGTCAGTTGTCTTTTCTCCTCTTTCAATTCTGATTATATTTTTGTTACAGAAGGCAGGGGGGCCAAGGGTGATATACTGTTACCGAAAGGAACCCCCCTAGGCTCATTATGTCCACCGCCTTATGGGAAAGACATCTCTCAATGCCAGAGATTTATGAAAAGGAAAGGAAATGTTTATTTAATGCTGTACAGACTTAAAGTAGTGACCTAATATCTTAATCAAAATCCCAAAGTCCCTTAAAACACCCACAAACACACATAGTCCTTCCTTTCTCCCTTTGCCCAGTCTGGGGTACCATATCTCAGGAAAACAAATAGAAGTCCATGGCTCCGGCAGCCCCTAGTTCTTCCCAGTAATCCATCTCGGCTGGTAGGCCTCCCTCGGTTCCTGGCACCATCAGCTGTGTCGCTGGGATCTCTGCTAAAGCCGGGTGGTGGTTCTCCCTTCTAAAACTGTGGAGGTCCCCACTCTGGCAAAGCCGCATGGCTTTCTTACATGTCCACAGCTGCGTGGCTTGCCTTTCTATTGCCACGGCCGCATGGTTCTCTGCAGTGCTACAGCCGAGTGGTCCTCTCTACACAATGGCCGTGGGAGTCCCCACTCCGGCAAAGCTGCGTGGTTCTCCCCTCTGTTGCCACAGCCGCATGCTTCTCTCTCCGCAATGGCTGTGAGGAGGGTGGTTGCCACTCTGCCAGAGCTGAGTGGCGGTTCTCTGCTAAAGCCACATGGTGATTCTCTCTCACAGGGCTGTGGGAGTCCCCAATCTGCTAAAGACTGAGTGGTTCTTTCCTACAGCACTGACTGTGGTCCTCCCTCCAGTCGCTGCCACGTCTGGGTTTAAATCCCCATGCCAGTCTTCCTCTGCAGCCCCATTTCCGATTCCTCCCACAGTTGGCTACAGTTGCCAGCAGTCTCATATCCTTTTAGCTTTACTGGGCTGCTATCAGGAGTCTGGGCAGGCGTGGCCCTATTTTATGGAGCCAATCATCTCCAAGCTCTCACGCAGGTGCTGTAACTAGGGGGAATTGCCTCCCAGTTACATCTTGTGGGGGAAGTTACTTCCATTCCCCTGGCTCAGAGCATGGCCACAGCTATTTAACATATCTATGTAACCAGTTAAAGGTTATAGATCTGTTAAATTACCATGCCACAGGTTAGTTGCAAAGCTGTTACTATGCAAAACAGCTCTCAATGGCCCTGCTCCATTTGTCCCTTCCCTCAACTCACACCTGAAGGGGTAAGGGGTGAGGACATCTTATATGTCTTTCTAATATTTCCTGGACACCTTGAGTTCTGGACCCCATTCCAAATCCCTTTTTGGGGCCCCCCTCTTGGCTGTACCCTGTAACATTTTGGCGGGGAGTCTCTCTTTTTTTCTTGATTAGTTGCCAAAAGGTTTATCTATTTTGTTTTTTCCCCTTCATTTCATTGATCTTTTCTATTGTTTTTTGGACTCTATTTTGTTTATTTCTGATGTTGGGGCCTGTGTGGCTATCTGACCCTTTGGAGGGAGAGTTGTGTAAGCCAGGCCCTGAGGCCTGCTGAGCCCTCCCTGTGGGCGTGCTGTTTGTGGAGCCGGGTGGGTGGGCCATGGGGTGTGTTGGATCTGCGGACTCCTGGGAGGGGCTCTGGGGCAGACCAGGGCCAGCCACTTTTTGGCCTGGCATGGAGTTGCCTGGTGGGATGGACAGGGCAATCTGCAGTTGAATTGAGTTTGGAAGTGTCATGTTGTGAACTGATGCCAGGTGCCACTGTGCCAGACTTGGGACCCTTTGGTGGGTACCACCATGTAAGCTCAGGCCACCCCCTCCTGTGCTGGGTTTGTGGCCCCTTAGTTGAAGATGTGTTCCAGGCCAGCAGTGGCCATAGCTTATCCCAGGCTTGGGACAACCTGATGGGAGTTACAGTGCAGGTTCAGACTGCTCACTGCTGCCGCAGGGTTTGGGGTTGCTTAGCAAGAGGTGTGAGGCACTCTGAGGCAGCCACTGCCTGTGGACCTTCGGGAGATTTTCAGAAATTCAGCAGTGGGAACTGAGGGAGGCTGCCTGTTTGGAGCCACTGGGAGAGGCTCAGCGGAGTTGGGTGGGGTCTCCGGCAATCTTGACATGGGAAGGACGGAAAAAGGGAACAGTGGGGCCTGCAGGCATTTTGGTCCTAGAAGGAACTGTCCCAACCCTTTCTCCTCCAGCCCTGACCTTAAGCTTGTCAGTTTAGTTCCTGCCTGTGTGTCCATGGAGCCCAAAGTGAGCAGTTGAGCCTGCGTTTGGGCCCTGGGTCTCCAGCAGCCCTCCGTCTCACTCACGTGCAGGCCCTGCTGGTTTTCATGACCAGCCCTTGGTGGGGTTCCACTCCTGGCCCCTCGCTCCTCCGGGGAATTCTACAGCCAAGACACTCCTCCGAATTTTTGATGTGGGACCTGCCTGTGCAGTGTCCGCCCTTAGCTATAGGACTTCTCTGCAGCTTGCCTTTGGGCGGTTCTCGATGAGGGTTCTATAATTTAGTTGTGATTTTCATGTGTTTGTGGATAGGGTTTAACTTCTCCAGCATGCTGACTGAAGTCTTGACCAGTTATTTAAAATTTATATCAGTAAGCACACCTTGATTTTAAACCTTCATTATAATCATTCTTACAAAGAATGATATGGTTGGCTCTAATGTGATTTTTGATAGACTAAAGTGTTTAACCGTTACTAAAGGATGACTTAAAGTCTGAATTACTTTATTTTTTGTGTGTCCTCTATACTACTGTAATTTGATAAGTATATCTAATATGGGGCATCAAAATTGTATGTATTCATCAGTTGAGCATTTGATACTGGAATGAATTATAAAAAGAGAGCCAGGTAAGTTTTTGCAAAATCATACAACTTTTTTGGCTTATTTTTTGCAAGTAGATTTGATGTATCATTTTCTTTGTAGCAGGTTTTGCCAAAGGGAGATAAAATACTAATTAAAATTGTGAATTGATTTTAATTGTTTGCACCAAGCTTGAGGCATTCCTCTGAACAGAACGCCTTGTTTTTTTTGTTTTGTTTTGTTTATTTTTAAAGATTTTATTTATTCATTTTTAAAGAGAGGGGAAGGGAAGGAGAAAGAGAGGGAGAGAAACATCAGTGTGTGGTTGCCTCTCACGTGGCCCCCACTGGGGACCTGGCCTGCAACCCAGGTGTGTGCCCTGACTGGGGATCGAACCTGCGACCCTTTGGTTTGCAGTCCGAGCTCAATCCGCTGAGCCACACTAGTCAGGGCCAGAACGCCTTGTTGTAATCACTTTGATACAGAAACCTCTGGCAGTTTTCATTTTAATTTAGTCACTTTTTAAATGTTCTTTGCTTTTAATATCCCTTTGCATTTTTTCTGTGCTGCCCAGTTGTGCCTGCTGATGAAGTAAGAGTCTATTGACTGTGGGCTCTTGTACCAGCAGACTCTTCAGAAACTGCCTAAACGTTTTTATGAACCCTTTCCCACTGCACCCTCACACCTCTCCCCACCCCAGTATACATTTTGCAAATAAAAGCAGCAGTTTTTATTGTAAAATAGCAGAGTAGTGAAATAAGCCAGAGAGCTCTGAACAAACTCAGTGCCCAGGTGAATCTGAGCAGAGGATGTGGAAAGCAGAAATGCAGAAAGTCAGGGTGCATGTGGGCTGCTGGAAACGCATTTGCTTGTCTCTCTGTAGGACATCACGACTCTGACCGGAGTTCCCGAAGAGCACGTCAAGACTCGGAGAGTCAGGATCTTCGTCCCTGCTCGCAACAACATGCAGTCTGGCGTGCACAACACCAAGAAGTGGAAGATGGAGTTTGATACCAGGGAGCGCTGGGAGAACCCCCTGATGGGCTGGGCGTCCACGTGAGTGCCGTGCTCTCCACCCCAGCATCTTCCTCCGCTCCCACTCCCTCTCCGTGTGGGCTTTCCTCCTCTACACGCTGGTTCTGAAACTGCGTGTGCCGGTGTGCACTAGGGCGACACCTTCTGTGTGGGCGTCACTGTTCTGGGACACAGCACACATTTGCGTGGGATGACTGACATCGCGAGCACTGTTGGCGGGCTCCCGCACTATGTGTGGGTGTTTATAAGTAGTAGCACTTTCACTCATTTTTAAATTAAAGTAAAACTTTGTTGTACAGTGTTTTTTTGTTTGTAAGGGGAGGAGACTGGATGAGATGAAATAGTAGCTATTTCAAGGGGACGTGTAAGCTCCTGGGACTTGTGATGAATAATCGTGGAGTGCACCGAACAGAGTGGCCCCAGTGACACCAGTGACTTCAGTCTGCACGGTGGGGCGTGGCCCCCACGGGGAGTTGCAGTGCAGGCCCCGGGAGGGCAGAAGTGGCTGCTGAAGGAGGCAGCCAGATCAGCCAGAAACCAACCTTCTTGTTGAGACTCTCCGAATGTTGTGTGTGTCCAGTCTTCAGTTGAAGATAGTTATCAGCTTAAATCGTCTCACTTTAGAATAAATTTTATACTTAACATTTTTTCCTGTTGAAAAACATTTTTTATTGTTGATTGATTCATTGCACTATTTATTGATAGCATTTGGTTAGTTTTCAATGGGGGTTATTATGCATAATTCTAAAATCAAGATTCTTGTACATATCTTTTGGTGAACATAAGACTTGTTAATATGCCAGTTATCCCCTGAAACATTAGTTATCAGTTATTCAGAGCTTTTTGTATGAAGAAGTAGCAATAAGCTGTTGATTCTCTATCCCTTACACTTATCTAGTTGACAGCAGTGTCAACATGGTGAGCTCTGTCCTAGCTGACAGCTACGTGACGGAGAGAAACGGCGGAGGGTGTGTTGTACGCTTTGTTGGACAGGTGAGAAAAGAGGGAACTGGGACCTTAGATTTCAGAAGTGAAAATGGAGAATTTACAGGTGACTGAGGGACAGTGAAACAGGCATGGCAGGCAGACTCCTGCCAGGTAACCTAGAGACAGGGGATGTGGGGGCATCCAGCCCCCAGGCCACTCTGCGGTGCTCCTGGCTGCCGTACAGGTGGAACTGGGCTGACACGGCGTCGGAGATTCCCTCCCTGGAGCGGGCCTGCTCTCGGACTCTCGGGGCAGGACAGGGATAGGGCCAGAGCTTCTTTCTGAGTCTTTTGTTTCGTAAGGACCGGCGTAAAATCAGTAAGCCAAAGGCAGGGGCTTGGGGGTGGCAAAACTTTCTGTCTCATTCAGGATACACAGGCCACATTTAGAGGAACGGTTAGCAGTCTAAAATACAAGCAGTGAACCGTTCTGAAGAGTTTATTTGAAATAAGATCCTTCATTAGTAGCGTACTTACTTGATATGGTAGCAACTGTTGATTTTCTAAACATTTTACTTTATTTTAAATATCAGTTGTGTTTTCAGCCAAAACTTAATGTTGATCGTGGAAAACAACTGTTTCTTACAGGGCTGATCCCTTGTCCAACATGGTTCTGACTTTTAGCACTAAAGAAGCTGCAGCTGCCTTTGCAGAAAAAAACGGTACGTTTGTCTGTTTTTGTTTGGCTTTAATAAGGAAAATGAAGGCACGATTTTATGTTCTTAACATTAATTGAATCCACGGGGTATGGAATCTGACTTGAAATAAATTTT
This sequence comes from Tonatia bakeri, assembly GCA_004024845.1. Taxonomy (NCBI): domain Eukaryota; kingdom Metazoa; phylum Chordata; class Mammalia; order Chiroptera; family Phyllostomidae; genus Tonatia; species Tonatia bakeri. Next base: position 218,787 of record PVIA01001171.1, on the reverse strand, counting down.
TCAGTGTATCTAGTCTAGTAGTTTTAAGGCTTTTCCAGCATTAGAACACCCCCTTTCCAAGGAGCAGAGTCTCAGATGGCACGCCCACATCCCACGGGAAGCCCAGCCGCTCTTGTGGGACGTGGAGGCAGGGAACAAACCACTTTCCCGGCTCCTGCCCTCTTTGCGATCCCTCTGCGCAGTCTCTCATGTTTGGTTCAGACTGCAGTTGAACCTCTCAGTGTTGACACCTCTTCACTGTTTTCTTACTTTGAGCCGAAATCCCACGTCCGTCCCGCCTCATAGCTCTGCAGTCACTTCAGGACGGTCATCAGTGCCACGCTCCTGCAGGCTCCGCTCTGATCGCGTCCCGCTCTCACACACTGCTTACAGCCTCAGCGTGGCCTCAGTGCGGTGCGGCTGGCCTGCAGGGGTGCACAGCAGCGCCCCAGGCTCCACACCCACTCGCCACTCACCCGCTCGCCCAGAGCCCCTTCCGGCACTCCCGCAGGCTCCACCCAGGGCGAGTGCCCTGTGTCTCCCACAGCGCAGTTTCACTGCCCCTTTCGTGTGTGAGGGACGTTCCGACGCGCACACACCACAGAGCTGCAGTTGCCTGCAGCACTCAGCACGGTGATGTGCCGGCGGGGCTGTAGCCTTGGAGCTCTGGGTTGCACATGACGTAGGCCACACCGTCTGGGTCTGTGTAAGTGCCGCTCTGATGTTCGCATAGAGAGCAAGTCACCTGACGACACGCTTCTCAGAAAGTATCCCCATCATTGAGTGGCGCATGACTGCATTGGTTTATGTTGATCTTGCTGTCAAGAAAATGCAAAATGTCTTTTTTCTCACTTTTTGTTATTAAGCTTCGCAGCCCAGTAATGAAAAAAGGCTTTGGAGTTAGACCAGTCTGAATTCTAATCCTAGTTATGATTTTGTGTTAATTTTATGGTGAACTTGATGTGTTTTTCATTGCTGGAATAATACCCATAACAGACCTCGGTAACTACGCCTGCTCGTCTCTAGGGTTTGAATGCTCTGCTGTGCATCGGTGCTGACTCACTGTGTTGTTCCTGCTTGGCAGACAGAATCTGAGTCTAATCTAGTTATCCATTTGAACGAGGTAACATCTGTGTATTCTGTTACTATGAGGCAATATATAAACGTAAAAGATTACTAGTATCAGCTAACCTATTCGACACGTAAACATGAAAGCACTGTAGAAGTCATCCACATTTTTGCCCCAAGTTCACACTGTGCCACATGTGGCCAGGGTCTGAGGCCGTGGGGCCTTGGGGAGCACGGTGTGGGCCCTCACCGTTGGGACAGCCTGGCACTCCCCTCCCTCCTGCGCACAGCGGGGGCATCGGAGGGTCGGCAAGGCAGGGAAAAGGAAAGTGTGCAGCACATCATTAAGTAGCTAGATAATAGTACATAAATGTATCCTATCAGTAGTTGGCGTCTAACAACTTTTAAAAATTTACATAAGTGTAATTCCTTATTCACACTTTCTTGGCAGTTTTCACATTTCTTAATTATTTGCATAATTGTTCTCAAAAGTGTTCATAGTCTTTAAAATATTATTTTGACTTAAAGTTAACATTGCTCTCTTTAAACTGTTGTCGGGGAGGAAAATTTTTTTGTCTGCCTTTTTAGGTTCTGATAATACAATTACTTGAGAAAGGTTAACAGGAGAAAAACAAGTTTAGGCATGCGTAGAGGGCCCCGTAAGAACAGGAGGCCCGGGGTGGTCCACACGGTTGAGGTTCCTGTGCCACCCTGATGAAGGGATGCGACGGGGCCTGGGGCTCCCTAGCGGGAGCAGGGGCTCATAGGACTCTCGGAGCAGGCGTGCAATCTGTCGCACAGCCAGGCCCCTCACGTGACGGCTCTTTCTGGTAACAGCCCTGTTTCGGGGCTCAGCCGCCCAGTGAAGTCTGGGAAATGGTGTTCTCCTTCCTCGGGGCTCGCCTGCCGGCCACTCGCAGCAACCCATGCGCATGCCAGGGTGGCGTGTGTGGGGTCGTGCGTTTCGCTTCCTGTACTGTGATGTGGCTGTCAAAACCAGTTCTGTTGATGTCTCCGTATTTGCAGCCTACCGTTTGCTGTGTCTGGCACCTCAGAAAGTGTTCATTCAAGGTCTGTGGTGTGAGTGTAGTGACAGGAACCCTAATTGAGCTGTGGAGTCTCCGGGTGGTGAGTCTCTGCATGGTCACAAGGGTGTGTGACTGCAGCTGTCAGTGTGAACTGCAGGTGTGGACTGGCCACTGCTGCTTCTGAAGTCAGGTGCTTTTGCAGTCTGATTTCTCTCTCCCCGGGAAAGAAAATTGAGGAACATTGTCACACACAGTAGACAGCATAACTTGAAAACACATAGGGATAGTACTGCATAAAACCCCAGGCTAACAGTGGATCAGAATTCTAACATACACAGTAGCAGGCGTTGTGTCAGTGGATGTGTGATGTCAGTGAAATGACTGACTTTCTGAAACTCGTTTCCCTACTCAGGAATCTGAGGCCACTCCTCCCTCCTGGGGGATTCCTCAGTGACTACTCCCGCCCGTGATTCACCCTCGTGCTTGCGCTTGGCCAGGTTTCTTTGACGTTTAGCATTACATACCTTTCAACAGACAAGGTCTGTTTCTGTAGTTGTGGCGGGAAGTCTCTAACACCAGTGAATGGGACAGAGTCTCAGGGTGGAGGGTGTTCGAAATCGCCCGGCTTGCTCTCTGCTCCGATGGTGGGGAGACCCATGGAACTGTCCTCCCCACACACACCACATCACGCTGTGGCACCAGTGCTGGTGCCCGTCAGGCAAGCCAGTGTCCAGTAGGGGGGCCCGAGGAGGAAACGGTTCGGAAGCGCTAGTGTGTAAAGACTGCTGGTGACCGGGCTTCTCCCGCCATCACTGTCTGCTGGGCAGGGAGCTCGAGCAGGTCTTGAGTCACTGTGCGTAGCCTTGACATGGGACGTGGACTGGGCAGTGTCCAGCAGCCATGGAGGCAGGCGGCGAGCCCGGGGGCCACCTCACACTCCTTTCTGTGCTGCGGAGCCCTGTGCCTCCTTCGTCAGCTGCTCCCACGGCGGGAAGTGGGTTTGTGTCGAGGTGGGCAATTCTGTGTTGACAGTGACATTTGGGAAAGATTGTCCATTTGTGAGCATTAAGCGTTTGCCTTTCACAGCGTACATAGGAGATTAGGGTGAAACTGCCACACACACATAGTTTGTTTATGTGGGGGCTGTTCTGAGGATCGAAAACCTACCTTTTATTCCCTTCTCAGTTTTCTTATTTCCCTTACTTTTAAATGGTTAAAAAAATAAAAAAGGTCAGAACCATGGTGTCCCTTGATACAAAAGTTTGTATTATAGAGAATCGAAGTAATGAACAAGGTTCCAGAGCCAGCCACTCTCTGGCAAACCTTTCCAACCGTATTTCAGACTCAGGTAGTAAACCCTGTCATCACACAAGCTACCGTTAATAAACACCAAGTCATGAGCTAGGCACTATGCCAAGTATTTTCATTCTAATCTAATTCTCACTACAATTGTGTAAAGCAGGAATGGTTATCCCTGTTCTGTAGTTCAAAGACATTGAGGTTTCACAGACATTAGGTAACATTAACTAACAAGGTCACATACCTTTAAGTGGGTGTGCAGGTGTAATTTGAACACAGATGATAGTAGAATTATCTGCAATAGAGACCCCAAATTCTAAAAATGTTTTCCTATTTGGTTATTTACAGAAAATATTTGCTGACCCCTGGGCTGAAATGTTATATATACTGCCTCAATACTAAGAACTTTTCTTCTCCGACATTTTTATAAATCATAAACTACTCTTTATTCAAACATCCTGAAGGGCCTATGCTCAACAGACAAACCGACTGATAATGTAGCGTTCTTCACGATGCAGGCAGCACCCCTGCACCAAAGCACTGACATGGCTCTGTCTCCCCTCTGCCCTGAGTCTGCCTTCCTCCGTCTGCAGTGTCGTCTGCAGTCCTCTTCTCCTCCTCGCTCCATCCGACTCAGGCTTCGAAATGTGACTAAGATGCCAGCTCCTTCTGATCCTTTTTCCTTCCTCTTTCCCACAGTGGACGTGCTCTCTGTTTTAGCACCCACAGTAATTTGTTCCTTTATTGCTGTTTGTGTAGTTCGGTTTTGTTGAGTGCCCTGTCATGTGCCAGCGGTGGTGGCTGGGCTCTGGGGATCTGCGGTTAAGGCACAGTCCTGGGACGCAGCTGTGACCTTTTCTCCTGCCCGCTGGAGCATCAGCACCTGCCAGGGAAGGCTCCCAGCCAGGCATCCTCATCCTCCAGTGTATTCAAGACCCATTAGTGAGTTTGCACAGTGCACCTGGTGGTGTCATCGACTGTTCGTTCCCCGATTGTTTTAAGATTTGGTACAAGTCCCTTTACTTTGGCCACTTGTTCTATCTTTTGGAAGAACTGTTAATTCCCTCTAATTAGAAATCTGAAGAAAGACAATTATAGGAGAATGATTAGTGACTTGTTATATTTTAGTGTGTTCATAAATACAACCACCAAGTTTTTGTGTTAAATTAATTTGTAGCTTCTCCTGAATTTATTAAGGGTTAGCACCGTGAAGGTATTTCAGTGTACTTGAGATGAGCATTTTATAACTTTAGTGTTATTTCCAAGCTGTGTGTTGTTTGTTTCAAACTCTTCTGTACGTATACTGAAACCCGAGAGACCAAACTCAGTCACGTCGCTCCTAACTGGTAGGGTCAAGTTTCCAGGCCCCAAGTGCCATCTGTTTGCCATGCTGCTGGGTCTGCACCATCCCAGACAGCAGCCCCAGGTGGCGGGCAGCACGTGGACAATGTCTGGTTTGAACCAGCGTGTGCTGTAACTGGAAAATGCACACTAGATTTCAGAGACAGCATAAAAAGCATGTAAGACATCTAATGATTTTTATATTGATTACATCTTGAAACAATAATATTTTGGATATATATTGGGTTAGGAAAATATATCAAAATGAATTTTACCTGTTTCCTTTTAGTCCTTTTTCAGCGTGGCTGCGCGGAGAGCCTGTCCCGTCTGTGTGGGGCGTTTGTGCTCCCGTCGGGCAGCGCCAGTCTGGAGTGCTGAGCAGCAACACGACGACACCCTGCGCGTGCTCTGAGTGTTTCATTGTGACATCTTCTGTGGCCACTGTAAAAATAGGAAAACCTGTCCAGCTCAGAACAGGGCAGTGTTGTGCTGAAGAAACAGATCTGTTCCTCAGGCCCTCTCTCTGAGTGTGACTCAGAGTGGAAGTTGCTGTTTTTAGTTTCTTCACCACGTGGGTGAGGTGCTGTGCGGGTCCTCTCTTTACATGAGAGTGCCCTCGTCTCTGCCCTTCTTGATGTCAGTGACCCTTCAGCTTACCCCTGCTTCTGTCCCTTCTGCTGTGGTCTCCCTGGTGTCCCTCACCCTGCGGAAGGCTGGTTCTGTGCGCCTGGTGGCGGGAAGAGCAGAGTGCCCTCCATCGGCTTCTCCGCCTCCTTCTCCCGCCTTCCCCTGCCCACCTCCTCCTCCTCCCTCCTCCCACACACACGGAGAGGAGAAGTGCTCCCGAGTCCTCCGGCCGGAGCCCTGGCCCTGACCCCGAAGGTCTCCCTGTGGCCCTGTCATGCTTCCTGAGGAACTCCCCAAGGGTGCTGCTTTTCTCCTGTTATGAAGAAGGGTTGTCTGGACTTCCTCGGAAGGGTAGATGAATCTGACTTTAGCTCTTCGTGTGCTGAAAAGACGCACCTTCCTCACTGGTGGGGCTTTGCTTTCGGAGAAGGGCTGCGAAGGGCTGCGAGGGTGGGGAGGGGAGGGTGCTTCCGTGGGAGAGAGGAGGTGGAAGGCAGTCGTAGGAAATGTCAGTGGAACTAAGGAGACCCTCTGCCATTTCCATGCTGATGGACCCGCTGGCCTCCCCGCTGGGGGACTTCTGCCCCCTCAGGGTTTTCCCCATTGTCTCCAGCTATAAAAACTTTTTGAAATTTTCAAAGTGGAGCATTTCTTTCAAGAATAAAAGGGCAGAGGAGAGGCTGTAGAACTGCAGTCTGCTCCTGGAGGGTCTGGGGAAGGAGACTGCCGCTGCAGTAGCCAGTAGCCAGTACCCACAGGTGGGAGCAGAGTGCTGGGCCCCTGGTCCCGGCAACACATGGGTGACTGGAGTGCAGTGCGGGCTGGCGTGCAGGGGTACCCCAAAGCAGATGCCAGCAGCAGGGTCCCGTCTCACACCTGACTTGAACTGTGGAACGAGGGGCTCCACCTCACAGCCACGGATCTGTTAAGAAATGACTTTTAAACAAATTAAGTCATGACCCTCATACAGATATAAAATGTGTTAAAAATCTATTTTATTCCTGTTATCAAGGAACTAGGTAGATGGTATTGCCACTTCAAAGTAAAAGTCAAAGCAGTAGAAACTCTGGGAAAAGGAAGGCTGGAACCTAGGAAAAGGGACAGAATTGGGGTTGAGAGGGCAGGCAATGAAATCACTCCCAGTAGGACACAGGGCATAATTTGCATATCTATCAGTCATACACAATTGACAAAGCTATAAAAGGCTGAAAGAAGGGATTGAGCTGAAATCTGAGAACCAGTAAGGACTTGCTATAGGTGATAACATTTTTCCATTGAAACAAAATTTGTTTCTGTGTCCTTCCCACTTTTTGATTTTAAAAAAATCTTGAAAATTTATGATCACAAAATAAGATTGGGCTACAGTTTGGCCTGATGATTTACATAGGTTAATCACCAAGCCAAGTGGCGAGACTGTTAATTTGCCACTGTATTTTGTCACCTCAAAATGGGTCATGCCAAAAGAATGAGTGTAGGCTGATTAACTTGAAGAAACACCAGCTGTGGGAGAAGCTCTCCACACCCAGTAGAAGAGGCCCTTTGTGACGACATTCCCATGGGGACCTGGGTCTAGAAGAGGGCGGGCGTCTTGTCTCCAGAAACTGTTGTCAGTGCAGAAGGCACAGACTTGAACCTGTGCCGATGCAACCTCGCCCTGGTGTCTGGGGCCCCTACGGGCCCCTCCAGAGCAGACCCCACCACCCCACCACCCTAGCCTCCTCTTTGCTCATCGGAAGCCGTTTTCGCCTGTTAATCTGTCTTGTGTCACTTTGATTCTTAGATCACTCAGGAACCCATGCCACCATAGGGGAGGAAAAATAATTTTCCTTCTGTCATTCCAGGTTTTTTGCTGAGACTCCCTGTAATACAAAGAATAACATGGGAAAACAGACAGAAGTTTAATAATGTGTGTACCTCCTGTTTACATAAAGAGACTTGGTAACCCCCCAAATGGCCCAGCCTCTACCTGAAGGTTTACCTCCAGCTGAAGACAGAGGCGGCGGCGGTGGGAGAGAGTTTCTGGAGGCTGCCAGTGAGTGGGGCGGGTCGTCATGCCGGCTTGAGTCCCTGCTTCCCCAGGGATGAAGGTCTCTAGAGGCAGAGTCCTCCTCTTCCTTCTGATTCAGAGCAGGAGACCAGCATAACTGTCTCACACAAAAGGGCAGCTTTTGCTCTGTTTTCAGAGAGTTTTCTGTATTTACTGTGTCTTAAAAATAAGCAGGACAAGGCAGTCTGTATGCCAAAGGGGCATATTTTGGGGTGACATTCTGTTTCCTTTTAACACGTAAATTTTCTTACATTTGCTTGGATGAAAATTTTCATAAGGAATCTCAAATTGTTCTTTTCAAAGCCTCCTGAGACTAGGAAGCCAAAACCAGCAACTTGCCACCAGATTTCTCCTGTGGTGCATATTAATTTGGGCAAATTCCTTCCATCTCAAGGTCCCCAAAATACCCCGAGGTCCTCAAAATACCCTCAGGTTCCTTACCACCTGAGGGAACTGTGTGAGCCCTGGGCCAGGACACTTTTCCTAGAAGGACTTAGCAAGCATTGGCTGTGTGAGGTCACCTGTAGTTCCTTAAATGTGTCCAGTCTGGTCTGATTAAGTGAGCAGCATTCTCACACAATTCCAGTGACGGCTTTGCTTGCATTAACCACTATTTCCAGTTATGTTCTAAAAAAAGATGGGCACACCGTCGTTCATCTTGTACAAATTACTGTATAAGCATGAACTTGAGAACACTCAACAAGAGGTCCTGAGTTCTGTGGCTGTCACGCAGGGAGAGTAAGGCATCCTTTACAAATGATGTAAACTTTAGTTTACAAAGCGAATTCTACTAAGTTGTAATGACTTACAAATACCCCAAGAAGAAAGATAAAGGACTTTCTTATATGTCCAGAAAATAGAACATTAAAGCAATATCAAAAACATTGCAAGAACTACAATCATCCCTCAGCATTCCTTCATTTCTGTGTCATCAGTTCTTGCCTCACTGGACACCCCCGTATGCTTCTCAGCTGGGGTTCCGAACCCGCCCCGCCCCCTGGCCAGAGAAGCCTGTCCCACAAGTCCTTCCTGAGGTCCTGCTCCTTGGGACTCCGGGTCTCTCCCTGATGAGACAGAGCCTCCAGCGGGAAGAAGGAAACCTGTGCGTACGTGACAAGGGGCCCGATGCCCGTGTGAACGTGAGTGATGACTCTCAGAACCGAAGTTCACGAGTTCGTGATGAGAACAGTGCCAGTTAAAAGTCATTCCAGAAATGTTACAGACACAGAATCTATAAACAGTCATTTAAACCTATTTTCAAAGAAGATGGTGAATGCTCATCTAACTTATAAAATGGAGAAACGTAATTTTTGCAGAGAATGACATCATAATCCTGACATTGCAATACGACATAATGATCTTGAGACATAATACACGTGAACGCCCAAACATACACTATGAATACTCCAAATATATATCAGGAACACCAAGAAAAGAGACTAATTCAGTGTGGAGTGGGCCCTAAATACCTGTGTGTTAATGAAACTCCGTATCCTTGCCGCAGTCAGAAAGGCAGGTGTCAGAAAGCTGACGTGCGGTGTGTCGGTGGGGCTGCTCGTGGGTGCAGCCGGTGTGCAGAGCCCCGTGGAGACGCTCAGGCAGCTGGGTCTGCCTCACTTGGGGCATTGACCTGGAGAATCAAACACCCGAGGCTGGAGAGACGTGCGCACCCTTGTGTTCACTGCAGTGTGTTTGTAACAGGCAGGACAGGGAAGTAGCCTCGGTGTCTGTCAGTGGATGAGTGTGTGGTACATATGCGCCATGGAATATTACCTAGCAGTAAAAAAGGACAAAAACCTTGCTATGGATGACAACATGGATGGACCTAGAGGATGTTATGCTAAGTGAAATAAGTCAGAGGAAGACAATGATCTGTTTCACTTATATGTGGAATCTTAAAGACAAAACAAACAAGAACTAACTCAGAGACCAAAGGGAAGGCTGCCAGCAGGGAGACGTGTTGGGGATGGGTGAAAAAGGTAAAGAAGAATGTGGTCAATACTACTGTGATGAGTTCCATGGTGATGATCACTAAAATGAATGGGTGATCACAGTTTAGGGTGCAAAAGTTTTAAATCACAACATTGCATACTTGAAACAAATATAACTAATATAATATTGTATACTAACTTTTCTTAAAATTATACAAATAAAGATAAAGCTCCATCACTAGGTGGTATTTTTTCCCAGTGGACATGTACTGGCCTAGAAGACACAGGACCCAGACGAAAGCAGGAAAGGCTAGACTGGCATCTCATCTCAGGAGGAGTTTGCGCCAGGGCTCTGACACACACCACAGCCCGGCCAGGGACAGGCGAGGCGCTGGCAGACCTGTGCACCGAGCGCGCAGCACCCAGCCTCAGAGGTGCTCTGGGGAGCAGTTCGCCTGCGGGCTGGACCTCGGGGTGGCGAAGCATCTCCCTCCGCGACAGCTGTCCCGGGCAGCCCATCACAGCGGTGTAGCAAGTCAGCCTGGTTATGTCCGGCGCCAGGCTCAGTGAGGTTGGAAGCGCACATCCTGGTGATCCCCAGAGGCCCTTGGCGGAACCCCAGAGAGAGCTTTAGGGCAGAGAAATTCCGTATGTTTGCCTTTGTTACATTGCGGATGTGACTTGAGGGAGGTAGAAATCAGCACCTCTCCGTACCTTTCAACACTCGGGATGCGAGTAGGATCGGGGGTGTCCAAAAGACGGCAGTGGTAAGGACAGAAGTCATAGACACGAACATGGAAAGTGTCAGGACGCTGAGAACCTGCCTCTTCCCTGAGTCATCAAGGACTGAGAGTGAGTCCACGGCAGACGAGGCTCTCCCGGCGGCCACCGCGTGTGCCCCTCTGGGCAGAGAGGGTGGAGAGAGGGACACTCCCAATCCCCCACCCCCCCACCCCCCATGAGGGCAGGTGCTGGGCTGCGCAGCAGGACACTCGCCCGTCGGACCTGAGCTGGCTTCACTCGGGGCGAAGCACATTTCATAGCTTTTCAGAATTTCTAGCTATACTATAAAACAAAAGTTCCTTTTTGCAAATAATATAAAACTTTTAAAAAGATGTTTATTTCTAGAGAGAGGGGAAGGGAGGAAGAGGAGGACAGAAATGTTAATGTGTGACTGACAGAACATCGGTGCACCGTGCACCCACCGCACATCAAACTGGTGACCTTTTGGTTTGCAGGGTGATGCCCCACCCACTGAGCCATACCAGTCAGGGCAGTGATATGTAACTTTTTAAAAGTTACTGATTTTACAAACAAAAAGGGGGAAGCATTGATTCCACTCATTTATGCATTCATCAGTTGATTCTTGTGTGTGCCCTGACCAGGGCTCAAAACCACAGTCTTGGTGTGTCTAGACAATGCTCTGACCAACTGCGCTATCCGGCCAGGGCCACATACAACTTCTGTGTCCACTCAGGCTTTGTCCTTCATGAGTCTTTCTCACCCTGGAGCAATCCATCATTTTACTTTAGGGCCTTGCCATTGTTCCCTTAGTAAACAGACCCCACCCCATTACGTTACCTGCCGAGTAATAACCCTTTGCTGCTGTTGGCTCCTGGCAGAGTTTCATTTATATTGGTTAGATTAGTCATATCTTTTAACTGAAGTTATTTTCATTTCATAGAGAAAACAGAGATAATTGAAAACTTACCATCATTTTAAAAGGCTAACAAAACTCGTAAGTTCACAAAACACAACTTTTTACAATCATGTGTATCCTTTGTAGTCCCACATCTCCAATTGGCAAAAATGAACATGTCCATTCAGAAACCCAAAGAGCGCTGGCCAGGTGGCCCCAGTGGCTAGAGCACCGTCCTGTGCACCATGAGGATGCGGGTTTGATTCCCAGTCGGGCACACGCTTGGGTTGTTAACGGGGCTGCCCAGTCGGGCAGCCGGTCGATGTCTCCCTCTCTCTCCTTCCTCTCTGTCCAAAATCAGTAAACATGTTTAGGTGAGGATTTTAAAAAAAGAAACCCAAAGATAACATCCTCTGTGAAGTATATAAAACTTGAGAAGCAAAAGTATATGAATTTAAAGTTCTGCTTAGTAATCAGTGTTTGGTAGTCTTATAAATGCTCTGGGTATCTAATAATATTCATTACTATCTAAGGTTTTAAGTTACCCAAAATATTGGAAATTAATTTTGTGGCAACACACTACAGAACATAATTCTGCTGAAATAAAGCTGTCAGAGTAACGAATCATTGTGGATGAACACAAACTCGCATGTTTCCGGACAGCCGACGCCGCCTGGGACAGGGCCGGCTCGCTGGGCCAGTGGACTCACACGCACTCAGTGAGCTCACTTGGCGGAGTGAGACCAGTGCTTGTGTTGTGTTTCAGCTGGTGAGGTGGGGAGGACAGAGCTCTTTTTTTAAACCAAAATTATTTAATTTGTTTGCCAAAGATATACCTATGTTATCTGAACTTGAACTCTTAAATGTGTGTTAGGTCCTGTGAAAATACTTTTTAAATATACCACATTAAAAGTATTAGAGGTTTTAATTTCCTTGTTTTTTGAGAATTTTAGGAATAATCCATTTATTTAAGCACAGAACAGAGCCCCTGAAAGAGATTATATAATGTAACTCGACAGTACCTGGAGGTAGAAAAACGTTACCTGCACACACGACAGGAGGCAAAGGTCTCCCCGAATTGACAGGCCTGGGGCTAGACATGCGGTCACAGAGAGAGCTTAGAGCTCGGATTCTAACATTTCAGCCATGGGTTAGTTAGTAAATGCAGAGTTATGAAATTCACTGGTTCGTATTAAGGAACTGTTTGCCTTTCAGTGCGTACAAATTCTTCGTTTATTTGAGCTCAAATAGACAGGAAAGACTAACAAACCACATTTTCTGGTTTTTTTCCTCACACAACAGAGAACAGATCTCTAAAACCATTAATCTATTTATAGGAATCATCAAATGATTAGACTGTAAAACCACTTCTTAAGAACAGTAAGAACAAAATTAAAAGTGGAACAACAGTCAGCAAATTCTCTTATGTTCACCTGTTGGAGCCAAGAGAAGACGTGCCTGGGTTTAAAAACAAGGTACGCATTGCCCCGGCCCGGTGGCTCACTTGGTTGAAGCATCATCCCATGCAGTGAAAGGTTGTGGGTTCGACCCCCAGGTGGGGCACGTATGGGAGGTGGCCGATCAGCGTTTCTCACATAGATGTCTCCCTCCCTCCCTCTGAAATCAGTGAACACCCTCAGGTGAGGCTTTAGGAAAAATAAAGGGACACCACTGTCGAGGTTTGCCTGGCTTCGGGTGGCGACTCCATTACAGTTCTCAGCGGAACTGTCAAAATTGTCATAAAAGAATGTCTTCTGAGACAAAATCATGACTATTATAATTCTAAATGAACATATGTTGAAGAACTTAGTTTACTCATGAAATAAGAGAGCCAGGCAGATCTTACCAGCAATTCGTATAAGAGTCAGCACAGCTCAGATCTGTAGAGGTGAAGGGGCGTTGAGGTGAATTGCAAATGAAGACAAATTGGTTTTGGGGTGCAGGTGGGAGGAGGGGAGTCACCAGACAGGACAGAATTTATACATCTGTCAGTCAGACTTGATTCCTGCTGTTCACAGCAGTTACGTTCTGTAAAGTCACTGTGCACACCAAGGGAGCGAATATGGAGGTACTGCTCCGAGGGAAATACAGGGCTAGCTTCCCAAGAGCCCCCATCCACACTGGGTCTTCAGGAGGGTTTCTGTCTACATGTGCACCATTGACTCCGGAACACGGAGCTCACAGCCGACAAACGGCCTGTGACCCCGCCTGAGCGAGGTGTGTCTGAGGGCCGTGGGCACGCCCCATCCCCTGGCATTCGGGCCCTGGAGAGCACTGCCCTTGAGCCTGGTTTAAACAGCGACGTCACCACCAAGGAGCACAGAAGGAAAGAATGTGTCTGTGAGTAGACTGTGGAAAGGACACTTGTTTACAGCACAAGAGGTGAAGCCAGAAGGCAGGGCATTGCCTTGCGCGACCTCAGCTGGGAACATGCGGGCTGGGTGACAGATGTGTCACTGCTCTGAGTGTGTTGTGAACGCCCATTTCAACGTTTGGGCCGCTCACACACACAGTGCAGTGACTGCAGATAATGAGCGTTACCAGCGCCTACAGCTGACAGAGGTGCAGCGATTCGCAGGCAGCCCGCAGGGCTCAGGCGGACACTGCCGCTGCAGGCGGTGCACAGTTCTCTGCGGAAGCACTGTCTTCTCTCCCCGACTCCTCCTCGGTCCCTGGTCTTGGTCCTGGGGCCAGGGAAATGTTCAGCTCGCCTGCCAGGGCCCCTCGGGGAGAGGTGAATTCTGGGGTGCGCCACTGGAAGTCTTAAATGACACCTCCATAGCGGTCATTTTCTGCACGGTAGCGTAGTGAGGTTCCTGGCATTCCTTGGGTTAAATAGGGTTTGGGAGTCCCTATGTACTCACTGCACCCAGACCAACCTCTGAGAGAGATTTTTGGACATCCACATTGCTGTATAGGCTTTTCCATAGAAAAGTGTGTTTTAAATTTCTTCTGATTTTCAAATATACTTCTGGAACACGAACCAGTTTGTTTTGTGTCGGGTTCTGAACGACGTGGTTCTGACCGCTACTTTGGGCATAGATGAACCACACTCGACAGCAGTGAGTATGGAAAGACTGCACTGAAGGTGGGGGGCCTGTGCTGCCGCAGGCGGGGCTCTTCTGGGGGGGGTGCCTGCAACCCTGGTATGTGGGGGGGCTGCAGCTCTCAGGTTCCTCAGGCCTGACGTCCCCTACTTGCTAGTTTGAATCATTTCAGGTAGCTTCCATGGGAAGAATCACCTTGCCAGTGTATCCAAAACACTTACTTGTCCTCCACTTTATTTTCTCAAAGAAGACCTCAAATTTTTAAATTATTCTGAAACTCCCACCCTCCCCACCCCAAATAGTAGGTACTTTGGAATTTCAAAGTAGAGGGACTTTTAAAGTGAACTTCCTAAAAAGCTGCCACCCCCTTAACTTAAATTTTTCGTTGATGCTCCACCTCACCAGGCATGTTGTGGGTGCATCGCCTGGCGAGGAGCCCTCAAGCCTCCCCAGCACCAGCACACCTCGCCCTGGCCTCCCAAGCCTTTGCTATTCTGATCCCACGGCCCTGTCCGCAGTGACTGCCAGTTCTGTCCGCTCGTGCCAAACAGATGGGCAGTAGGAAAAAATCACTGTACTGCCTGCTCCTGACCTGAGGCTGGGGCTTGAGATCAGATTATTGGAGGAGAGAGACATTGGTGGAGCGCGCACCGGGGTCACCGGAGGTAATGTGTTGCACAAGCAGCAGAGCACTGACGAATGTCCCTGTGTCTTCGTGTGACTGAGCCAAATGTGAAATGGTTCTGTGAATTAAAATAGATGGAAATAGATTTTCTCTTTCTGTCTCACACATGGAATTCACAAGGTAATTGTTGTGGTCTGGTTTGCTCGGAGGTTTTATGTTTTGTTTGTTAGTTTCAGTGGCATTTGAAAAGAATACAGCAAGTGTTCTTATAGAAAGTAGGATACCCCAGCCACAGTGTGGAGACCAACAAATTAAATGGGCATATTTCTGGGGGGGAAATGGAGTATAGCATATCACAAATCTCGTTTTAAGTTTACCAGAGGTTTTACCGTAAGCATGCTGCTTTGATACAAGGGCTTAAACCCCCAGTGTCTTTGTGAAAGTCTTCCTGCACGTGGATGGGAATTCCCACAGCCCCGCTGCTCTCCCCTGGGGCAGGGAGCCACGCCCAGGGAGCTCTCCCGTGGCCAGGGCAGCTGCCCACAACTCGGGGGCTTTGGCCGCCTGCTGCTGCTGCCCAGCCAGGAAGAGCAGGAGCTGGAGTCCAGGGTCCTGATGGAGCAGCCTGGGGACCCCAGTTGTAGACTCGCCCCTTGGCTTCATACCCGCCTTCTTCAGAGAGTACACCCTTTCACTGCCGTGGTCCCACCCGGGAAATCAAGTCTGAGCAAAACCTTATTTTAAAGTCGAAAAGAAATTCTCATAGAAACTTCAACATTTCACAAAGAAGGTCCATTCTTAAATTTCTGCGTGGCATTGCATACCAGTTATATCATGCTCTTTCTAAGAGCAAGTTGCAGATGGGAAGTAGGGAGGATAAGGGCAGTGCAGGTAGTGTGCCCCATGTGGCACGAATGTCCCACGTCTCTTCGAGTGGTGTTGGCCAGGCGGCCGGTGCAGTTCTCGTGCAGTGCGCCCTGCTAGCCGGAGCCGCTTGTGCTCCCGCAGCCTGTGTGCCGCGCTGTGACAGAGACAGTTCGGGAGGGGTGGGCTGTGAATGGGGCGGGAGCGGTGCCCGAGTTAGTTCACGCAGGCGCTTGGGAGACCGACACGCAGAAACGCGCTCAGATGCTCACAGGGTCAGGAGAGAGGCCCTTGTTGTTAGGACGTCAGTCCCACGTACTGGGCACGTTTTCTGAGTGTGGGGCAGCAGACCCAAAGGGGGTGCATTGGATTGGGACCCAAGTTTGTCTCTGCTGTGAACTGTCCTTACGCGTCCTCGTGCCCGCCTTCGCTTCGACTGCAGCCAAGGGGCAGAGTGGCTTGTGCAGCTTTGGGAACACCGTTGTTTCCCGCAGAAAAGTGCAAGGGAAAGAGTCGCCGCCCCACTCCAGCAGTCACGGTGGCTGCGGCAAGCCGTGCCTAGAGGTGGGTGCTGTTTGCGAGTGCAGGTCTCCCCATGTCTGTCTGTCTGGTGGTTCTTGTGGGGCGGAGCCCGTCAGCCTCAGTCTGGCCCCCGTGCCCGCGAGCCAGCACGCCCCCTGGGCCGGGGGGACCCAGCCTGTGGTTCTGTCTGCACAAAGCCCAGCCTCCCGCCTCCCACCTCCCAGGGACCCTGGTGGCTTTTCAGACTCATGCACAGACCCGGGACTAGAGCTGGGCCTGTGTCCTGACACAGGGGAACACCAGCGTCCCCTCCCCAGTGTGGCGGGGGGACAGGCCATTGGAGTGAGCGAGCAATGACCAGGTGTATGTGTGGGGTGCGGTCCCGGCTGTGTCCGAGCACGCTGCTTCCTCAGCCCCTGTTCCTCGCGGCAGGGCTGGAGGGTGTGTGCTGGGAGGGAGCCTTCGTGCTCTGCCCAGCGTTTGGTGAGGACAGGCCGGGAGGCCTGGGGCCGCCTGCCAGCCATCGTCATGGGGGCAGACTCCACGTCTGCACAGAAACCTTTGCCTCCTTTCTCCCCAGCTGGTGGGCAACGGGTGGGAGCACTTACGAATGTGTATGGGAACAAAATTATGAAGTCGCAGAAATGGAAAGGAATGGGTGACATGGATAAAAATTGCCATTACGGGACATTTTTGTAGAAATGGCTTTATTTATGAGGCAGTTAAGTGCATAGCTTTAAAGTGAACCTGCTTAAAATCCTGGCATTGCCACTTAGTAGCCAGGTGGCTACAGGCTGCTTATCTTCTCTACACTTTGTTTTCTCATAATTAAATATAAAATTGGTGTTACAGAATGCCGACTTCATAAGCAACACAACCTGTGAACTGAATTTTAAAACTCAGTGACAATACCTTTAAGGCACTTGGGACAGAGAACATGGGACACAGAACAGCAGGCATTCCTGCCTCGAGGCCTGCGTATCCGCTGTCCTTGCCTGCGAGCCCTGGGCCCAGACATTGCAGGACCCAGGCCCTTCCCTCTCGCTGCTGCCCTGCCATCTCGCTCCCGTGTGACCTTGGGCGGACTGCCCAATCTCAGTGTTTTCTCCGTAGTGCACGTGAGCACGCACGGCACGTGTTCAGTCGTCAGTGTTACACACTGGCATCTGACGTAGTGCATCCCCTTACTGATTTCTCCGCCTGTGCTGCCTTGAAGTTTGAGAATTTTTTTGTTTTATTCACTGCTTTACCATCTAAACAGTCCCTGGGTAGGCAGTCAATACAGTTTATTTTAAATGAATAGTAAGTGCTCATTAAATGTTGCTGTTGTTTACCTACTCCACTGAAGTATTTCTGACAGTTACCATCATCATGTGCTGATTAACAAAGGGCGTATCTGAGAAGTTTATAATGTTAAAGTTATTTCAGTATCATGCCCAGTTCTCAGTAGTAATTTGCCTACTAGAACTCCTTTCTGTGGTTAATAAGCAGGCCAAATTATACCTAAGTGGATCCAGAGCATTACAAATTCAAAACTAGGGTTCCAGTGTGGTAGAACGTTTATTTACACTAATGCCTCACAGAGATGTGTTGAGTTAAGTTACAGATCGAATTGGAGGGGCAAGCACAGCCCGACATCCGTCCGGTGCTCGCTGTGTGCCACCAGAGCCGGGGCAGCAAAGGCGCAGGCCTGGGTGTCGGCCGTGTGGGGACCCTGGCTCCGCCCTGTCCTAGCTGAGTGAACTCACGCTGGTTACCCTGCCCTCTGTGCCTCAGTTTCCTCAGACATGCAGAGGCTTCAGAAAAGCACCTTTCTCGTGTGACTCAATAAATTGTTGAGCGTCAGGTGCTTTCTAAGCACCAACATAAGTCAGTGTGTTTAATCCTCATGACAGTCTGTGAAGTAGGCACTGGCCGGATGCCCCTCGGCCAGGCTTGGAAGTGCAGGAACCACGTGTCGGCGCACCGAGTTCTGCCAGGCTGCCCTGCAGAGAGCCGGAGCTTTGCAGGGTCCTCGCTGTGTCGGTGTCAGCGGGTGGGAGGGTGCTCAGAACTTTCTCTCCTGGAAGTAAGGCTGCGCCAACTGAGTGAATCAATCAGTGCTTGCTTTCCTGGGTTCTGGCCTCTCCCTGGCTTTCCCGCCACCTCGTGTCCTCACAGCCAGTGGAGAAGCATTCCAGCAGGGGGTGGGTTCTTCATCGCCTCCCCTCGCTGCACGTTGCCACAGGTGGCAGGGGCGGTGTCCTTCAATGGCTGGGGGGTGGGGATAGAGGCTTCACTTCCAGCCCCATGGGCTTCCGAGGGGCCACGGAACTGGGAGCTTCGAGGCCCTGAGTGCGAGACACCAGGAAGCACTAGGGCTCGGGACACTACACAAGGTCAGGAGGCTGCTCAGTGAGACTGCGCAGCATTCATCCTGGACGTTTCAGACATGCTGGCGTGGCCCAGCCCTGAATCAGTTGTGTCAGGATGAATTATTTGAAGAAAGTTCTGAGAGCAAGGATGATAAGTTACAGGGATCGATAGTGGGTCTTAGGAAGAAAAGCAAAAGTTACGGAGGTTGCCCGGACCTGGGAATAGAGGAGCGACTTAATCGTACGTGAGGAGGGGGATGTGGGTGTGGTTGTTCTCCATATTGTGAGAAAGCTGAAGAACTGGACGTACAGTAGGAGACGCAGACGTAGACAGACCCAGGTCTCAGCAGCTGTGAGGGCCTCGCTCAGAGGAGCACAGATGGTGTAGACGGTGCTTCTCCCCCTTCCGTGCACAGCAGTCTCCCGGTCCGCAGTCATGTGTGGACGCCCGGGTTCCTACCAGCGTGTCCGACCCCGTGGGCCTTTGGTTGGCCTAAGAATGTGCATTGTCAGGTACCTCCATGGGACTCTGCTGCAGCTAGCCTGGAAACACATGTTGAGAAGCATTTTGAGCTTCATCAGTAGCCTCTCCGAGGCCAGGGAGCTGCACGGAGTGATCTCCCACGGTCTGTTCCAGCTCCGTGACTTACCCAGATGAGCGTGTGAGTGTGCGTGCAGTCGCTCTGAGTGGGCTCCGCACTGCTGCGAGGCACCTGCATTCAGAGACAGTGAGAGAAGTTATGTTAGTCAGGGCTCCTCTGGGCAGCTGTCAGAGAAGTCACATCGTGAACCAGAGCGAGGAGTGGGACCTTTCTTCTATCACCATCGGTAACTGAACAAAGAATATATGGACAAGGAGAAATCGAGTAATGGGTTACCCCTTTCATTTAAGGCATGGGAAATCATCCTCAGGCAATATTTTGAACCCCCTTGTCACACAAGATATTAAGGGAAGGGATTACTAAGTATTTAAATTTCAGGTGTGTTTACAGGCCCTGACGATAAATGGACAGCAGGTTTATGGACACGGCCTCTACTCACTGTGTTCTTCGGGTGCGCTCTGTAATTCTGTTCCTATGAGTGTGTTTTGTTTTCTAGGGTGGAGCTATGACATCGAAGAGAGGAAGGTTCCGAAACCCAAGTCCAAGTCTTATGGTGCAAACTTCTCTTGGAACAAAAGAACCAGAGTGTCCACAAAATAGATTGGCACCGACTCAGTCTCTGTGAATCAAGTCAGCTGTGCCGTATTTATAGTCCGTGTGTAATCCTCTCTTCATCCCCTAATAAATTTGACCTTCAACTACCGACACATTCCGTGGTGTTTAGTTTAAGTGCTTTTTGATGTCTCAAGTTGAATGTGTTACAGTTTCTTACACAGAGAGGAGATTTGAGGTGTGACACCTCTGGGAGATGTCAGTATTTAAAACCTATTAAAAAGAATGCAGCCGCAGCCCTGACATTTCACACTTTTTATAGCCATTCTCAAGTTCATGAACTACCAGCTACCGTTATTAACCTACTGTCTTATAAACTCTTTTGTTTTATAATCGATAGAGAAATTCATGATTACGTTGCAATCTGATAAATTAGAACTTTATATTCTCTAAGCTACTTTGAGCCTGAAACAATCTACAATAGATTAAAAAAAGGAATCCAAACACAAAACGAAGAGTCGTCAACATACGAGAAGAGAATAACAGAGAAAAACTATAAAAACAATCACAAAGACCAATTAATAAAGTGGCAATAATCTACATACCCATCAATAATTACTTTAGACTGAATGTTCCAATGAAACGACATAGGTGGCTGAATGCATAAATAAAAAGACCTGCACACATGCTCAGTCGCGCGAGAAGGTCACTGCCGATTGAAAGACACACGGACTAGAGAGTGAAGGGAGGGAAAAGACACGCACGCAGGTGGAAACAAAAGTACAGCTGGGGTGGCAACGCTTACATCAGACAAGACAGGCCTGAGAGCAGTGGCGGCGACAAGAGGCAAAGAAGGGCATTTCATAACCCTCGAAGGGTCAGTCCATCAAGAGGGAGTAACCCTGTGGACACCTGTGCACCCAGCCTAGGAGCACCTAAGTGCTCAGAGCACATCGTGACTGATGTAAAGGGGGAGACTGGCAGCAGCACAGTCGCAGAAGGGACTCTCACACCACATTGACATCAACGGGGAGGTCATCCAGACCGTCAGCAAGGGGACAGCAGCCTCAAACGAACGACACGTCAGACCACGCGGACTGACTTTTCTCAAGTGCACATGGACCTCCAAGAGAAGAAGAGACGCTGACTCCACAGAAATAAAAGCATTATCAGGAAATACTACAAACAGTTAAATGCCAACAAATGAGACACCCTGGAAGAACTGGGCCGATTCCTGGAAACACAGTCTTTCAAAGCTGAATCAGGATTAAACAAAGTCCAGACAAACCAATAATTACTAATAAAATCGAAACAGTTACCAGAAACTTCCAATAAACAAAAGCCCTGGACCAGAGAGATGACTTCATGGGTGAATTTTACCAATACTCAAAGAGTAATCACTACTATCCTCAAAAAAATTAAAGAGGGGAAAGACTCCAAAACCCATTTAACAAGCCAGACATTAATGTCTCTGATGAACACAGCTATAAAAATCCTCAACAAAATATTAGCAAACCAAATTAAGCAACACTTAAAAGATCATACACCAGTATCGAGTGGGATTTATTCGTGGCTGTAAAGCTAGTTCAGTTGGCAAATCAGTTAATATGATACACCACACTATAAAAACGAAGGATAAAAATCGTATGATTAGTAGACATAGGAAACACATTTGACAAAGTCCAACATCCATTTTTCATTAAAAACTCTCATGGAAGTCAGAATGTGGTGAACATACTTCAACATAGTAAGGGCCGCATAGGACAAAACCACTGCTGATGTACTCAGCAGTGAAACCAGCCCTTTCTTTAGAACCAGCAACAGGACAAGGGTATCTGATCTCATTACTTGTATTCAACATAATATTGGAAGTCTTAGCAACAGCAATCAGAGAGGAAAATGAAACAGTACTCGAACAGGAAACAAAGTAAAACTGTCATCATTTGCTGATGACATGATACAATATAGAGAGAACCCAAAAGAAAAGCTATTTGAATTAATAAATGAATCTAGTAAAGTAGGATGCAAAATTAATATTCAGAAATTGGTTACATTTTTATACACCAATAACAAACTGTCACAAAGAGAAACTAACAGAACAATCTCATTTGCAGTTCCATCAAAAAGAATAAAACACCTAAGAATAAATTTAACCATAGACGGGAAAGACCTGTACTTAGAAGACGGTAAGATTCTGAAGAAGATACAAATCAATGGGAAGCTGTAATGTGCTAATGGATAGAAAGAATTAACATCTTTAAATGTCTATATTACCCAAAGAAATCCACAGATTCAGTGAGTTCCTTATCAAAATACCAGTGGCATTTTTCACAGAAATAGAATAATTCTAAAATCTACATGGAACCATAAAACACCCCAAATCACTGAAGCCATCTTGAGAAAGAAGAACGTTGTAGGCAAAACTGTATCAAGCTGTACTACAAGGCTCTATTTAAAACAGTGCTGTACTGGCATAAGTACACACAGATTCATGGAGCAGAATAAAGAACCCCAGAATGAATCCACACCTACATGGCCAATTATCTGTGACAACGGAGGCAAGACTGTGCAGCAGCGGGGAAAAGACAGTCTTCAGTAAATGGTGTTGGGAAAACCGGACAGATACATGGAAAAATGGAACTAGACCACCAACTTATATAAAAGTAAAATGGATGAATGGTGGAAGATAATTCTCCAATGATACATTTGATAGGGGTAAATATCCATAATATATAAGGAATTCATACAACTTAACACCAGAAAAGAAAAATCAATTAAAAATGGGCTGATGACCTAGGCACTTCTCTAAAAAGGACATACAGATGGCCAGTGGGCGTATGGAAGGATTCCCAACATGGGTGATCAGGGAAGGGCAAACTGAAAGCACAGGGGGACACCAGCAGACACCCGTCAGGAGGGCTGCGGTAAGTCAGTGAGTGCCGGTGCGGATGTGGGGAAAAGGCACGCCTCGTGCGCTGCTGACGAGAGTGCCAGTGGGCGCAGCCACTGCAGAAACCAGTTATGGGGGTTCCTCAAAAAGTTAACCACAGAACTGCCATCCGGCCCAGCAGTCCACCCACCAGTACTTACCCAGAGAAACCCAGAACACTAGTTCGAGACATGTGCATCCCTGCGCTCACGGCAGGGGCTGTAATAGCCAAGATACGGAAGCCGCTCGCTGTTCTACAGACAAGTGGGTGAAGCAGCACACACGTACAAAGGAATACTACTTGGGTATTAGAAAGAAGGAAATCTTGCCATTTGTGATAACACAGATGGATCTAGAGGGTATTATACTAAGTGAAATAAGTTAGAGAAAAAAGACAAACACCATAGGATTTCACTTATATATCAGTTATAATCGAAAAATTAAAAAAACTTCATTTTGTACATTTTAGTATATGGAAGTTGTGTCAAAAAATTGATGTAAACATTAAAAAAACCTCAGTGTTACGTCAGAGCGACACTTTATGGTATACATGATTAATGAGCATTTGGTGTGGCTGATGGTGGACAGATAAACAGCTATAATGTTTATGAATCTTGGTTGACAAGATTGTGTTTTTAGAATTCATACACAAAATAGTCCAACAGTCAGATTTTCCATTCCTGTATTCATTTGCACTGTCAGTTAGGATGGTCCATGTGAAACAAGGCAAAGTGAAGAAATGTTGGAAATATTACTCAAAAGTGACATTTCTAAAAAACCAAAAAAAAAATAAGATACTTCCCTAGTTTTCCATTATTGTGTAAAAGAAAGCACAACAAAATTCTTAACATACCTGATTTGGTGAAGCATTCATTCTCTGGTGTGATTTGGTTCTCTATTTATAAACCTATGCATGGGACGATGACTGCATTTCCAGTGACACTGAATGCCAGGTGCCTGAGGGCCGCCCAGCGGAAGACCCACAGCAGGCCATCCACAGTGGGCCTGGAGGTCGGCCTGTGGGCCGAGAACATAGTCGGAAGCTAATAGCTAACAGTGTGGCAGTGCACACAGTCCAAGTGCAAGATCAGAGAGAGGAGAGGTCAAGGCCATTTCCTTGGGTAAGATATTTTTGGTAAACGAAGAGGAAGAGGGAGTAAACAAGGAATAGAGGATGCCAATAAAGGATTTTTTTAACGAAAAGGGTTGTTTTTAAGCTCAAAGGCCACATACCTCCTTACAGGTTGCTCAGTGCTTGGGATCAAGGTGACTAGAATATCAGAAATGGAAATTGAATAAAACTAGATGCAATTTCAAGTAGAGATGTGATTCTCCTAGTAAGCACCAGGCTTTCTAGTTTCCATTAGTTTCATATGGTCATTGTAACAGACTACCACAAACTTGTGGCTTAAAGCAACATGCATGTATTCTACACCTTTGGAGTTCAAATGCCCAAAGTCAGTGTTGGGGGGCCAAGATCAAGGCCTTGGCAGGGTACTCCATCCAGAGGATCTGGGGAGAAACTATACCCTCACCTTTTCCAGATCCTGGAGCTGCGTCTCTTGCCTTCCTTGACCTGCGGCTCCATCCTCCACGTTCAGAGCCAATGGCATCTTGCCTTAGTCCCGTGGTTACCGTCCTCCCCTTGGGTCCAAGTCCCCACTGTCTCTCACTCGGCAGGACACTTGTGACTCCAGTAACTGCTCCCAGATAATCCAAGCTAGGGAAAAATAAAGCCCTGGAAAGGGCCCAGAACCCCCTCACTCCAAACTGTCAAGTTATCTGTGAGGTTTGTTTGAAGGTTCACAGTCATCAGTATTTCTGTGAAGGACTGATGACATTTTAGAACAACCATCAAAGATAATAGATCTTATGTAAAGTTGCGGAACAGGGAGGAACTCACTCAAGGCTCACAGAATCAAGCTTTCTATCACCACGAGGCTTTCTACCCTCTTTCCTTTTGAGTAATTCCCTAAAATGGCCCCCGTCATTCTGGCCTGACTGTGGTGAAGTTTAGGCCTGCTTGAGACAAGAATTTTTTTTATTTTAATATATTTTATTATGCTAATTAAGTTGCCCCATTTTTTTCTCCCCTTTATTCCCCTCTACCCTGTATCCCCCCTGCACCCACCATCATTCTCCCCTCTTAGTTCATGTCCCTGGGTCGTACATATAAGTTCTTTGGCTTCTTCATTTCCCATACCATTCTTAACCTCCCCCTGTCTATTTTGTACCTGCCATTTATGCTTCTTATTCCCTGTACCTTTTCCCGCATTCTTCCTCCTCCCCCTTCTCGCTGATAATACTCCATGTGATCTCCATTTCTGTGAATCTGTTCCTGTTCTAGTTGTTTGCTTAGTTCATTTTTTGTTTTTGTTTTTTTTAGGTTTGATTGTTGATAGTTGTGAGTTTGTCGTCATTTTACTGTATTTTTTTATCTTTTTCTTAGATAAGCCCCTTTAACATTTCATATAATAAAGGCTTGGTGATGATGAACTCCTTTAACTTGACCTTATCTAGGAAGCACTTTATCTGCCCTTCCATTCTAAATGACAGCTTTGTTGGATAGAACAATCTTGGATGTAGGTCCTGCCTTTCAAGGCAAGGAATACTTCTTTCCAGCCCCTTTCTTGCCTGCAAGGTTTCTTTTGAGAAGTCAGGTGATAGTCTTATGGGCACTCCTTTGTAGGTAACTCTCTCCTTTCCTCTTGTTGCTTTTAAGATTCTCTCCTCTTTAATCTTTTTTTTTTAAGATTTTATTTATTTTTAGAGAGGGAAGGGAGGGAGAAAGGGGGGGGGACATCAATGTGCAGTTGCGGGGGGGCTGTGGCCTGCAACCCAGGCATGTGCCCTGACTGGGAATCGAACCTGCGATGCTTTGGTTCGCAGCCCACGCTCTGTCCACTGAGCTATGCCAGCCAGGGCTCTCTTTAATCTTGAGTAATGTAATTATGATGTGCCTTGCTGTGTGCTTCCTTGGGTCTAGCTTCTTTGGGACTCTGGGCTTCCTGGACTTCCTGGAAGTCTATTTCCTTTGCCAGATTAGGAAGCTCTCCTTTATTATGTTTTAAAATAAGTTTTCAATTTCTTGTTCTTCCTCTTCTTCTGGCACCCCTATGACTCAGATGTTGGAACATTTAAAATTGCCTGCAGATGTGAGAAGGGTGCAGGTAAAATAATGGACAGTTTGACTCACAGGTGGCGAACACAAGGCCCGCCGGCCGAATCCGGCCCCCGCCTTGTTTTATCCAGCTCTTGCCACACTCTGCTTAACTGTCACAGAGCAGTGACATTTACACAGTCCTAAAACTGCATTTGGCCCTTTGAGGCTCATGTGGCCCCTGGTAAAAATGAGTTTGACTCCCCTGGACTTTAACTTTTAAAGTTGTGTTTATCATTGTGAATAAATAGTACTTAGCTGATCTGTGAATTTGTGAACTAATCCATGGTTTACGGGTGAGCAAGGGAAACAGTGAATGTGTATCATTAACATGACATAATTAATTTACTTAATATCTCTCAAATCTACTCTTAAGTGAAATTTAAAGAAAATCTCCAACAACGATAGGTTACAGTGTGAACCTGCTGATATTTTTTTGGTATCAATAAATAACTATCAATTCTTTGGTTTGGATTTGTAGATTTTGTAATCCTCAAAACGATAACATAGGCATGAATGAAGGAAATTACATTTATTTGAAGTAAAGGAAGAGAGACTCTGTGGAGCTTAGTTTACAACAAGTAGTTCACCCTCCAGGAGGTAAGTCATTGTTGGGTTTTCCGAACAACGCTGGAACTGGAGAATGGTTGCCTCTCCGTGTCCGATTCCTCGCTGTCAGTGGTGCGCACTGTGGTTCCCGTCTTTGTCGGTCTGGGTTGCTGCCAGGAACCGCCACAAGCTCAGCGTCTTACAAACAGGAAGCGTCTCTCTCACAGGTCTGGGGACTGTGAGGCGCAGATCAGGAGTCACGTGGTTGGGTCCCGGTGAGGGCCTGCTCCTAGTTCATAGTCGTCATTTGCTGTGTCCCCACCCGCAGAAGGGATGACAGGCGTTCTCTGAGCTCTTTCCAAGGGTACAGATCCCCTTCTCCACAGCTCCTGACCCAGTCACCTTCCAAATCCCACTTCCTCATACGGCACCTCGGGAGTTAGGGTGTCAACATCCAAATCTGGGGGGGGACACAAATATCCAGTCTAGGATATTCCACCTCTGGCCCCCCCAAAATTCATTCCCTTCTTGAATGCAAAATACATGCATTTCATCCAGACAGCCCTCAAGGTCTTCAGTTGCCCCGGCCTCAACTCTAAAGTCCAAGGTTCATCTGAAATCTGGATCATCCGAGTGAGGCCCGGACATGATTGCTTCATCTGGAGGCGAATTTCTGTCCAGCTATGAGCGTGTGGAGCCAAACAACTCACATGCTTCCCAAGCACCACGGTGGAGTACATACGAGCAGGACAGATGCTTGCACTCCAGGAGGGAGACTTAGGACAGGTGGAGGGGCTAACAGGTCCCAGGTGTGTGCATAATCTAAAAGGGCAGACAACACTAACCCTTCAGACTCAGGTTGGACCCTCTGTGGTGTGATGTCCCACCTCCGGCACCCCTGGGGTGCCCCACCCACCCGGCCCTCCATGGAGGCTGCGCCCAGGCCACAGTCCTCGTGGCGGAGGTCAGTCCCCCAGCACCCTGCAATGGGGCGGGGGGCAGTCCTGGCTCCTGTGCCCACACACTCTGGGCCTATGGAGGGGCGGCTTCTTACACAGATTATTTTTACATAATTATGAGAGTAACTGACAAAAACACAACCCAGGCAGTCTAAACAGCTGCTCGTGCCGTGGCAAGTGAACCCCACAAATAGGAAAACCCAACAGAACGATTCTTACAACCAGCTTACAAGTCTTTAAATAGGGGAAACATTTTGAAAATGTTAAAACTATCAAATGATTATCAGAAAGGGCAATTTGCAAGGGACTCAAAAGTAATATATGGCACTTACGAAAGTAGTCATGGCAATGTAAAGTATTGGTAGGGGACATAGTCCGTGTTGTAATGACCGTATGGCCAGGGGGCGCACTAGACTTACGGGGTGACCACTTGATGAGGTGTATCAGCGTCTAAGCACTGTGTAGTTTGCCCGAAACTAGTACGGCATCACACGTCAACCATAATCAAAAAGGGACCTTTAGGAAAGTATTAAAGGGGGACAGTTTTCCAGACAGGCATAAGCTGCAGCTTCGTCACCATTAGACTGCCTACGAAAATTGTGAAGGGCGGTCTCTGAGCAAAGAAGAAAGGTTCTACTGAGTTTTAGGAACGCACGGGAGTGTAACTCCTCTGGGGAAGGTGAGGACGTGGTGAGGGTGGTCGATGAACCAACCACATCCGGAGGTGGTATGAAGATTAAAAGATAACATTAGTAAGTCGACTGTCAGTACAATGACTCGTTAAGGGACACACAACATTAGAAGATGCAGTGACACCACAAACAATGTTGGGGGCAATGAAACGGCGCTATGGCTTAGGCATCCACACTTACGTTATACATGTAAAACAGACCACTAAACAGAAGTCGTTGTATGTAAACCTCATGGTATCAGAAAGCAGAAACCTAGAATAGATACTATGAAAATAGAGAGGGATCCACACAAGGAAAGAGGGATCCACTAAAGAAAGTTAAGGCATAAAGCAAGAGAATGAAGGAACAGAGGAACTGTAAAACAGCCGGAAAATAATCAACAAAATGGCAGTAAGGACATACCTACTAATAATCACTTTAAACGTCAATGGACTAAGTGTTGCAATAGAATTACATACAGTAGTTGAATGGATTAAAAAACAAGACGCATCTATTTGCTGCCTACAAAATTCTGCCTCCAGGTGTAAGGACACCTACCGACAGAAACCAAAGTGGTGGGAAAGATACTGCATGAAAATGGGAACAGCAACAACACTGGGTCGCCGAGTTACATGAGACAAAACATACTTTCAGACAAAGAATGTGGCAGAGGAAAAGAAGGGAGTTACACAGTGGTAAAGGGGTCAGTCCAACAAGAGAATATGTTATTTGTGAATATTTATACACCCAAAATGGAAGCACCAAAGTATAGAAAGCAAATATTAACAAAAATAAAGGGAGAAGTAGACAGCAATGAAATAACAGTGGGGACTTTAATATTTTCCACTTTCATCCATAGATAGATCATCTACACACAAACCAATAAGGAAACATCAGCCTTAAAGTACACATTAGACCAGCTGGATCTGACACTCTCCCAGGAGAAGAGTCCACACCCTTCATAAGTGCATGTGGAAGATTCCCCAGGGTAGACCAGATGTGAGGCCACAAAATGTCAGTAAATTTAAGAAGATTGACAACATATCACACATCTTTTCAACAACAATGCTATGAAACTAGAAATCAATTACAAGAAGAAAACTGGAAAATTCACAAAGATGTGGATATTAAGCAACATGCTACTGAACAACCAGCAGGTCAAGGAAGAAATCAGAAGAACTGAAACAAACACCGTGAGAATAATGAAAATGTAAACACAACATTCCAAAAGTAATGGGCTGCAGCAAAAGCAGTTCTAAGAAGGAAGTTCATAGCTATGAATACCCACACCAAGAAAAATCTCAATTAACCTAATTTTACACGGTACTAGAAAACGAAAACCAGACGAAGACCAAAGGTAGTAGAAGACAGTAAACAGCAAAGTTCAGAACAGAAATACATGAGACTAAAAATAGAAAAGATCAACGAAACAAACAGTTCTTTTGAGAAGACAGACAAAACTGACAAACCGTTACAGACTCACCAAGAAAAAATAAGAAAGGACTCAAATAAGACAAAAATGGAAGAAGAGATTTTATAACTGATGCTGCAGAAATATAAAGGCTCATAAGACTATTATGAATAAATTATACACCAACGCATTGGACAGCCTGAAAGAAATAGATCAATTCTCAGAAACATGACCTACCAAGACTGAGTCATGAAGAAACAGAAGGTCTAAATGAAATGATTTCTGAGGAGATTGAGTCAGTAAACAAAAGCCTTCCACCAAACAAAAGTCAAGGACCAGAGAGCTTCATCGCTGGTGAATTCTACCTGATACTCAAGGAAAACTAATACTTATCCTCAAGCTCTTCCAAAAACATAGAAGAGATGAGCACACTCATTTTACAAGGCCAGTATTGCCTCGCACAAAAGCCAGACAAGGACAACACCACGAGGAAAGAAGAGTCCAGGGCACGTCTCTGATGAACACAGATGCAAGAATCCTTAACAAAATACTAGCAAACCCAACTCAACAATACAGTGAAAGAATCACACATGCTGATCAAATATGATTTATTCCAAGAATGCAAAGATGATTCAACAATTGCAAATCTTTAATGTGATATACCACGGTAACAAAATTAAGGATAACACTCACACGATCATCTCAACATTCAGAAAACAGAGTTGACAAAATTCAATGCTGATTTTTTATTTAAAAAGCTCTCAATTGAGTGGATATATATGAAAACATTTCATATTTCAACATATGAAATATGTTGAAACATATGTCAACATAACAAAGGCCACATATGGCAACCCCACAGCTGACATCACGGTCGATGGTGAAAAGCTGCAAGAGCTTTCCCTAAGTTTGGGAGCAAGACTAGGGTGCCCGCTGTCATCACTTCTGTTCGGGGTAGCACTGGAAGTCCTAGTTAGCCAGAGCAGTTAGGCATGAGCAAGAAATAAAAGTCATCCAAATTGGAGAGGAGGAAGTAAAACTGTCACTCTTTTTGATGATGTGATATTATATGTAGAAACCTTAAACATTTTACCAAAACACTGTTAGAATAAATGGATTCAGTAAGGTTACAGGGCACAGTCAATATACAACCATTTATTGCATATAATATATGTGTGTGTGTGTGTGTATTCTAGTAACAAACTATTAGAAATGTAAATTAAGAAATAATCCTATTTGTAATCACACCAAAAAGAATGAAAGAATGAAATACCTAGAAATAAATTTGAGCAGGGATGTAAAAGACCCACACATTGAAGACTGTAAGACATTTCTGGAAGAAATAGAACGAGACACGATAAGCGAAAAGATATTCCATGCTCATGGGGTGGAAGAATTAATACAGTGTTATTAAAAAGTTCATGCTTCCTAAAGTAGCCTACCGATTCAATGGGTCCCTATCTGAATTCCAATAGCATTTTTCACAGAAATTGGTCAAATGATTCTGAAATTTGTGTGGAACCACAAAGAAAAACCTTCAATAGGCAAAGCAGTCTTCAGAATGAAGAACAAAGCTGCAAGCATGCTCCGTGATGTCGAACTATATTTCAAAGCTGGGGCACCCTCGGCGCTGGGTTCTCCTCCGTGATCTTGCGTCCGAGGTCAGAGATGCTCCCCGCACCGAGGGTGTGGGCTTGGGCTCACACACACACACACACACACACACACACACACACACACACACACACGGGCGCTCCCACCAGCTCACGCCCTCCTCCTAAAACTCCGAAATTCAGAGCGCTCTGCAGCCTGTAGAATGCGGGGCGCTTTAGAGAAACCTTATTTCGCAGTGAACCCTGACTTGAGACTACTCACCGTTCCACTGATCCCTCCAGTCCAGCGTAGTCGCACTTTTGCTCCAGAGCAAGTAACATGTTTGATCGAAGGGTGTTGCCTTAGGCCCCGCTGGAGGCACCATGTAATATCTGATCTGTGCTTCCTATTATAGTTCAGAACAATAACAAATTCTGAATTTTAAACCATATTGGTTCCAGGAATTAATGAATTCTGGGTTTTTTTTACCCCCATAACTTACAAAAAGAGATGGTTTGGGTCAAGGTCTGGAAGATGCATTCTGGCCTTTGCCCTCCTCAAACGGGCAAGAAACCTTGACCAGAACATTTTCTGTGTTTAACTCCAGCACGCGGCTGGGTGGGGCAGGGGCTGGTGGCCAGACACTGACACCCGGCTACATGTTCTGCCCAGGGCTCTCTGCTTCCTCTGGTCTATAGACTGGAGCGCCCAACCCTCTGGGGGAGCTCTGCCAGGGTGCCACCCATCCTGACCCCCAGGACCTGCTCCGGCCCCCCTCACCTGGGGACCTCCTTCCAGACAGGCAAACACAGCAGATAGTCCCCCCACCCCTTCAAGGTGGAGGGTGTGTTTTGCCAGGGTGCTCAAGAATTCACTGCAATCCTTAGTTTTAGGTAGAAATTCCAGCCCTCCTGCCCCAACCCCACCCTGTCTGGGGTTGTAGGAATCTGCCTTTGACAAGCTCCCTGGGTGCCGAGGGCGCGGCCCCCTGACCATGCTCTGGTTGGCACGGTCCTTCTCCATCAGCCCAAGACAGGCCTTCCCCCTGGGGGTCCTAGGCAGGCAGACCCAGCCCCCAAGGGGCACGGGAGCGAGGGCCAGAGAGAACGGGAAAAGTGCAGCTCTAGTTCCGGTCCAGAATGTCGCCGTCGTGATGCAGAGAAAGCGGCCCGTGTAGTTTCAGCATCCGCATGCCCATGTTTCACAGTGAAATGTCACCAGTGCTCCAGCCTCTGACAGGCCACAGTCCAGCCCTTTCTGCTCACCTACCTACCTACCTCTGTCCCTAGCCACACTCACCTCATCCAGCCCCTCCCGCTGCACACACAGGACATCCGTCTAGCCCCCTCCGATCAGACCCCAGGCCCCGCCGCCCCAGCCCGCTCCCCATGCTGATGACTCACACAGATCTCAGGCCCAGGGGTTGCCAGGTGGCACGTCCAGGGATTTAGGTATTTGTTTGGGTAGATTTTCAAAACACACACCTGTCTGCCTCAATATTCATGAACAGTAATAGAAAGGCTAGCCTCTGCTCACTGTATAACCACGACCATGTAGGACTTGTGTGTACTGCCCCCCACCGTGCGTGTGCACCCCATTGGCCCGGTGGCACAAAGCTCAATGGAGCGCCTTCCCCGCTGTTCCCAAAGGGACAGCTGCCTCCCTTCCTGGCCGGAGCTGCACCATTGCGTGGTGAGCTGGTCAGAGAGGAAGGAGGCAGCCCTGGAGGAAGTAAACCCCCCTGGAAGGTCATAAACATGCCCTTTTCTCCTGCTGGCCCAGATCCTGGAGGCCCCGAGGCATAAGCCATTCTTGGCCCCAGAGGACCAAGGACTGTGTCACTGGGTCGTGTAAGTTCTTGGCCCTGGAGCATCTTGCTGGTGTCCCACAGCCGTGAAGAGAGGCAGGATGGAGTTCTGAGAAGGCCCGGCCCCAGGGGGGAACCTAGGGGCAGCCCAGGAAGGGAGGGCACAGTGCACACCGTGGGGACATGTGGGCGAGGGTTTAAGAGGGTGGGTCGGCGGCACCTCCCCCAGCCGGTGCTGAGAACCAGCCAGCACGGAGGTCAAATGGGAAGGAGCAAGCTCAGTCTTTAGACAAGTCCCGACGGAGGTGGGAGCTTCATTCTTTGCAGAAATAAAACCAGGCCTTCCTTTGGGACCAGAGGCTGCTCCCCTGTGGGAGCGCCTCTCCACCAGAGGATGTGCCGTCTGAGCTGGGTGCTGGGTGCTGAGTGCTGGGTGCTCAGCACACAGGCCAGCACCAGCTCCCAGTTCGGTCTCAGGACTAAGACACGGAAATGTTTCATTTTCTGGCTACTTAATGGAAAGCAAATCCTGTCATTCTTTGGGGGTGGGAGGAGGGGGGCAGCTCACCGTTCTGAAGAACACACATGTCAATTTAAGATTTCAAATGATGCTCCTTTGTGGTCAGTTGAACAGGACCTCAGTGCCTCTGACTTACGGAGGGAATTTAAATGTCCACACATCCGGTAGACCAGATGGTCAGGGGCAAGGACTAGTCACAGGTCCAGTTCTTGCTCGAATAGTTTACTCTTCAAAGTGTACACACCCTCTCGTGTTCATGAGGATTTAAATGAGTTCAGTGATTTTCAGTGACGTGATAATTATTTTTAATTTCTACGAAGGTTAAAAAGGGTTGAAATTTTTAAGTCTTGCTCCTTTGAATAAGTATTAGTTTCTCTGTGAAGAAAGCAACTTTGTTGAAGAAAGTCCACGCAACTTTGGGAGGAGAGGAACAGTCGCTGTGTTTTGACACACGTCCAGCTGCATGGCTGACTGCTCTGCACCACCTTACAGTAAACGTGCCCGCGGTGTGGACCGCGCAGGCTGACTGGTGGGGCCGTGTGTTTTCAGTGCTCACTTGGTCGAATTGTGTTTCATTCAATTAGATAAAATATTATATGTTAACTGATACAATACTGTGCAATAAAAGGGAAGGAGCCTGCTTTCATCAGGTAGAGCGGCTACAACCAAATAGCACAGACTGAATGGCACAGCAGAAACTCATTTTCTAACAGTTCCAGGGGCTGGGAGTCCAAGGTCAAGGTGGCTGTGGGGTGGCGGCTGGAGAGAGCTCTCCTGGGCTTCCAGGTGGGCTCTTCCTCCCCCGTCCTCGTGGACCTGTTCTCTGCACGCGCTCTGGGGCCTCTCTCTTCGTAAGGACAGGGGTGCCCCTTTGTGACCTCACTTCACCGCGGTCACCTCCTCACAGCCCTGTCTGCTAATACAGTCATGCGGGAGTCAGGGCTTTGAAGTCTGAGTCGCAGCGGGTGGGGGTGGGGGTGCACCCATCTCAGCTCCTGGCTGAGCTGCGCTAGCCAGGGTTCTGGGTCTTATAACACATGCAGAGTTCACTGTAGATGCTCACTGCCCTGACTGCTGTGCTTTTGTGAAACTACCTCTCGATCCTAATTCAAAGGCTTGAATAGGGAAGAGCGTTGTCCGTTATCCAGGAAAAAACAAAGTTGCCTTAGTTGGAGAGGAAATTGCCCAGGGTGTGAGAACAGCACGCAGCTATTTCTTCTCTGAAAGCTGCGCTGAGGTTCCGTGTGGCGTCCTGCCGCTGCACGTTGTCATCACCGCAGGCGGACGGACACATGGCGGGAAGTGTCCCTGCTCCCTGCTGTGTGTGTGCACCGCTGACTCCAGGTCAGGTCCAAGGCGCGGCAGCCACACGGGTGCCTGGAGTCAGACTGCCACTGAGTGAGACCGGAGTCCAGTGTCTAGTTCATGGGTGGTGTGGTTTTCAACACATAAAAATAATTCACAAGTTATTTTTCCCATAAGTCTATTGTTTCCTAAGACTTGCGAAGCTGCCTTCTGTGTTTTGCCTAAACATTTACTGGAAATAAGTGCTTAGAAGCTGGCAGTGTTCTTTGAAGCTTCCCCTGCTCTCATCTGCATCTGCCACCCCACCCGTGAAGAGTGTGTGACTGTGCTGAGGACTCTCGGGGCTGAGGTGGATTAATGGACATGGGACTGCACTTGAAGTCCATGTCTGTCTCACCCACCGCCTCGCAGCGTCGCTCAGCCCTGGGCATCATGTCCCCATGGATGTGGAGCCTGCTCAGCAGAGGTCCCCCGTCATTATCCCAGTGTTTTGTAAGTTCATAGCCCAAGGGGCAAACACGAAGAGCAGCTACATTGAGAACAAGTGGGCAGGGAGATGGGTCATAAGCTACAACACAGAGTGTCAGCACTGGAAAGAGCCTGAAAGGCCATCTCTCATTTTCTTGATGTTATCAATCAGAAAAAAATCACAAAAGCAGACTGGTTATCTCCTCTGTGGAGGTGATGGAACAGAGGCGTGCTCATGGGAGTCACAGGACCATAGGGCGCATGGAGCAAGAGTGGGTGGCAGAGCGAGAAGGGAGAGAAGCTGTGACCAAACTAACCAGGCAGGAACAGGGTCCCAGCAACACCCGGCCCTGGTTAAGACCCTGAGCTCTGGCATCAGACAGAGGGGTATGAGTCCCAGCTCCGTCACCCAGCAGCTGAGTGACTCCGGAAAGGGGCCCGTCCTCCCAGCGCCTGACTGTCCTCATCTGGAAAACAGCGTGGTAACGATGCCATCGGACTGGTGGAGCCGTGTGAGGGATCCGCGAACTACGGGCCGGGCTCAGGCTGGGGCCCAGAGCCCAGTGTGCACTCAGCATTAGCCACTCGTACAGCTCCCCGCAGAGCAGCCTGGAAAGGCCCCGGTGCGATTCAGGGCTTCAGGAAAAGGGTGGACGGCAGCTACGGGGGAGAGGTGAGACCGGCGCAGATGCCATTCAGGAAGTTTGGGTTTCCACAGCGTGCAGATGGAGATGCCCGTCCAGCCACACACAGAGACAGGCCAGAAAAAAATAGTAACAGCATAAAAAACACTAACTACGTAGCTGAGTAAAAAGGAGAAAATGGAGTCATGGCCAGAAGGGCAGGGGGGCCTCAGAGCGAGGGCTGTGGGCTGTGGCTGGGCCACAGACCCCGGGGGCTGAGAGGCAGGAGGGGCTGTGCCTGTCCGGGAGCCCACAGGGCCACGGGCCTGCAGGTGACAGACGTACAGAAGAGAAAGCCTGAAAGGTGGCCTTCTCCGTGGCAGGACGGCAGGGAGGGGCTGCCCTTGACCCACAGGAGCAGCAGGAAACCTGAGAGGGCTCTCGAGGGGAACTTCCAGGAGAAGGTCTCGTTCAAGAGAAACCCTGGGCAAGGGATAGGCTGGCTGGAGGGACGCTTGTGCAGCGTAGGGGCGTGGGACTTCCACACGCACCACGGGTCCCTGACGGAGGTGTGTCCGTAACGAGGAGAGTGACGCTGAAGCAGCGCACGGTCCCCGGCGAGGCGGGCAGCACGAGCTCGCACACCCAAATCGTGAGTCGTGTGGAATGTCTTGAGATGATAGGAGATTCGGGAATAAATGGTAAAATGACTCTGTTTCAAGTCATGCCAGTGATTAAAATAACAAAGAAGAGAAATGCCGGAGAAGGGCACGATGTGCAAAGAGTAGGAAGATGTGAGAAGAACCCACTGCACCTTCCGCAGTGAACAATGAAGACTTCCACACCAGACACCTTCGCAGAAAGGGTAAACAGCAGGTAAAGGGTAACGAGCTGAAGAGATGACCATTGAGCTGGTGGCCAGCCCCAAGGGCATCCCCGAATGAAGCGGAGAGAGACTGGACATGTGAAAGGACATTCAGGGAAACGGAGGAAGGGAAGACCCAATGCACGTGTAAGGGAGGATCAGACGGACGAGGGACAGAAAACAGTGTATCTGAGAAGATACTGTTTGAGAATTTTCCAGAATGATGAAAGACATATATGTATATCGCTTCACTTAGAAGAAGCACAGGTTTTGAGTGGAGTAAATAAGAGCAAATTCACACGTAAACATGTGAAACAGCAAGGAATATCTTAAAAGCACCAGAGACAAAAAAAGGTGGATCGTCTACCTAAAAAACGGTCATTAAAGTAAACAGATTTCCTACAGCGACATCGGAGGCCAGGAGATAATGTAACCACGTCTCTAAAATGCTGATAACATACTCCTACCCCAAATTCTTCTCATTCAAAAGCAAAGAGAAATAAATATGCCATTCAGCAAAGTTGGAGAACTGTTTTCAGAAAGAACCAGAATGCATGACCTCCTCTAAGAAGGAAATCGAACCGAGCGGGGAGGAGCGAGAGGTAACAACAAACAAACAAGTGTGTAAACGTCCATGCACCTGAGCGCGCGGTCGCACAGCTGAGCACACGCCGGCCGTCAGACCTGACAGCAGCGAGGAGAGGTTTCCGAGGGCCGAGAACGTGGTGCGATGACTGGCTGGACGGTCCACAGGAGGGTCGGCAACGAGAGTTTGATGCCCAGGAGGAGGGTGGCGATACTGGCTAACTTCCCACTCTGGCAACACACGTAAGCCTTTTAAAAACTGAACAGTATCGCAAGAAAGGAAAGAGATATATAACCTCCAAAAAAGCAGAGAGAGAAAAGGAAAATTAGGAACACTTAACGAATCCAATTAGCAGCAAGAAAGGAGAAAAAAAGCAAATTCCTTACACATGTAAAAACAATCATAGGTAAGGCCTTTCCAGAAGGCATCCAGCCACATAATGTGGAGTGCAGAGACATTTACTGAAGAAGACACAAGAAACATTGTGCACAGGACAATGACGCCTCAGTCCCCTTCAGAGTAGGCACCTTGGGGCCTCACACAGTTCTCCCAGTCGCCATCAGTTGCCTCATCGTATTTTCCAGAATCTCCCTGATGGTCTGAAATCTCTTCCCTTTCAAAAGGTGATTTTATTTTTTTAAGTTATATTTCATTGATTACACTATTACAATTATCCCGATATTTCCCCTTTGTTCCCTTCTACCCAGCACCTCCCACTCCCTCGGGCAGTCCCCCCACCGTTGTTCATGTCCAGGGGTCATGCATGTCAGTTTTTTGACTACCTCATTTCCCACACTGTACTTTACATCCTCATGGCTACTCTGCGACTCTGCACTCCTCAGTCCCGTCACCCATCCCCACGCTGCCCTCCCACCTGGCAACGGTTGAAACGCTGTGTCCATGATTCTGTCTCCGTTCTTCTTGTTTGCTTAGTTTGGTTTTTAGATTCAATTGTTTATAGATTTGTGTTTTCTTGCCATTTTATTATCCATAGTTTTGATCATTTTCTTGAGTAAGTCCCTTTATCATGTCATATAATCATGGTTTGGTGATGATGAACTCCTTTAGTTTTGTGTTGTCTGAGAAGCACTTTCTCTGCCCTTTGGTTCTAAATGATAGCTTTGCTGGGTAGACCTTCACTGTAGGTCCCACTGTGAGCCTGGGGTTTGAACTCAGGGGACCGGGTTCCATTGCCCACCTTCTTAACCTCT
The DNA here is from genome assembly GCA_004024845.1 of Tonatia bakeri. Lineage (NCBI taxonomy): Eukaryota > Metazoa > Chordata > Mammalia > Chiroptera > Phyllostomidae > Tonatia > Tonatia bakeri. Next base: position 180,605 of record PVIA01001171.1, on the reverse strand, counting down.
GTGCGCTGGAGGCAGCCACTGTGTCACTGAGTCACCAGGAATGGGACGGGCCTGCCCCGACACCATCGCCTCCAAATGCAGGAAGCCGAAGAGGTGGGCTCTGCAGAGCAGAGAGCAAACCTGCACTCACGGTGAAGAAGTCAGTGCATCTTTCTCGGAAACTCACGAATCAAGTGGTCAGAGAACCGAATAAAGCTCTAAAATAGTGGAACTGCACAATCAAGGGATTTAATTGTATGTGTGTCTGTCTGTCTGTCTCTCTGCACATACACAACCCTCTGGTGAAGTTGAGCAAGAACTGAAATATAAACATTATCAGAAACGAGAAAAACAGACAGGCCGGTACAGTAGGTGTTTAGATTATCTGAGCTAAATACAAAGTGGTGTCCTGACTAGACCTTGGAAGTCAGCTTGGACTGCCACAGACTGAACATTTGTGGGTGCCCCCCCCACCTCTGTGAACCTGTGTGTTGAGGCCTAGTCCCCAGTGGGACGGTGTTTGCAGGCCGGGCCTTTGGGAGGTGAGGTGGCCGTGAGAGTGGAGTCCGCCTGCGTGGGGTCAGTGCCTTCTGAGGGAGGTTCCAGAGAGCTCTCGCCTTCCTTCTGCCCTGTGAGCCCAGAAGGAGCTGCCTGTACAGGGAAGTGGGTCTCCCCAGACACCAAGTCTGTCGGCACCTTGATCTTGAACTTCCAGCCTCCAGAACTGTGGGAAATACACTTCCATGGTTTACGAGCCCCCTGGCCTATGGTAATCTTTTGCATTGGCCTGAACAGACTGAGACATGAACCTCAGTGGAAAGATGTGAAATCTGAGTCGAGTCCACAGTGGAGTGCCAGCGTCCGTTAACCAATTCTGTGAGCATCCTTATCATCAGTGCTTTGAACTGTGCATCTGATAGGTTGGCTATCTCTTTGTCACTTAGTTGTATTTTTTTCTGGAGCTTTGATCTGTTCTTTCATTTGGGCCATTTTTTGTCTCGGTGCTCCTGTTACGTAGTAAGGGGCAGAACCTTAGGGGAACAATGGCACTTAGCTGTGCTCTCTGCTGGATTTCAGTCACTTCCCCTGCTCCCCACAAGCAAAGTGGGCCCTTCTGGTGCTGATTCCCGGGTGGGTGGGTTTGTGTACATTCTAGGACCCCATGGGTCTCTCCAACAAACTCTCCTGTGAAGCTGGGAGTCTCTCCCGGCACCTCAATCCCCACAGGTGTTTTCCGGCAGAGGTTTGAGGCTTTATTTTCCCGCTGGAGCCCTGGGCTGTGGGTCTGTCTCACTCCCCTGTTGCTCCTCCCAGTTTATCTCCACGTGAACGTGGTATTGCCCGGTCCGCCAGCCACCGCCTTCTCATAAGTCCTCTCTGCCCGGCTGCCTGTCTCTGCCCCTCCTGCCGGTCTGGGTGAGAGTTTCTTCTTTAACTCCTTGATTGTCGGACTTCCATACAGTTCGAGCTTCTGTCAGTTCTGGTTGTTTTTTGCTTTTAAATGGTTGTTGTCCTTCTTTTGGTTGTGTGAGCAGGCACAGTGTGTCCGCCTACACCTCCGTCTTGGCTGGAAGTACAAATGCACGCTTCTTTAAAGAGTCAGGAGGATGTGAAGGGCCAACCAGAATACATTTCCAAGAAGAAAAGTTGGGGAACATACCAGATAAAAGTTATGCTCTGAAAATCTGAAGATTACATAAGAAATGTATTTCCAGTCTCAGATCCACTGTTTGCTTCACTGTGTAGGAGGGACTCACACAGGAAGTGAAATAGAATGGGCCAAGGGCTCCATCCCTGGGGCTCCTGCTCTTTGGGGAAGAATTCTTGGCGTCCCCGAGACCATGGCTACCACGCTGGGACCCACTGCATTCTTTCCTGCTAGAGGAAGTATGGGACATAAAATAGGGTGGATTTTGCTGGGTCGAGGTCCATCACTTACATTAGTTCTGAAAAGAGCTCCACTCCCTGTCCCTGCATGGGCGATGCAGACAGACCGTAATTACGGGGACCGCCGAAACATAAGTTCGGGGGCAGGCAGACCGCACAGAATCCCTGGGTGCGCCGTTTTCCAGAAGCCAGGATGTTGGAGGGCACAACTAACGTTCATCATGGCATTTGTCCAGACAGAGAGAGAGGAAGGAAGGGAGGGGAGGGGAGGGGAGGGGAGGGGGAAAGAGGGAGGGGAGGGGGAAAGAGGGAGGGGAGGGGGAAAGAGAGAGAAAGTAACTCCACCAGCACATATTTATAGAACTATTTTAAATAAAGGCAAAATACGTCTCAAGCACTTCACTGGCTAAGAAAACGCTCATACACATCTCCTGTTTCGTATCACTTATTTCAGTTAAGAACATCCAAAGAGTTTTGTTTATGTGTTTCCTCCACTCAGAGAGTGGAGCCGGGTGCCGATGGCCTTGAGCTGAGGGGACGGACCCCTGAGCTGGTGTAGTCCAGCTCTTTGGCAGAGACCACTGAGCCATAAACTCCTCACAGCCCCACGTCTCCTCTTGGACTTGCCAGGCAGCGTCTTTGGAAGGATTCAAGAACTGTGTGTGACTTCTTAGGAACACAAAAGCGAAATCCAGCCTTGTGGCTGCCAGGGAAGCTGGGAGGCCCTTACTTTTCCATCCGTCTTGCTCTCCCAGCGAGGCTGAGAGGCCCCCCAGAGGGGCAGTGGCAGCACTCTGTGTCTTACTCTCCTCAGTGTGGATGAGCTGCCTCAACTTCTCTACGTGCAAAATGGGCTCACAGTTGGACCTGTCTCAGGATTATTGTGCCGGTTAAATGAGAGAATTACCTCAAGTAGCATGGCGAGAAAGGCCCGGGCATGGAGCCTGACCCCCAGAGCGCTTCTCCATTGAGTGAGCAGGCGAACGGCGAAGGGAAGAACGAGTTCCACGACCCTTCTGTGGAATGATGCCCCAGGTCCCTGTCATGCTGTCCCTAAGGCCTGGGCCGTGCTCCTAGCTCCTGGGCAGCCAACTGCGGAGCCGGAGTGCTGATCCCAGCCACTGGTGCTGCTGCCAGAGGAGCCTGCTGCCACCTGGGCCCCTGTTCGAGCCCGTCCCCAATGCAGACAAAGCCCTGCCTACCCCACCCCTGCAGCTCCCAGAGAACTTCTCCAGCTTTCAACCCCAGCCAGAGAGAGGCAGGATCCCTTCAGAGGACCGTCTGAGGAGCTCGCCTCTTTGGGAGGGGCCTGGCGTGGTTGGTGCTTTCGGCCCTCCTGTGGGCACCAGGCAGCTCGGGTGGAGGGGGACCTGGGTGCGTTCATTCTCCCTCGGGGGCTGACACGGCCCCTGCTCTGACACACAGGACCCTGGTGGCCAGTTCAGCCCTAGAAGCACAGGCAAGAGTAGAACGTATCCTTCCACAGAGCTCGGCCTCCCTCTACCAGACCTGTCATGTGAGGGACATCAGCACACTGCTCCCCTCTCCTGGAAGAGCCTGCTATCTCCTGGTAACCCAGGCTGGCCTGCCCCACCAGTATGAGCCTCGGAGGGCAAGTCCCTCGCCCCCAACCCCGAGTCTGACTGTCACAAACCGCTCCTCTCCCTGCTCACGCTCCCCACCCCCGAGTTGCACGCTGAGGAGTGCAGTCACCTGCTTGCTCTTGCCCCTGCCCAGACCGCGTGTCCCTGCCATGCCTCCTCCTCCTTGCTGCTGCTCCTCTTCCTTCGTCGGGTCCCTTCCTGCAAGCAGTCCAGGCGGTGGCCTCGAGCCAAGGCCTGGGCATCAAGAGCCTGATGTTGTAAATCTCAATTTGATGCAAACTGTTGGACATGTTGTGGGGGAGGGGACTGTGGTGTCACCTGGCCTGGAGCCTCGCTTTCCAGCCACAGAAACGATGGCTGGCTCACGCAGAAAGGACCTGGCTTCAGTGGGTATGCGGCGGCTCCGAACTCCTCCTGAGCCCACCATCGGAAAGCCGCTGGAGCAGACACCCGGTGGTGAGGACTGCCACTCTGGTGGGATCACTGCCACCGGCACCCAGGGGCATAGCTTCTGCTTCCTGTGGCTCCGGCTTCCTGTGCAGGCGCTGGGTGACACAGCCCAGTCACATGCCAAACTCTGGCTGCAAGGGGGACTGGTAAAGAGGTTCCCAGGCCTCAGGAAGGGAGTGTCTCCAGCACAGGAAAGCGGCCCCTACCCTGGATCTCCAGACCCTGACAAATGTCACTAAGATGTGCCTCGCCTTCCCTGGTTCTGCTCCTTAGTCCTGACCTCTGCTACCACCAGGCCTGTCCCTGCCGCTTGCAGAGCAGCCAGGTGACAGGCTTTGAGCTCTTCCTGCAGCGTCCGCACTGGTTCCCTGGCCCAGGGTCTGTGACATGGCTTCTCATCTCCTTGCCAAAGTGTCCCTTGTGCCAGCTTTGCAAAGAAGGAAATGTCCCCCCTCTCAGTTCACCCTGACAGACAGGCCAGGAAGGCTTAAGCTATCATCTCTGCCCTCCGCTCCACAGCCCTGACTCTGAACACGTGTCACAGGCTGTCAGCGACGTCTCCGTCAGCTTCTCTGCTTACTTCGTCCCACAGTCGCCGGGCTTGCAACATCCCGGGGCCGGGGCCAGGTTGCCAGGAGCCACGGGCTGATGGGAGAGCAGAAACATTTCTGAGCCTGCAAACAACAGGCCCTTGAAGAAGACATGTGTCTCTGGAGGGCACTGCCACAAAGGTCCCCTGATGTCAAAGCTCTTACAGAGACTGAGGGTTCACAGGTCATCGGCGGAGGGGGAAGAGATTCCAGTCGCCTGTCCAGGACCAACGCTGAGAAGGGCTCTGTGTGGCTGCCAGCCCCCTGCCGACAGCCGGTGCCCCCGCTTGTCCTCCTGTGTCTGTCTGCCTGCGTCCTGGAGCACGGCCAGCCCCCGACACTGAATGGACGGATGCTCACGGCAGAGACGGCCTGTCTGGCTGTGTCCGTGTGGATGACAGCTGCCGGTGGGAGGCAGTGGGCGGCCCACTGTCTCAGCGACGCCCTGGGCAGCGGCAGACCACAAGACCCTGTGTCCTCAGTCGTGCAGACTGCAGAGCGGCCCGCTGGGAGGCTCCAGGGTGAGGAGCCCCTTTCTGAGCCGGAGTCCGGGTCAGGAAGCATGTCAAAGCAGCAGCATGGCCAGTGGAGGTGGGGCCCAGACAGGATCACACCAAAGGCCTCAGGAGAGGTGCACGTTGTTTCGGTTTTTGGAGGGGAACTGGGGCATTCAAAACTAAAGAAGTGGTTTCAAATGCTGCAATTCCCATCCAAGTGCCTCCGCCCCTTAGCCCTCCAGACACAAGGGCAGCAGGAAGTCTCCACGGCAAGGTCGCCGCCAGGGCTGGACTGGGCACACCGGGATGCTGTCGTGACCCTGGAGCCTGAGCTGAAGTGCCATCAGGCTGTTTCACTGAACTTTTTACTTCGTCTGCCTTCTGAAAGGATTTAAGATGGCTTAGCATCAAAGCTTGGGCGTAATAAAACCAAAAACTATGAACACTGGGAAAAGCACATAGCAAGTTTAATGCGGGAAAATCCTACCAAAAGCCACAGCTCTGATGGAAGCAAGGTAACAGAAACGGGGCCCAGCTCCAGGTCTCAGATGCTCTCCAGTGCAAGCCCGAGGGACAGCCCATGGGCCATGGGGCTCTTGCCATCCACCAGGAGGAAGATTAACAATCAGTCCATGGGATGAGGCTTTTTTTTTTTTTTTTTTTGTCCCTGAAATGAACTGAACCTGAGATTTGTCGTCGGCCTATGTGGCAGAGACGGTAAGAAACAATGCTGGGGGTGCCGACCCATGCCCGCACAGACGTGCGTGAGGGGTGTGCCGGCTGACTCATTCTGTCTTCTTCCACACCAGCCACTCCTCTGAATACCCAGTCTTGTAAAGGTGACTCTCTGGGAGAAACAGGACCCAAGGGGGTAGTTTTCCGATGGTCAGGTGCTAATACTGGGATGGCGCTCACAGGCTCCTCATCAACCCGTGTGCCCCTCAACCTGTCCACTACTCACAGTCCCTTTTAGTAACTTCATTAGACCCCCCCCTGAGTCCATTATCTTGAAAAAATTCACCAGGTAAAGACCTGCACACTTTTATTGACTAATGGCCCAGGCAGCCTTATCCCAAACAATTGTTTCACTTCCAAAGCCCTTTCTGAAATGTTGAGACAGCAGTGAACAGTCCCGCAAATATATCCTTGCCTCATCCTGACTTGGCGCAGTGCCACTTGGCAGACCCGTGCATTCAGGAGGCTTCGCAAATACCTGAACCCACGTGGGCTGTGATCCGGGCTGCAGACGCTGGTGTGGGGCCACAAAGGGGTGCTCCCTGGGGCCGGAAGGATCCGATCTGCATCGCAGCCCCACAGGGCACCCAGGCTGCGGCATCCAGGCTGGCCCAGACCTCTTCCCAGGAAACCTAGTCTGTTCCTATCCCAGTGGGTCATCCATTGAAACTCCCGACTGGCACACAATAAATCACGGAAGGAGTTGAGGGCGGGGATGTCTTCCTAAAGCCCCAGCACATTTTACACCGAAGACTCTGCCTCTCTGATGAGCCCACCTGAGGGTGCCCACCTCTGATGAGGGAAAGCTGAGTGTCCCATACATTGACTCCTGATAGAGATTTGTTGAGGGTTTGCCAACTGGATGTTATTGCATATTTCAGTGTAGTTAAAACTTAGGCATCCTTTTTCTTCCTGACAGTGACTGCCTTCTATTCATGATGAGAAAAAGGCACACAGGGCAGCTGGGTAGTGACTCAGATAGAAATAACATGCAAAGTGAAAGGGGCCAATAGAATAAAGGAGCCAGACGGTTCTGAATCCAGCTGCAATGGGTCTCTCCCTACTCGAGACAGAATATAGGGAGGGTCTAAGGTGAGGTGCAGAGAGAAGAAAAAGAGGGTCTAAACACCCCGCTGACAGCTGTGGACAGATCACCTGAATAGAAAGGCAATAAGGAAATATCAGCCTTAGATGAAGCATTAGACCAAATGACAGAGGGGATATTTATAGAGCTTTTTAGCCCGGCACACCGCAGCCCACACTCTTCCCCAGTGCGCATGGAACATTCTCAAGGATAAACTGTATGTTGGGACACAAACGAGCCTCCACAAAGTTAAGAAGAATGAAATTATACTAAGCATATTCTCTGACCACAGCACTTTGAAACTGGAAACCAATTGCAAAAGGAAAGCGGGAAAAACCACAGATATGTGGCAACTAAACAACATGCTACTGAACAACAACAGGGCCGCAGAAGGAATGAGAAGGAAGACGAACGGGAACGGCCGGACAGCCCGTCAGACGGTTTGGGGTTCGGCACGAGCAGCGGCAGTAAGAGGGAAGTCGGCACTGTTACAGGCCTATCTCAGAAAACAAGAAAAGTCTCGAATAACCCAACTTTTCACCTTAAAGAACTAGGAAAGAACAAATGAAGCCAGTAAAAGAAAGAAAAGTAAAAATTATGGTAGGATTAGACAAAATAGAGAACAAAAAGACAATAGAAAAAATAACACAACAAAGGGCTGCTTCTCTGAAAACATTAATAATGTTGACAGCTCTCTGACTCACTCAGGAAAAATTAAAAAGATTTGAATAAACAAAATCAGAAATGAAAGAGAAGTTACCACAGACATCACAGAAATACAAAGGATCATACTAGAATACTATGAAAGGCTATATACCACCGAATTCAATAGCCTAGAACAAATGGCTAGGTTCCTGGACATGTATAACTTTCTAGACTGAATCACAAAGGGTTGGAAAATCTAAACACACTGATCAACAGTAAGGAAATTGTAACAGTCGTCAGAAACCTCCCCAAAAGTGAAAGTACAGGAGCAGCTGGCTTTACTAGTGAATTCCACCAAATATTCAAGAAGATTTTATACCTGTTTTTCTCAAACTCTTCCAAGAAACTGAAGAAGAGGCAACACTTCCCAGCACATATTGTAAGGCCAACACAGCCCCGATACCAAAACTTGGCAAAGACAGCACACAAAAAGAAAATTGCAGACCAGTGTGAATGATGAATATAGATGCAAAAATCCTAAACAAAACACTACCAAACTGCATACGACAATGCACTGAAGAGATAATACAGCCACTGTCAAGTGGGGTTTACTCCAGGGGTGCCAGGACGGTTTGATACGCAAACTGATCAGCGTGATGCTCCATATTCAAATGAAGGATGAAAGTCCTATGATCATATCAATAGATGCAGAAAAACATTTGGGAAGCATTTAATTAAAACACTCAATAAAATGTGCTTAGAGGGAAAGCACCTAACATCATAAAGGTTAGATATGAGAAACCCTCAGCTAGCATCATACTCAACGGTGAAAAACTGGGTGCTTTCCTCTAAGATCAAGAAGAAAACAAGGATGCCCACTCTCACCACTGCCATTCCACGTAGTTCTGGAGGTCCTAGCCAGAGCAGTTAGGCAAGAGAAAGAAATGAAAGGCATCCAAATTAGTAATGGAGAAGTAGAATCGTCACTTTTTGCAGGTGACATGATTTTTTTGTATTAAAAACTCTGAAGACTCTGCCAGAAAGCTCTTGAAAACATTAAACAAACACAGTAAAGCTGCAGGATACAAAATCAGTGAACACATTCCACTGCATTCGTATATACTGGCAATGAAATCTCAGAAAAAAAAATGAAAAAACAATTCCATTTGCGATTGCAACAAAAAGAATAAAATATCCAGGAATAAACGTGACAAGGGATGTGAGGAACTTATACCCTGAAAATTGCAAGATATTATTGGAAAACACTGAAGAAGATCCAAATAAATGGAGAGATACTGTGTGTTCATGGATTAGAAAAATCAAAATAGTTAAAATGGCTATATTATCTATATGGCAATACAATATAATACACAGATTTAATGTAATCCCCATCAAAATCCCAATGGCAGTTTTCAAAGAAATAGAACAGAAAGTTATCAAATTTGTATGAAACAATAAAAGACCCATAATAGCCATAGCAATTCTGGGGAGAAAAAAATAAAACACCACAACGGGAGGTATCGCTCTCCCTAACTTCAGGTTATACTACATAACTACAATAATCAAAACAGTGTGGTATTGGCAGAAAAACAGACACACAGGCTAATGAAACAGAACTGAGAGCCCATAAATAAACCCACATGTATGTGGGCAACTAATTTTTGACAAAGAAGCCAAAAACACACAATTGAGAAAAGAAAGTCTCTTCAATAAATGGTGCTGGGAAAATCGGAAAGCCGCACGCCGAAGAATGAAACTAGACGGCTGTGTCACACCACATATAAAAACTACTTCAGAATGGGTCACAGACCTAAATGTAAGACCTGAAACAATAAAATGCACGGAGGGAAACATCAGGACTTAAGGACCTTGGCCTCAGAGGGGATCTTTTGTGTTGGACTCCAAAGGCAGGGGAAGTAAAAGGAAAAATAAATAAATGGGACTATATCAAAGTAAAAGCAAACAGAAACCAACAACAAAACAAAAAAGGCAACCAATCAAATAGAAGATATTTGCAAACCACACCTCTGATAAGGGGTAATTTCCAAAATATATAAAGAACTCATACAACTCACAGTAAAAACCCAAACAATCCAATTTTAAAAAATGGGCAGAGGACCAGAACACTGTTTTTCCAGAAAGCATGCAGTGGCCAACAGATGTACGAAAAGGCGCCCAACTTCATTAAGTAGAAGGGAAATGCAGATCAAAACCACGGTGAGAAGCTTCTCACAGTGAGAACAGCTACCATCAACAAGACAAGAGTAAGAAGTGTTGACGAAGATGGGGAAAACAGTATGAGCACTCCTCAGAAAATTAAGAATAGAGCTACCACATGACCCAGGGATCTCTGTCCTTGGTACTAGCCAAACAATCTGAAAAACATTTCTTCGTGAAGATACATGCACTCCTATGTCCATCGCAGCATTATTCCCAGTGGCTACGACTGGAGACACCCACAGGGCCCTCCTCCACTAGGGGACTGGGGGAGACGGCGTGGTGCGCGCACACAGTGGAGCACTGCTCAGCTATGAGAAAATGTGAAACACTGCCACTGGTGACAAGACGGGTGGCTCTTGAGAGTGTCATCCTATACAAAATAAGTAAGATGGAAAAGGACAAGAAACGTATGATTTCTCTCATACGTGAGATGTAAAACAGGAAGCAACAAATGAATAAACAAACAGAAAACTCAAAGACACAGACAACTGTATGGTGGTCACCAGAGGGAATGGGGTGGGGGGAGAAGGGAAAGAGGGTAAAGGGGTCAAATGCATGTGACAGAAGGAGACTGGACTCCAGGTGGTGGGCCACAGTGCAGTACACAGACGATGCATCACAGAACTGTGCACTTGACACTTATATAGTCTCACTAACCAGTGCCACCCCAGTAAATTATTTTTAAACATTCATAAAAAAGAAGGGAAAATAAGAAAACAGTCCCATTTATAATTCCTTTAAAAAGAATTATTAAATTAAATATTATTTTTAACCAAGGACGTGAAAGACCAGTACACTGAAAACTATGATATTGATAAAAGAAAGAAAAGATACAAATACATAAAATGTTATTTTATGCTCATGAACTGGGAGCATATTTTTAAAACATTTACACTAGTCAGAAATAGAACAATCTTCAAATTTGTGTACGACCACAAAGGATGCTGAAAAGCCAAAGCAGTCTTGGAAAGAACAATGCTGAAGGCATCATGCTTCCTAATTTCTAACTCTATTACAAAGCTATAGTGATTAGAAGAGTATGATATCTGCATAGAAACAGACCCATAGATCATTAGAACAGAAGGGAGAGCCCAGAAATAAACCCACGTGTGTACCATCAGTTCATTTATGACTAAGGAGCCAAAAATATACAATGAATACAGGACAGTCTCTCAATACAATGTGTTGGTTAAGTGGGACACCCACGTGCAAAAGGGTGGGACTGGAGCACTGTCTTACAGCATGCACAAAAAATAACTCAGGATGGGTTAAACACTTGACTGTGAGACCTGACACCACGGAACTCCTAGGAGGAAACATAGGCGGGTAAGCTCCTTAACATCGACCGTAGTGATGAATTTTTGGATTTGACACCCAAAGCAAAGACAGTCAAAGCAAAAATAAACAAGTGGCACCACATCTAACCAAAAAGCTTCTGCACAGCAAAGGAAACCATTAACAAAATGAAAAGGCAATTTATCGGATAGGAGAAAATATTTGCAAATTACACATCTGATAAGGGGTTAACATCCTAAATACATAAAAACCTCAATAGTGAAACCCAAACAATTCGATTAAAAAAATGGGCAGAGGATCTGAATGGACATTTTTCCAAAGAAGACATACAGATGGCCAAACCAGTACACGAAAAGGTGACCAACGTCATCGGTCATCAGGGAAATGCGCATGGAAACCACAGTGAGATGGCACCGCACACCTGTCAGCATGGCTGTTAGCAAAAGACAGGAGGTAACAGTTGTTGGCGAGGATGCAGAGAAAAGGGAACCCTTGTACAGTGTTGATGGGAACGTAAATTGGTGCAGCCACTGTGGAAAATAGTACGAAGTTTCCTGAAAATATCAGAAATAGAGCTACCATATGATCTAGCAATTCCACTCTGGGTATGTATTAGGAAAAACACACCGAAAATACTAATTCAGAAAGATGTCTGCACCCTCACACTTACTGCCTCGTCATTTACAGCATCATGACATGGAAACAACCTCAGTGTCCATTGATGGATACATGGAGAAGGAAAATGTGGTATAATATGGACACAACAGAATATTACTTAGCCATAAACAGAAGGAAATCTTGCCATTTGCAACAATGGGGATGGACCTAGAGGGTATTATGCCAAGTGACATAAGTCAGACAGAGAAAGACAAATACTGGATGACCTTGTTTGTACGTAGAATCTAAACAAGCAAACAAAGAAACAAAAACCTCTCATAGATACAGAGAACAGATGGATGGTTTCCAGAAGGTGGGGATTGGGAGTAGACGAAATGGGTGGGGGAGGGGGTCAAGACATACGAAATTCCAGGTAATAAAATAAGTAAGTTCTGGGGATAGAATGTACAGTATAGAAATTACATTTAAAAAGACTATCACATAAAAGTAGCTAAGCCGATTTTAAAAGTTCTTATTATAAGAAAAAATAAAAAAACGTGCAACTATGTATGGGGATGGCGAGGGTGCCCATGACCGGGCGGGTGGAGCTGGCCCCCCGCAGATGGGGGCGGTCCTGTGCACTGGCAGACAGCAGGCCCGCTGTCCCCTTGGGCGGGCCTGCCAAGGAGTCCTCAGGCCCCCTGCCTCTTCCTGCGGGGCTCACCCCCTCCTGAGGGTCTGGGGCACAAGGATGGGCTGGCCTGTGGGGAGGAAGCAGGACGCAGACGAGGCTGCCCGGAAGGACCTAGTGTGCGGGTCTCCGCTGCCAGGAGCCAGCCGCCCAGCACACCCATTCAGGCAGCCACGGTCCCCTGAGCGGGACCTCCTGCACCCTCAGAGGGTGGCAGCTGCTGAGGAGGGTGACTAGAAGCCGGAGCTGCCAGCCCAGCCACCCAGGCCGACCCGGCAGGACAGGTGATACCATCTCCAGTGCTGGCCCTGCCTCCCGAGGCTCCGGCCACACAAAGCCCGTCTGTTAGACTAGACACAACACCTGCCCTCGGGGGCTTAGGTTCCCTTCCTGGGAGTCCTTATCTTTTCCTTAACTGTAACATTAGAGGGTGGATCAAACTGGCGCTGGAAATTTGCATTCCGCATAAATACCAAAGTGCTTTGTACACGGAACACTTTCGTTGGGACCTGCACGTGAGAAATCCTAACAGTGTGGAGCATGGGCTTGTTTGCGGTCCTCTGCCGGGCACTCTTTTTATGGGTGGGTGTTTCTCTATCCAAACATTTAATCATGGTCAATTAGTATCGATGGGTTGCTGACAAAGGTTGCATTCAGTGTATGTGCTATGCGCCTGGACATAATTACCCCTGTGATTTGTTTCCACAGAGATTAATATTCCTTGGAGAAGAGACGTTCGTGTACAATGGCACATCTGTTCTCTCTAGTGTAGGTGAGACTGCTCACAGTCTACCTTAGCATAGTTGCATGCTCATTAACATTTCTGTCTAATTAAGAGATGTGGTTCATGCTGGGGGATGGCCTGGCCTGCTAGGGCTGGTGCACAGGGTGGATTCTCTGGGGTGAGAGTCTCTTGAGTGCACCCAGGGGCCCACCCAGGGGCCATGCGGAGAGCGGCCTTGAAGCCAGTCCCCGGAGGTCTGGTTTATGGTCCCCAGTCGTGGGAACAGGCTGGGCCTGGCTGCCGGCGGCCGCCCAGCTGGCATGGGCGCCAGGGAAGGCACACACTTCCTAGTGGGGCCCAGACAGCCGTCCAGAGAGCGGCCTGCGCTGCTCAGGAAAGGGGTTTCTGTGACCGAGACTGTGCGTGTGGTGAAACCATATGAGCCGTGGCAGACTTCAGTGGAGGCCAGTGTTCGGTGTCTGAGCTGGACCCTCCATCCCTGCCGACCTGGGTCACCTAGGGGAGGCTCTGGGCCAGCTCTCCCAGACACCTACTGCCCGGAAGGGAACCGCCACAGAGTGGGCTCTGGGGCGGAGAGGATAGAGCAACTCTGGCCCCCTCCAGCCACAGTAGTCAGAGTGCCACATTCAAAGGCGTCCTCCTACCCCCCACCCCCTTCCCGTGTCCTCTGTCCCCTGCACAGGTACCCAGCCCCCACGAGCCAGCGGCCCTCGGAGACCCTGACTCAGCAGGTGCCTGTGCCCAGGTGTGGCAGACGGGTCCCTCTGCTCCTCCCTGGGGCCTCTCGCCCCGATGTCACCTGCCTCCAAGGGTTCTGAAGTGCAGCAGGGGGAAGGCGCCTCAGAACCGGGCCTCGTTTCCGTGTGTTAGCACCTCTTTCCTGCCCCCTCTCCCCTCTCCCTGTGTTGTTTCCCTGTGCCTGCCATGCACTCCGTGGCCGGCAGGCAAAGCACCCAGACTCATGGAGGGACCCTTGCTTCCTCACTCCTTGCACGGTGACCCCTAGACGCCTCCCCTGGGAGACCAAGGACCACAGTCTGCGAGCCACCACCCAGGGAGCCACCGGATGAGCAGGACCGGGATGACAGACCCCTCCTGGCTTCCAGCTTACCCTACGGTAAGGGGCTTGAGAGGACCTCTTTCCGACCTGGGAAGCAGCGGCAAGCGAAGGGGCCACGGCCCGGGGCCCTTGGTGGGGTGGACGGGGTTGTGAGACCCCCTCCCTGCTTGTCTGCTGCAGGAGCACCCGGCACCACTATAGAGTGTTCAGATGGACTGGGAAGGGAGAAAGCTGACAGCTTTTCCGATCCGTTCAGGCCTCCTGGGTGGGCCGGTGGGTCTGGAAGGGCACTAGCTACTTAATCTCCTGTGTCTGAACGGGACTGGAGTGTTGGAGGAGCCCCACCCACCCGCTCCATAAAGAGGACAGTCGGAGAGGCAGATAAAGACAGCGGCAGAGTTGAATTTCTCCCTTGAGCCTTCCCCAGGCACTTTCTGACTCACAGTCACCAGAGGCCCTGCAGACACGCGGGCATCCTGAGGTGACACTCCGCCATACCCTCGAGTGGCCAGGCTGTCTGGCCAGCAGCCTCGCCCACCCGGCCCAGTGACCTGCACTGCACAGCCTCACGGGCCCCTTCCCCGAGGGGGGTTTGACAGGGACTTGCTCACCACCAGCAAGCTGCCTGCCTGATCAGAGGGGGGCCGAGTGAGGGTCCCGGCAGAAGCATAGCCCCCATCCCCACCCACCCACGCAGGGAAGATGGACATGGAGACAGGGCCCGAAACGCGCCAGAGCACCTGCTCACCTGCCCCAAAGAGGGGTGAACTGTCATTTCAGATCTAGAATATCTGCCCAGGAAAGGAGGCTTAAAACCCAACGATGCTCCCTGCTTCCCGTTTCATCAGCCCGCGTGCACGGAAGAAGCCTTTCGGGAGACACGCCGGCACTGAAGGGGAGTAAACACGTAACGCCTTGGCGCCTGCCGGGGAGGGCGCCACAGGCTGGCTCCTCACGTGGGAGAGACAGGAGTGCCTCCGTGGGAACCAGGCGACACGGCCACGAGCCCAGCCTCGTTGGCCTGGGGAGCCTGCGCGCGGCGCCCACGCACTGGACGCTGAGCACGAGGTTTAGGAGGCGCCCGGCGTGAACCTAAACAGCAGCTCCAGCCAGAACCGCGCCTCTGCCGCTGGGTTTCCGGTGATTCACACCCCCGCCCCGCCGCTGCCCCCCAAATCACCGCGCTCGGACCGTTTAAAGCCGTGAGCGCAGTCAGATGTATCACCAGGAGTAAGCGATGAACAGCCCGAGCCGCCCGCAGCCAGCAGACCGTGTATTAATTGCCTTCACCCTGGCACCGGGGAAGGAACGAAACACCCACGCCCGAGATTTACACGCTGCTGTGAGCACACGCAGGCCTGTGCCGAGCGTCTTCCCCGTGATGTGCGTTTGGCCGGGGTGAAAGGTCTCTCTGGAGCAGAGCACTTTCCAATAAACACACACAAAACTCATCGTAAACCAGACTAATTCTTCTGTCCGCCCGCAGAAGATGGAAGGCGTAAACGGAGCCCAGCTCCGCGGTGGCGTGTCACGGCCCTCCATTACGCCTCTGAAATATCACCAGGGAGCCGGCTATTTTTAAATCGCCGGCAGCTCCTCTCCGGCCAAGGACGCCTGCCTTAAAAAAAAGGCACAGAAAGTTACTGATGAGACCTAAAATGGAAAATGAAGTGGAAAAGGCCATCCGTACACCAAAGCAACATTTCAACAATCCTCTTAAAATATGAGGTTAACCTCTTGGAGTTTCTTTTTCTCTTAAAGACAAAGCCTCAGGCGGTGTCAGAGAACGGAGCAGCTGACTGAAGCTGCGCGCAGGGGCACACGGCCAGGCGGCAGGCAGGAAGACGCGAGACCAGTGCTCCGTTTCGCCTCCCTCCCAAGTGCCCCGTGCTCTGGGGGGCCAGGGACATAGTTGGCCAGAGCGGACAGAAGGGTGCTCGGTGCAGGTTTCAAGAATGTCAGGAAGTAAACGGGAAGGAAGGAAGTTCGCACGTTAAACACAAAGAACTGAAATGGGGTAGACAACTAGACAGAAAAGGTCATTTTTCGGGCAACTGAATGCTTTCTGCCTCCTTGTCTGAGGCACCTGAAACAGTGCCCACTCTCTCCCAGGGCACGTGCGTAGCGGCGGACAAGAACCAGGTGAGCCTTCCTCACACGTGTGCAGGTGAGCCTGCGCAACCGGAAACCTGCACGCCGGCCCCGGAGTTGCTGCAGGCCGGGTCCTCTGGAAGGCACCTTTTGAATGGAAGGCAGGGGTCCCCACACTTACGAAGAGCCAAGAGACCTAGACACACAAACACTGGAGGCAGCACATGGAAAGACGTCCCAGCGCGTTCATGCCTTACCAGTGGCCTGCGGGCCTGCCTTGGGGTTGTGACTCTATGTTACCTGAGTCCCCAGTCAAAGATGAGTGACTCTGAGCAGGGTGCCATACACCGTCACTGTTCCAACAAATAACGTGTAGCATCAGCTACATTTGGCGGTCCAGCAATGACCCCAACAAACATGGCTCCTGCCCTCATGGACCCCAGTCTCGAGAGAGTGTCAGACTTTGGACTTGGGACAGTCAGTCCAGAGAACAACATGATGGGGGTGCCGCAGGGTGCTTTGGCCGCTGAGGCCAGGGCCAGAAAAGGGCCCCCTGGGCCCAGCTGAGTGACCATGCTGGTGATGTCAGATGGAGAGAGACCAGGAAACCTGGGCAGGAAGAGCACAGTAGGCTCAAAGCACTGGGAGAAGGCAGAATGCCTGCAACACAGAGGCCAGGGAAGAGGGGCAGGGCCAAGGAGTGAGGGCACCCCAGGCAAGGGCCCACAGGACAGCGAGGACACTACTGTGGAGTCTGGTGTCCGTTCTGACAGAGGGGACAGCAGCCCTGCCCTCCAGGAGGACCCACTGCGACCACTCTGTGAAGAAAGCTTCGGGTTGCGTCACAGTGGATCCCAGGGAACAGGTAAAGAGCTGCAACAGAAGTCTGGGTGGGGCACAGTGGCAGGTGGGACCAAGGTGGTGGTCGCAGCGAGATCAGAGAGAGGCGCAAGTACCCTGGCACCTGCAGACAGTTTACAGCGAAGGTCCCTTAGGCCCGGAGACAGGGTGGCGGCAGGCTGGGAGCCGAGAGAGGACCCCATCCCGCCCTAGACCAGCGGGCGCCGGGGCGGTGAGGGGGACGACGGGGAAGAAATGCACTGAAGGCGACTTTGACCCACTCTGGGTTGTTGCCGGAAACCGGCCCTAGGCATCTGCTTCAGAAAACCCGTATGTGAATGTGCTTACAGTTCTGCCACGAGGAGTCTGGCTCTCGTAGAAAAGGGTTCTGCAAAGACTCCCTTTAAAGGGGAGCTTGTGTGTATTTTGAACATGCAGTGACTGGCCGACTTTAATCTCCCCACACCCCTTCAGAAACCTGGGACCCAGCTCCTCGGAGCGGCCGCATGTGTGGATAAGAGGCAGAACCCTGCATATGACTGTATTATACGTGTAATGTGTGACATGTGTTTCACACGCATCTTCATACATATTCCGTCCTCTCTCCCACACCAGCAGGTCGTAGGCCTCCTGCACCATGGCCCTCCGCCTCCGAGTCTCCCAGTTGCACTGCAGGCCCACTGGGAGTACGTTTTCCAAACTGAGCCTGCGTCTCGTCCTTGTTACAGCCATAATGAAATGTATTGGAATATTATGCAAGTAAAATATGAGAGCTGTTCTTCTGAAAGTCTGCTTGGGCACCTGGACGGATTTCCCAAAAGCTGAGTGTAAAGAAAAGGCCGCCGTCGAACTCTGGGCAGCAGCTGTGTGGGCGGCACAGCACAGAGGACTGGAGAGCAAACCCTACAGCACAGCCCGTGCTCTCTTCCAGAGCATGTTCCTTTCAGCGCGTCCTACTTCTGTCAAACAAAACCGGAAATCGTAGGTGACACGTTAGAGGGACAGCTGCCCCGGGAGAAGCGATCGGGAGCCCTGGTCAGAAGAACTGTATTAAAGGAATGCCTGCTTTAAGTTGTAGCCGATGAAAGCACTGTTTTCATTGTACTATTTCAATGTCAGAAATAGTTGACTGTCAGTAATAATTGTATATGCTTATCAGAACCTGATATGTGTCTTAAGTAAAAATAAAATGTTAAATGTATGTATATAACTTTTCTTGATGTCAGCTAAAGATAATTAATGTTGTCAAAGGGATATCTTATCTTAAGCCCACATTCAAGGATGTGATAAGCCTTAACCCTAATTATGGGATAAGAAGTCTCTCTCCACCACACCCAGGGTCCTGGGGGGCGGAGACCACCTTCCACGTGCAGATCTGCACAGACCCCTGGGCTTGGGGACAGTGTGGGCAACGGAGACTGTCCATCCCAACACGGACTGGCCCAGAAAAAAAGACTGTCTTCTCAGCCGCACTTGGTCAGGTTTCCCAGTGACTGGAAACTCTGACCAGGACCCTCCAGGTACCATTTATAGTCTATCATGTAAACATGCCGTGCGTGTTTGAGTTGAGCACGCGGTAACAGCACATAGTTCTCACTTCATGCTCTGTTTAGGCATTCTCATCTCATCCTTCCTATCTGCACACAGTCTAACCCTCTGCAGCTGTCGTTGGCACTGGTGACGCGCCCAGCGAGCCCCTAGGCCCCGTTACTGGGGTCACGTTTCGCACTGCGCTGGTCCCAGGAAAGCCATCCCCTTACGGAAAACGCTTTCGTTGGGCCGATTTCGGTCAGTTACCTGCGGGAGGGAAGGAAAGCTCATTGGAAAGAAGTGTCATTTAAAGTCACGTCTGATGTTGGCTCCCTGGGAAGTCCATCCAGCTTCAGGAACAACAGCCAGGGACCCGAGCGACCTCTCAGGACCCGCGTCCCTCCCCTGCCGGCCTCATCCTCGGGCTGACCTGCCCTACGTGCAGTCGAGGCCAGACAGCACCATGCTCACCTTCCTCCAGGTTAGCAGCCCCAGCGGAAGAACAGCTCCCCTTCCAGGCAGGCAGTGCCGACCCCAGTCCTGAGCACGGCTCCCATTGGCCCAGGACAGTCACGTGGCTGGGGAGATGGCTTGGCAATGACTGGTCAGACCCAACCCAGGTGCCCTGTCTGGGGGTGAAGAAAGGACCCATCCCCCCCAAACCATTACACCCCTCCACAGGCTGCCATTCTCTCTCCCCCATGGGGTGGGGGGGCGTCCCTCTGGGCTAAATAGTGCGGCGAACACATGTACATGTCAGTTCTGCACTTCTACCGCCAACGAGCGACCGCCGTGCCTGCTTATCTGCTCACCCCCCCATTCTGTGTGCAAGTGTGCACACGTGTGCGTGTGTGAACGTTTGCACACATGCGTGCAGCGCGTGCACGGGAACCCTCAGGCACATGGGGAGCCTGCCAGACGCTAAGCCTAATGAGCAGCTCATATAATCAACTGTTTACACATTCCCTAACAATGGTAATCTCTTCCTGATGGGATTCAACCGGCTGTTGAAGTCTGGAGGAGACAACCTTTGCGAGAAATGTGGATAAAATTATGGTCGCGGGTAATTTTACTTATTGAATAGGCTCTCAGTTGTGAGTTTAGACAGGAGAACAATGAAACACAGCGACTGTTTCGGGAAGCAGCCGCCGCGTGAGGCGGTGGCTGCCGGGAAGAGGCCGGCGGTGGGCTTGCGCCTGCGGAGGGCTCTGCTCTAGCTCATGGGTGAGAATCGGCCGTCGCCCTTGCTCGCTCATCGGGCCAAGTTCGTCGGCGGTTTGGACTTAATCTGTGGGTGTCTTCCTTTTCAAAGCAGCAGAGTTCAGAACAGAGAGGGCGTTTCAGGGCCTGGGGTGCGCTGCTGAGCCGCGGCCTTCCCGGGAGCCGCTCCCCTACCTCTCGGCATTTTCAGGGTGACTCTCATTAAGTTCGGGGCCCGTCACACAAGTGTCTCCCTCGCCCCAGGAAATGATCGCTTATTACCACTGATGAAACGAGGCCCTTTGTAGGCTTCCCACAGCAGAAGCAGCTCTAATGGAAAACTGTGGCGAAGCGGCTGTGAGTGCGGGCCTGGGTTCCCACCAGGCTGTGAATCCTCGCCTTCCTCTACTGTTTCTTTTGTCACCAGATGGCACACAACAATTTGTGCAGTGTGTTCAGTGGTTACATCTGTCCTCTGGCTTAGACGGCGAGCTCCCGGAGGGCAGGTGTTCGTTCTGTTCCCCAACGTCATTCAAGCCCCCAGACCGGCACCAGGCCCTGCGGAGGCACACACCTGGCATTGGTCAGCCGTGAGAATCGGGGGAACCTACTGTCGACCGACCGTAGTCTCTGTCCCCTCCACCCCGAGGTTTCGTCCTGGCTGCGTGGGATCAGGTGGCAGACACGGAGCAGATTTAACCCGAGCATCTGGACGTCCTCCCCTCCCCACCCCACCCCCCGTGGCTGCGTCTCCCCACGTGCACCCCGGACACCTGGGCTTTGGTCCGCACGCGCCTGTCCTGCTCTGAGTTTAATGTGTAAGCTCCACAATCCGTTCCATACCTTTGTTCTCAAGGGAGAAAGCCGGCTTTTGGGACGCCGGCAGGAATTCTGTCCAACAAAGCCAGCCTCCTGAGTACCAAACACTGAAGCAAGACTCTGGCGTCGGGGCTCCTGTCTCTTCGGTGGACTGATGAGAACCTCAGACCTGAGCAGTGACCCCTTTGTCTGAGACCCCTCTGCCCTCCACCCGGAGTGGGACAGGCTGATAAAAGGCTCTCGGGCCGTCCCCAGACCAGTGACTGACCTCCGGTGTGGGCTCCCGCCCCTCTGTGTCTGTTTCTATCAGGGACCAGCACAACCTCCAAGGGGCCCTTCTTTACTTGGCCTGTGTGGGAGTATCAACCTGGGGACCTTTTCTGTCTCTTTCAAAGCCTGTCCCTATCCGTGCTTGGTGGACAGCTTGCTAATCTCCTTCTCCAGGAGTAGCTTGGCCCCAGCCACAGCCAATGGGAGGCTCCCACCCTCACCCCAGCAGAGGAGCCGCTGCCTGTCTCCTGCCTGGTCCAGTCTTAGCAGAGATCCATCAGCAAAGGTTGACCAGGGGCACAGTTAACTCTTGGGCCACTGGCAGCTCAGGAGCGGCCCTGGGCTGAGCCGATGTGGCAGTGGGGGGTGAGGGAGGTGCACCAGCAGGGGCGTCTGACCTTTGGGCGTCTCTGGGCCACACGGGAAGAGAAAGAGTTGTCTCACGCCCCACATTACATACACTGCGACACATAATCACATCTCATCATCACATTTTAAGTAAATTTACAGTTTCTGCTGGGCCGCAGGCTGGACACCCCTGGCACATCCCACGCCCATTCGAACCGCAGACAACACATCTGATGCCACCACACTCCACTGCAGCAGTGATCCGAAATTGACACACAGTGTGGCCAATGTAAAGGACATTTGTCAGGGAGCAAAGGAGAAACCCTATTTGTCCCCAAGGAAAGCTTCCTCATGCGAGTAGAGTCCCTGGCTCACAGTGCACAGCAGGGTGGACTGGGGTGGGGGTCAGGACTGCTCCCCCCCTGCCTGCGCCGCTCCCGCACCTACCCCAGGCCCGCCATCATCAGGTCTGGGAGGGCGGTACGTCAGAACCCAGATCGCAGCACCACTGGACAGAACTGGGAGTCCCCAACAGATGGTCACTGTAGAAGCTTGGGAGAAATTCCTCAGCTTTCGGGGCTTAAATCCACCTCAAGATTCCTCAGTTCCCCCCAAAGACAGTTTAAACTTGGCCCATTTCCCTCCCGGGGCCCAGGAGCCTGCAGGGAAACGGATGGCCGGGCGCGGGGCTCCCAGCCGGGCCACAGCGCAGCCAGCTCAGCTCACCTCGCTCGCGTGCTCCCGCCGGGGCGGTCTTCTGGCCAGAGGGGGCTTTCCCGCCTGGGCTCTCCAGCCGCAAGGCACAAAGACTTCACCGAAACTGGCTTGGAAAACACAGGGTGTGGTTTTCAGAAAGGAGAGGTCTGAGGGACGGCTGTCGTCCGGCATCGGTGTATCGGTGTGCTTAGTGGCCGGACATCACGGAGGACCAGGGTCTTTGGACAGTTCTGCCATCGGGGGGGGGGGGGGGCAGGGGTTGGTTTGCCCCTTTGGGGGAAAGGACAGTGGCAGGAGCCCCACCACGGCACCCCTACTCGACAAGACGTGAAGGCCGCAGCAAGGACCACGTGCTGCGTGAACCGGAAGGCTTTCCCAAGCCCCGCCCAGGCTCCCAAACCCTTCGTCCCCCTCTGGTTGGCTGGGACGGTTCCCAGGCCCTGCTCTAAGCCAATTGTTAGCAAGGGGGTGGGGTCACTGGGGTAGACTAATGGAGACTGAGGGTGGCCCAGCTGTCTCAAAGCACAGGGGCCCGTGGGCCTGTTGGGCTCTATTTACAAGGAAAACCTGGAGACAGGGTGGGGGGCAGTCAAAATTGCCGCCGCACCACGTGCATTTCCTTGGGGGGAGAGATGCGCTGACAGACGAGACACCTGTCAGTCCCTGTGGCAGCTGTCTCATTATTTAAAAAATGACGGCCTTGCTTGCTTAACGTTTTTTCTTCCTTTTCAGAAACAAGAAGAGCTCCCAGAAGAAAGACGTGGCCTATGAAGCTTCAAGTTGGTGCCTTGTCAGATCTGCTTCCGTGTCACATGGAGGGACAGATGCCTGACAGTCCCAAGGGCTTTGCGAGTGGATGGGCGGGGCAGAAAACCCTTGGTCAGTAACAGTGCCCTCCGTGGCCCATGAAGGGCTGCTGAGCTAAGCCGGGACCAGGGAGACGGTCTCGGGCCCCAGAGTCCACAGTTGGCCTCGTGGCTTTGCTGGGGTCACTGTCCTGAGACTCAGTGAGTCCCAGCCTGTCCAGACTGTGGGCTTCTGGCTGCCCAGTCGGTGAGCATGGCCAGTCTGTAACCCATGGACCGATAGAGACAGAAGATGGTCCCCGGGTGTCCCCTGAGCTGACCAGGCCCTGGGCTGGGGGTGGGGCACATGCCTTGTTTCAGTCCCTGGGTCTGTGGTTCTGGTCAGCGGGTGAGGCCAGCAGCTCTGCCCTGTCTTTCAACTATGAGTGGGGCCCCAATCTCTGCTGTCCACCTCAGCACAGGTTGCATTTCTTTGGAATAACCTCTGTACTGGAAAGCCTGGGTGGAGGGCAAGGAGCTGGTGCAGGGTGGAGGGGAGTAGGCAGGCTCCTGGAGGAGGTGAGTGGTGGCCAGCTGGGTGGGGCGTGGGATGGGAGGCCTTCGCCCACCCACCCACCCACCTGTACAGCAAGGGCCACACAAACCCTGTGAGGACACTGTGCCGACTCCGTGAGCCCGTATTTCCTGGGCTTTTGGGAACCTCGTGCATCTGTTGGACTCAGCAGACAAGGTAGCATTTTGTCATTGTCACTATGGTTGAAAGTAATGTGAATAAATCAACTACAGAGGAAAATAAAGCCAATTCCTGGGGAAGAGCAGCTGTCTGTTACTAACCCCCGTGTGTGAGTGAAACAGTTTACCGCTGCCGATACCGACGCCACCGTCTGCCCACCGCAGCACTTAGCAGCATGGTGGGAGGAACTTTCCCCGGCAGGTGTAAATGGCGGGATTCGCTGAGGCTGCTGGTCAGCCACCAACAAGCTGCTTCTCTTCACACTCTTTCCTGCTAAAGGAAGTGACTGACCTGGAGCGTGTCTCCCCAGCCAGTTGTTCTGCCCATCCTCCGGGAAGCGCGGCCGTCCTTCCTCACAGCTTGGTGCGCCCACGCAGGCAGGCCCTCACCTTCCGTCTGACCACGTCCCAGCTGGGATCCAGGGACAGGAGCCCTCCTGCCGAGAGGCTCCAGGGCTCACGTGGCACATCGGCTCCAAGAACATTTCATTTAAATTTGAAAATCGTAGCGGGGGAAGACTTGCAACAAAACCCTGCTCAGCGATTCCACTGCAGGAGAAGTGGGCCAGCTGTATGGGGCCCAGACCCCGAAACAAACACCAGTCCCCAGCAGTGCGGGTGAGTCCCCAGCTCAAGATGCACCTGCAGTCCGATGAGGACAGCGGTGTGGTGAGGGCCTCGGAACCTCCCAGGCTTCTGCGAAGGTCACAGTGTGCGGGGCCCCTGGGTCTGGCTGGTTGAGGTGGAAGTGGTGCGAGATGTGACCGCGTGGCGGAGCTCTGGTTTGAAAACGGGCCGCTGGCTGCCCTGTGGAGAAGGGGCCAGGATGGAAGGCGTCCGCCAGCGCAGGAACGGGGCTGCTGGGTCTCGCTCCCGTGTTGGCAGCCTGCAGGGCTGAGCTGGCACATAGCAGGTGCTAACTGAACAGGTGCCTGCCGAATGAGGGGCTACAGGTGACTGGGTGGCTGGCTCCCCCGTCCCCACAGCCCTCTGAACTCTGCTTCCCTCCTGCCCTTCTCTCCCCGGGGCTGGGCTTACCCACCTCCCTGGCCTCTGCCTCCCTACCCACCAGCTTCTGCCGTGTGTAATGCAGTCCCGTGTATGCCACGTGCCCAGTTTTGGCCCAGGAAAAACAATCTTTCATTTAAAATGCTTAATTCAATTAATTATTCATTTATAGTAGATACTTGTTTTCTGTATTATGAAGGAACTTCATCATTTATTTTTTAACATATTAGGGTACTAGAAATTTTACGTGACAAATAATCACAAAACACAATAACAGACAAGATACAAAGTATTCAAGTACTACCCAAGTACAATGCATACCCTTATTTTCCCTCAAAAAAATCTGGGCAAAACCCCACGCATTGTACACGGGAAAACACGGTACTTTTGTCCAGCCAACTCAGAGTTTGCTCGGCGAGTGTTTTAACTCCCGCTGGGGGAAGGAGCTCTCTGCCAGATTCCACCACCAGCCTGGCGCCGAAGGCACATCCGCTGGCCCGTGGGAAGGTCTGCTTGCTGTTCTGGCGGGGACACAGGGCCCGAGGACACAGCACACCCAGCGGCGGCTCCCAGCTGCCTCGCCGCCTCCCCAGGGGACGCCCTGCTGGCCTGCACAGTCCCGTTTCCGGCGGCTCTAGATCGCGGGAAGACTACAGCTCCCGCACCTGGAACAGAACAGCCTGCGCTCCTTCACCCGGCAGGGGGACCAGCGTCCTGGGGCGGATGTGAAGGGGCCACCCAGTGGAGTCCGGGGGGCCAGGCTGCTCTGCACCTGCTGGGCTGGGCCTCGAGAAACGGCACCCAGACACGAAGGAGTTGCCACCACTTAGAAGCTAGGATAGTTCACATTAAAATCTACCTTTCCACCCCTCCTGGAAAATTCTCTGAAGGAGCCCCGGCCGGGGTGGCTCCGGTGGCTGGAACGTGATCATGTAAACCGAAAAGTTGCAGGTTCGATCCCTAGTCAGGGCACGTGCAAGAGGCAGCCGATGGATGCTTCCTCCTCCCTCTCTCTGAAATCAACAAACAGGTCCTTCAGTCAGGATAAAAATTCTCTGAAGGACAATAACTTCTCGCCCACCACTTTTTGTCCCATTAGAATATTTTTTTACTCCTTGTCTCTCTCTCCCGGAGGAGGTGCTGGGCTACCATGTGCATGACTGGCTGGCTTACATGCTGGCCCGCCTGCTCTGCAGTCTCCTCCCTGGACATAGACTTTACTGGCGCTGTGCAAACGCTGTTTCCTGCCGCCTCGCTGCTGCTGCTGCTGCTGCTGCTGCTGCTGCCACGGCTCCGTTTCGGCCACTCCCAGCAACCTCTGCTTCCCAACGCCTCCATTTTACGCTGCAGCACGTAATGCCACCACGTCCCCCGAGCCCGGCCCTTCCGACGCGCGCACCTGCGGTTGGGCGCAGCTTCGGACTCGGTCTGACTGCATCAGGGCTGCGGGTTGCTGAGGGTGCCAACCGTTTTCTGAAAACGTGGTTTTGCAGCGAGCTGCTGCCCTGGTGGGTCCCCCTGGGTCAGTAGCTCTCCAGGTCCCGACTCGTTGGGGAACCTGTGGGGAGGGCGTCTGGCTCCTCCCTAACTACGGTGGTGGCCCCGGTGCTGTCACCTGTGGCCTGTGACCAGAAAGGACTCAGATGAGCCCCGCAGGCTCACAGACATGCATCAGGTTGGCTGTCCTGGAAGGAGGTGTGCATTTTCCTCCTGCTCCCAACACCTTGCTCTCTGACACGCTGAACCAAGTAATGACGTTAGAATCCCCGGCTCCTGTGCGGAGGCTAAAGACACGAACCCTTCTCCTCCCACGTCCTCCATTCCTCTGGGCTGCAGTGGCAGTCAGAGCAACAGAGACAGACTCACAGGAGGGGATCCACGCTGAGTATGTGCACACTGGGAGCTCACACGGGCACAGCAAGTCCAAAGACAGAGAGGCAACACTGGGCACATAAGACATTTTGGGCGAAGGAGCAAGTTGCGGGGTGGGGGGCGTGGAGTCTGAGATTTCAGAAGTGAGAATGTAACCCAGTGCAGGTGTGGCTGCCGGCTGCTAGAAAAGCCAGTGCTGGAGAGGCAGGTGCTGGTGGGAAAGGAAGCGGTTTATTCAGATCCAGGCCACCTGGAAGCGGGGGCTCACATCACAAAGCCCATCTCTCCTGGAAGATGGGGGACTCTCGTCTCAGAGCCCGTCTCCCCCTCTCAGAGGAGGCAGAGGTTTCTATAAGGACGGAGAGGGGACCAGAACAGAGATCGAGGGAGGGAACAGAAAAGTTCTCCAGTGCTGATGAGCACTGTCCACACCGGTATGGCAAGTGATGGTCTGGTGTGCGTCACCCTGGTTGGTCGTCCTGGCTTCACTGTGTCCCGGCTTCACGTCATCCCGGATCCACGGCTGAAGGCCAGCAAGTCTCCCGGAGCTGGGATGCCCGGAGGTCAGGCCCAGATCTTCTGAAGTCAGGTCCCAGGATCCTTACAACCCACAGTGTCGCCGAGCTCCGCTGTAGTAGGACAGGTTTTCTCTCTGTAGTTTCTCTGTTTCTTCGTTGCTTCTCATGGCCCTCTCCTGAGGCTTTGGTACGTGAAGTCAGAAAACCGTTGTCTTCTCCACTGATATCTTCCACCCCGGAGCTTCATAAAGTCACTTAACATCAGTGAGCTACGGTACTAGCATATCTCTATGCTATTATGCTATTGGCAAACTATTGGGCTGGCCACAAAATTTGTACAGTTTGACTTTCGGCCAAGATGGAGGCGTAGGTGGACACACTGTGCATCCTCACACAACCAAGATAGGGACAACAACAATTTAGAAACAGAATAACAACCAGAACTGATGGAAAATTGAACTGTATGGAAGTGGGACAACCAAGAAGTTAAAATAGACCCATTCATCCAGACTGGTAGGAGGGGCGGAGTTGGGCAGCCAGGCTCGGGTCACAGCTCAGAGAGCAGAGAGCATTGGGACCGGGTGTGTAAGGCATCCAGGACGTGCAAGACCGCAGTGGGTGGACCCTGAGCACGCAAGTGGCAGCTGGCAAACCCCGGCCGAGGGGTGGCAACCGGCAGACCCAGCGAGGTGGCAATTGTGAAGCAAGGCACTGTGCATAACCCAGGATCCCAGCGCTGGGAAATAGAGCCTCGGGGCACTGATTGAAAACACCTGTGGGGGTTGAGGCACAGGGAGAGACTCCCAGCCTCACAGGGAGGTCGTTGGAAAGCCCCACGGCGTGCACAAGCCCACCCACACAGGAATTGGCATCAGAGGGGCCCAGTTTGTTCGGGGGAAGCAGCAGAGGGGACTGAGGTCCAACGGAGAGCAGAGCAAGTGCCATTGCTCCCTCTCAGACCCCGCCCCCACATACAACGTCACAACTTAGCGACTGGGGTGCCCCACCCTGGTGAACACCTAAGGCTCCGCCCCTTATATGTAAAAGGCGGGACCAGACCAAAGAGGAGGAGGGAAATGGCTCAAACAGAAGAACAAATGAAACCCCCACGACCATTCCTGTAAGCGGCTGAGAGATAGCCAACCTATCAGATGCACAGTTCAAAGCACTGGTGATCAGGATGCTCAGAGAATTGGTTGATTTTGGTCGCAAATTAGATGAAAAAAATGAAGGCTACAATAAGTGAAATGAAGAAAAATGCACAGGGAACCAATAGTGATGGAATGAAAGCTGGGTCTCACATCAATGTAGTGTACCAGAAGGAAGAAAAAAACATACAATCAGAAAAGAATGAAGAAATAAGAATTCAAAAAAAATCAGGCGAGGCTTAGGGACCTCCAGGACATCTTTAAACATTCCAACATCTGAATTATAGGGGTACCAGAAGGAGAAGAGGAAGAGCAACAAGTGGAAAACTTATTTGAACAAATAATAAAGGAGAACTCCCCCCCTCCCCCAATCTGGCAAAGGAAATAAACTTCCAGGAAGTCCAGGAAGCTCAGAGAGTCCCAAAGAAGTTGGACCCAAGAAGGAACACACCAAGGCACATCATAATTACATTAGCCAAGGTAAAAATGAAGGAGAGAATCCTAGAAGCAGCAAGAGACAAGGAGACAGTAACCTACAAAGGAGTTCCCATCAGACTGTCAGCTGATTTCTCAAAAGAGACCTTACAGGCAAGAAGGGGCTGGAAAGAAGTATTCAACATCATGAAAGGCAAGGACCTACATCCAAGATTGCTCTATCCAGCAAAACTGTTATTTAGAATGGAAGGGCAGATAAAGTGCTTTTCAGATAAGGTCAAGTTAAAGGAGTTCATCATCACCAAGCCCTTATTTTATGAAATGTTAAAGGGACTTATCTAAGAAAAAGAAGATAAAAAACATATATAGTAAAATGACAGCAAACTCACAATATTAATAACCACACCTAAAACATAAACAAAAACTAAGCAAACAACTAGAACAGGAACAGAACCAGAGAAATGGAGATCACATGGAGGGTTAGCAACAGGGGAGTGGGAGGAGGAGAGAGGGGGAAAGGTACAGAGAATAAGTAGCATAGATGGCAGGTAGAAAACAGATAGGAGGAGGGTAAGAATAGTATGGGAAATGTAGAAGCTAAAGGACTTATGACACATGGGCATGAACTAAAGGGGGAGAATGTGGGTGGGAGAGGGTGTGCAGGGTGGAAGGGAATGAAGGGGGGTAATGGGACAACTGTAATAGCATAATCAATAAAATATATTTGAAAAAAAGAAGAATCACAAACCAGTAGTTACAGAATAGCCATGGGGATGTAAAATACAGTATAGGAAATAGAAAAGCCAAAGAACTTACATACATGACTCATGGACATGGACAATGGTATAGGGATGGCCTGAGGGAGTTGGGGCCCCAAGGGGAAAAATTGGGACAATTGTAATAGCATAATCAATAAAATATAATTTTAAAACATTGTACAGTTTTTTCCATAAAATAAAAGACACATTTCTCATTTCACAATAACGTTATTGATTTAGACATTTTGAGTGTGTCAGCACTCTCCCACATAGTAGAATGTTGTTTGTTCTCAATTAATGTCTCGATTTGACTGCTATCGACTTCACCTGGTCTACATGATCACGGAGCATCGTCCAGCGAGAAATCTCCAGTGCGAGAAGCTCCAGCGAGAAGCTTCACAAAGCACCTTGGACACGTTTGATCCGTCACAGCACCTTCTCCATGCACTGCACAAGTCTGCTTTTGCATTTCAGTTGCATTGTTACCTTTCTTGAAATAATAAAGCATAATATGCTGAAATTATTGCATGTTTTCTTCCATCTTCAATATTAAAGAGGCTACACAAAAATTTACCCATTTAGGTAAATTTTTAATGCAGGCTAGCATGACAGGTGTCACAGTACAATCCAACACCACTGCTTTGAATGAGTTAAAGACGCCTAAGTGCTACGAGAGCCATCGTACGGAAACACAGAATGAACTTTTTAGCCGACCCAATATGGTGGCTTCTCCATAAGCCCCCTGGCTGCTGCAGGAGCGAGCCCATCCTGTGCTCCCAGCTCTGCCTGGGTATCCGAGGTCCTCCCCAAAGGTTCTGTGCAACGTGGCCCTGCCCTGGGCCCCTGGAGTCCACGTGGACAGAGACTCTCCCTGCCTTGACAACAAGGGCGCAGCTCCTCCAAGAGGAAGCCCGTGGCCTGATGCCAGTCACTAGGACCCTTGTGTGACCCTTGTGTCACAGCCGTTGGAGATCAGAGTGGGGGATGCAACCCCTCACTGGTCCTCGGAAAGAGTGACAAAGAGAACAGCACAGCAACCCGGCAACCAGCAGGCGGGCATACTCCCCAGTGCCTGGGGCGTTTCTCTGCCTGACACCACAGCCAGCCCCAGAGCCAGGGCCCCCGGTGAAGTCCCCCTGGTTGTCCCAGCGGCACCCACAGGACAGGGATCACCAGACATTACAGCTCGGGAGTGCAGTGACGTTTGAGAAGAACCCTCTCGCTGCGGCTCAGCCGGGGTGTCAGTGTGGGGACTCAGAGCTGCTCCAACCGAAACGGGAGACGCTGGTGCTGAGCCGTTTCTGGTAAAACAGTCCAGAAACTAAGGGAAGAAGAGGCAGGTTTTTAAGACGTCACTGAAGAAGACAGCCCAGCCTAGTTCCAGGGAGACACTGCACATCAGAGGGCCTCTGGGGTCACGGCCTGGAACCGAGGGTGGGCGGGCTGGCATGGGTTCTTCTGGGAAGCACTGCTGAGTCCGGTGAAGACCCAGCTCTCCACTCACGACTGTTCCTCCTTTCACACGACCCGGGGAGGCTGGGGGTGCCTCCTGGGCACCACGGATGAATTGCACTTGGGTTTCTGTCTCTCTCCTGCTCGGGCCCTTCTTTGGACAATGGGCAAACGTATTGTGAGCTTCGGTTTTCGCAATATTTAGCATTCCTGGAAGCATCCTCCAAGTCCATAGGTGTAAGTTTCACGAGACTCCATTCCCTAACATTGGAAACTAGAAAGGGGACTGTGAGTTCCATGAACGGTACAGAAAAATGGAAGTCTGCAACGTTCCGTATAATTAATTATAGAAGGCAACCCTGTCTTCGGGTTCGAGGTGACCTGGGGCCCCCTGCGGCTACCTGACCGGGGTCCAGTGGCTGGGGGTGCAGGGGAGGGGCTGAGACCCGCCCGATGTGTTGCTGTAAATGGGCTTGGTGTCAGGGCTCCTGGGTTTCCTCTCCTTTATCCCCTGAGCCCAAGGACTCAAGTTGTGAGTGGGGACTTGCCACGTCACGTCTTGCATCGCGTGTTTAAAAGCTGTGGCCTGAGCACCTCTAGGCAGACGCGGTGCAGCCTTAGACCAGCCACGCACTCATGGGTGTCACCCGGGCAGGGATGCTGAGGGTGCTTTCCAGAGAGACTTCCCATGGGGTGCACCCAGGCTGCCGCCGACTCACTTTGGACTGGCCCCTGCGATCTGGACCAGGCTTCTTTTGAAGGGTACGGTGCAACCGTGCTGATGGGAACTCAGCACTCTCAGGTGAAGGGCACCCACCTGCCCACAAGGGTGTCTGGGCCACCGTTTTCCAAACCTAATGGACCTACAAGCTGTCCCCTCTAAAATCTCCTGGACACGGCT
Source organism: Tonatia bakeri (assembly GCA_004024845.1). Taxonomy (NCBI): domain Eukaryota; kingdom Metazoa; phylum Chordata; class Mammalia; order Chiroptera; family Phyllostomidae; genus Tonatia; species Tonatia bakeri. The sequence goes on along the minus strand of PVIA01001171.1, from coordinate 149,080 downwards.
GTTCAGCTCGTGGTTCACTGTGTTAACTTAATCTCCTTTCCCTTGAGGCCCATCACTAAGCTTCACACGAGTCTCCTCACTTGTCACAATCTTCCCAAATGTGTTTGCAGGAGATAGAAAGTGGGTCTCGCCCGCAAACTGAAAGGTGCTCACAGTCGCAGAGGGTGACCCTTCGAGTGCTGACGAGTCTTGGTGCAGAGGGCGGCCCAGTGCAAAGCCTTGGCTGCGGGTCCCCAGCAGCTACAGGCACCCACGGGGCGTACAGCCCACTCTTGGCCGAGTCCGAGGCTGCCCAGCCTCACTGAGACTCACTCAGAGCACTGCCTCGGATCAGGGGGCATCTCCTGGCTAGTTAGCAACGTTGGAGAAAAGCGGAATCTCCCACCGATGGAGAAAATAATATTTAAGTTCTTATCAGAGCAGAAAGCTGCTTTTCTCTTCTGGGAAGAACACTCGGGGCTGAAGCCAGTTAGTGAACCACCCAGGTCCTGGTTTATAAACAGATTGATGTATCTGCAAGGGAGCATGGGGTTGGGGAGAGAGAGAGACTTTCCCAGGAACCCCACTGGCTGGCGTGTAGGACCCCGGCTCCCAAGCTATAGGCCTCTGCAGTCAGATGGTTTAATCTCAAGAACTTATCGGGGCTGGGCTGGTATGCATGGATGTGCAGCCCTAATCCTGTTTGCGTGAATATGGATGATGAGACCGGTGGGCCTACGCATCAGTCGTGTCCACGGCCGGCCTCATGACGGCCAGCTCAGCAGCTTGACCACACCACATGCGTAAGGACAGGGACATGCCCGGGGGCTCGGGAAGGGGGCCAGGGCAGAGGAGCTGGCTGTTGAAAGGGAGCGAGGCTGGGCCACCTGCATGTCTTTCGTGGGGAAAACGGGCCACTATTAAACCCTGACAGAGACCCAAGTGGGTGTAGCTTGTTTTGTCTGCCTGGACAGCACTCCCCTCTTTGTGGGGGATTTTGCTGGGGCCGCCAACACTTTTCTCACCCCTCGACCACAGTGATTGGTCCAGCGATGGGAGTGTGACTCAACCGCGGACAGGTGGGACAGGTAACCGACCATACAGGCTAGGACCCACTCAAGAATAAACAGAGTGCTGTTAACGACAACGCCAGAATGGCAACGGCATGAACGAGAAACGTGTGGGGACCCGAGGGCGCAATCTGGCCTGGACCATGAAAGGTCACGTGCCCACAGATGGGAAGCGACCACAAGCCTGGTCGAGCCTGGGGAGCGGTGGGGACCCAGCTGCGGCAGACCCCTCATGCGCTCGGGCGAGCCCGCAGGGAAAGCCCAACGGTGCTTGGGCAAGGCGGGGCTGGGAGCAGGACTCCATTTATGCTGTGACTGAGGTGACTTGGGGACCTTCAGATGACCCCGGGACAGACAGAAGACACTGGGTCACTTTCTTCTGGAGCAAGGACTGACAGCTCCCAGCTCTGAGAAAGTGCCCCTGGGGCCCAGGTGCCTGTCCCCGTGCCTTTGGCCCCTCAGGCCAGGCCGCTGCAGACCCTGTTCCGAGGGGACCCAAGGACTGGGCTGCCGAAGAGCCGGCTGCCCTGGTGTGGTTGGGAAGAGGACGCGGAGCCTCAGGGCAGCCCGCTGTGTGCCCCGAGTGCCCAAGAGAGTGCGTCTACAGCGGGAGAGGGAAGAACAGGCGTTCAGAGGGCGGCAGGAATCACAGGGCAGCCTTGGGCAGGGCTAAGTCCCTGCCCTTGAGCTCTGTGACACCTCTCATCCTTAGACCACGCCACCTTTGCCCGAGCTGGCTTGAGTTGATTTCCGCTTCCTTCACCCGAAAGTGCCTTAACGGACACCAGCGCAGTTTTCTCCCGTGACTTAAGAGCTCACGCGGGCACTCAGCACACTGTGAGCCCAGCCGTCCCCTCCCTTCTACCTTTCCTCCGAATCCAGATGCCAGCTCGCCTCCGCTCTAATGGAGCAGCACATTTAAGGAAAACACAGAACAAAACCTGCAGGTGTGGCCCCCGCACTCCGACGTCACGTGGGACCCACGTGGACTGAGTTAGGGCACGAGACAGGCGTCCGGGCTGCCTCCTCCTCAACGGTCTCCCGCAGCCTGGCGCCCGCCTGCCAGACTGAGACGCAGGAGTGACGCCGCTGACTCGCTCGCTCCGTTTTTCCTACAGTGGACAAGCGCAGAGATTCTAGATGAAAAACACGCACAGGCCGATCCTAGGGAAAATGGCAAAATAAATGTTTTCCCAACTGTGCTTTCTGCGTTTTTCTTCCATTTCTGCCTGCCCCACGTCCCCCAAGGGACAGCCAACTGACAGGCTGAATTATAGGAGAGTGTTAGTGACAGTTTCTGATTCCTACTAGGCAGATCTGCATTTTTTAATTTTTTTAACATTTATTTATTTATTTTTAGAGAGAGGGGAAAGGAAAGAGAGAGAGGGAAAGAAGCATCAGAGTGCGGTTGCCTCTCGTGTGCCCCTCACTGGGGAGCTGGCCTGCAATCTAGGCATGTGCCCTCACGGGGAATTGAACCAGCGACACTTTGGTTGACAGGCCAGTACTCAGTCCACTGAGCCATACCAGCCAGGGCAGATCTGCATTTTTAAAAAGCCCAGAGAGGGCCACACAAAACCGAAAAAATGACTCCTTGCTCCAGTGCAGACTGCTCAAGGAGCTCCTCAGTGGGGATTTCCGATCGTTCTGGAAGCCTCTCTACTTCCGCATGAAGCCAGCAGTGACCTTGATAAACAAGGCGAGCACAAAATAGAGTGACAAAACTTGGAGCACTTGTTTAGTAGTCACTCTTACAAAATTTTACCTTTTACTTCCTTTTTGGAGCCCCAAAATTCCAAGTGAAAAGCTGGAAATGTAACAAGAATAATTGGAAGGGAAACCATAGGCTAGAGTGGGCAGGAACTCTGGATCTTCTCTGTGTTCATGTGCACACGCACGTGCATGTGTATGTGTGCACGCACATGTATGCACGTGTGCTTATGTGCACAGATGTGTACACATGTGCATGTATGTGCGTGTAGTTGTGGGCGCTTGCGCGAGTGCATTGTGCGCACATGTGAGTGTGTATGTGCGTGTGTGGCATGCACATGTGTGCATGTGCATACACGAGTGCATCGTGTGTACATGTGAGTGTGTGCGCATGTGTGCATGTGTGCATGCGAAGGGGTTGGCTAAAGGAACCAGTCCTGCCGCTGCCGCAGGCTGCACCCCTTCTCTGCAGCATAAAGGAGCCGGGCTCCCTGTGCAGAAGATTAGAGCTCTTCAGCCTGGGTGGGCGGCCCAGCCGCAGTCCCTCCTCCACCGCCCGGCTGTCTAGCAGAAGTGACCAAGCTGTGCTTAACGAGCCATCACTCCTGCGGGGAGCAGGGCTGGAGCGGAGACGCCTGCCTGGCTTTAACAGCCGCACGAGGGGGGAGCTCGTGATCAGACCCGGGAGGACGCCGGTGGCCGTCTGGACGGCAGCGGAACTGGCCCAGGAGGCGCGGCGCGCAGGCTGCCGGGACAGTCTGTGGGGTGCGAGCACGCGCCTGTGACGGCGAGGCCCCCACAGAGCCCCGGAGCCTGAAAAATAAAAGTCCATGTTTGACTTTGACTGGGGACTGGGGTGAAGGCCACCTGCCGGTTCCTCCCTGCTCAGCGGGGCTGCTTGTGGAGACAGGGAGGTTTCCACACACACCCGGGAGACGGGGAGACCCGTGTGGGAGGGGTGTAGCCACAGCAAAGTGCACCCGCGGCCATGAGCCTAAGCTGAAAGTCGACAACCCACTTCTGGGCATTTATCCAAAAGGATTGCAGGCAGGATCTCAAAGAGACAGTTACTCGCTGGCGTTCACTACAACATGGCTCATAACAGCTGACAGATGGCAGCCACCTGAGTGCCCATTGATGGGTGGATGGGTAAACAGAGGGAATATTATTCAGCCTTAAAAAAGAAGGAAGTGCTGGCCTGAGAACCAAAGGGTCGCAGGTTCGATTCCCAGTCGGGACACATGCCTGGATTGTGGGCCAGGTCCCTGGTGGGGGGCACGTGAGAGGCAACCACACATTGATGTTTCTCTCCCTCTCTTTTTCCCTCCCTTCTCCTCTCTTTAAAAATAAATAAATAAAATCTTTAAAAAAACAAAAGGAGGAAACCCTGTGTTGCACATGGTGAGGACGTTACACTAAATGAAATAAACCAGCCACAAAAAGACAGATCCTGGATATTTCCACCTTTGTGAGGTTTCTCATGGAGAGAGACTTGGCCACAGAGAGCGGTGTGGCGGTGGCCAGAGGTGGGCGGGGCACGGGGGTGGCCAGGCACCAGTGCAGAGGGTTCTGCTTTGCAAGAGGGTGATGTCCTGGAGACACGGAGCACAGCCACGTAAATGTAGCTGACACACTGAACTGAATGATTAAAAATGGTGAATGGTAAACTGTTGTGTGTTTTTATGCAGTTGAGAAAAAATACTGCAGACAGGTGGTCCAGGAGGGTCGGCGGGGGGGTTCCCTTCGTTGGCGGGGGGCAGTGGTCTCCTCAGGCGTCCAGACGGTGAAGGGGCCACAAGGGCCCGCCTGAGGTGGGAAGGCAGGCGCGGGACCCAGGCTGCAGCAAGGGCTCTTCCTGCTGCAGGAGCAGCCCGGCAGGCACCCCTGCCTGGGCCTCTCCTCTCACTGCCTGGGAAGTAAACAGGGATGGGAGGGCCCCTGTTCTGGGAAAACGCAGATCGAGTGATCCAGCGGCTCCTCCCCTGCAGCCCCGAGAGAGGTACCAGGAAACACAGTTTTGGCTGAGACGGGGTGGCCTGGACAAGGCCAGCTCTCTAGAGACCACCCCTCCTCCGGGCTCCATGCAGACCCTGGCCTCCGCAGGCTGACCCGGAGCAGGTATCCCTGGGGCTGCAGCTCACCCCATGCGGGGGGATGGCCCTTCAGCCTCTGCCTCTGCACCTGGGGGAAGATGCTGGCTTCCATCCCTGAGGCGGTCTTCAGTGTTTGGGAAAGGACCCAAAGCTGGCCTGGGGGTGGGGAGCCTCCAACCACCTCGAAGGTGGGCTGTGGCCTGCAGAGACCAGTTAGAAGCTTATAAATCTGACCCCTGGATGTCCCCAAGCGACACTCTTGGCTGAGACGCCAGGGGCGGCAGAGGGGGAGCTGCTGCCTGCCTGGGAAGCCGCGTCCCTGCGACCCTACGTTAGTCTTGGGTAATGAACCATTTCGGAACAACTGGAGTCACTGGGGGCTCTGATAATTGCATAAATTTCTTTTGCTTTTTTTCACTTAAAACTCTTAAGTCTCTGTCCACAAAGGCCCATTTTTAGTAACACGTCAGATCCTGCCAACATCCTGGGACTGATTTTCGTCTTTACACTTCTAGGAATTCCCGAGGACGTGGGGTCCAGGCTGCTGAGCTGGGAGTGGACGTGTGTGACCAGCTAGGAGCTTCTGAGTTCTGAAGGTTGGGGAGGTCGAGGGTCAATCTCTCCTAAGCTCCAAAACACAAGTCACCCCCTTTTGGGTCCTGGCCCATGAGTTCTTCTCCAGCCTCATGAAAACACGATCCCCGGCTCACCTCGGCCTCCGGCCGCGCGGTGGTCCGAAGCAGAGCGTTCCCAGCGCCTCCGACTGGTCCCCGGGGCCACGTGAGTGCAGCGTCCAGAAAGGCAAGCATCTGGAACTTGGAAGCCCCCAGAGACGGCACACGGGACTTTGCGATGATGTGGTTTATGGAGTCTCATTTTAAAAAATCTGACACACTTACAACGAAAGATGCTGTGGAAAAATAACTGGATTCGTCCCAACCCCTCTGCTCTTTGTTGCCTCGGATGGCACTGAGGTTACACCAGAACACGCCGTGAGGGGAAGAGGCTTTGGAACAACTAAAACACACCCGGCCCCCCTCCCCACCCAGTGCGGGCCACGGCACTCTTGCAAAATGCAGAGATGGTTAATGCACAGAGTAGGTTTCACACCCCGAGTTGAGGCTGCAGTGCTGTTTGGTAGACTAGACGGCACGCTCTCTGCAGTCAAGCCCTGCTTTTCTGCAAGACCCCAGGTTGTAAGGCTCAGACCCCCACCCCCCTCCACAGCTTGGGGCCCACGGTGCAGAGGTCGGGCAGCTCTCCCCTGGGCCCCCGTTCCGTGCGGGAGGCCAGCCCAGGGAGCACGTCGCTCGAAGCCTGGCAGGGCTGAGGCTGACCTTGCAATGTGCTTGTGTCCCAGAACTGAAACTGCCATCTCAACTCCATTGCTGCTTGTGGGCGAGGCAAAGAAAACCGCTCAAAACTCAGGACAGTTCCCGGCAGTGGGACAGACCAGGTCACAGGCAGGACTCTGCGGTGAGAACTTCCCGTCCAACCGGCCCTGGGTGGACACCTGGCCCGTGCCTCCCAGGGCTCTTCTGAGAGGTCTGTCGAGCGCCCGAGGCCAGCGGACCGTGGCTCCGCCAAGGATAGACGTGAGGTCTGTTCTTTCTGCCACAAATCCATCTGTCCTTAGACAAGAGAGGCCGACTGCGCCAACAATTCGCTGAATTCTGCACAGCCATGTTTAAGGATGCAACAAGAAATCTGCTCGCCGATCTCTGGGGAGCGTTCAAATCAAAGACAGCAGAGATCAAAAGTCCTTGAAAAAGCCATCTGGGAACTTTTGTGTGCTGACAAGTTTGCTCTTGAAGCTCACACACACACTTGCAAGATGACAAGCAGACACCGGGGGTTTCTGGGAAAATTCTGCACTACACTAAGGCCTGATGAAAAGCCACAAGCTCTCCAAGGTCATACATCACCCAGCACAGCGCCACCCCCACCCCCAAACCCACAGTCAACGGCATTCAAGGGAAAACGAGCCGACACCTCCCCGAGCGGGGTCTGGTGTGATGCTGCTTCACACAGAGCAAGGCTACAGTGGTCACGACGAGAGCCACCATTTGTTCTGTACTTTGCGTGACTGATTGGGCTGAGCCTTTGGCTTCTACTATGCAACCGATCACGGGGATCCTACGAGGCAGGGATTAGTCTCTCCACCTCAGCGGAGACAAGACACCACCTGTCCCGAGAGGTAAAGCTTTGAGGAGGCACAGCCTGGATTCGGAAGCACAGATCTGGCGCGCCCCAAGACAACGTGGGGATGCTGAAGAAATGTTGTTCTGCGTCTTCACAAGCTGAGCCTGCTGGGGGGCTTTAGCGCCCTCCCCAGCACACAGTGCGGACTTCTGGCCTGCGCTGTCAGAGCAGGGCCGTCCCTGGGGGGCGGGTGGGGGGGCGCCGCCCCGCCTGCTGTGGGCTCCAGTGCACACCCCTTCCTCGGTCTCTCCAGGACATTTTATATGGAGCTTCGGGGTCACAGCAATCTCCTTTTAATTGTGTTACTGGTACAGCTCTCTGTCTCCTGCCAAAAACCGAGGATTTCTTGGGGACAAGATCCATGTCTCCGTGGCTTCTGGCTGTCGCACTGGTGGCGTGTGGCACGGTGACCCTCAGTCATTGTTGCTCCTGGACGGGAACACAAATGGTTTGGAACCCGAAGTTGTTCACCTTTTCAGTAGTGCCAAGCCACTCAGGTGGGGCCATGTGAAGTGTCAGTTTGCACAGGTTGAAAGAGCCGCCCGTGGGCACTTCGGCACGTCTTAACCTAGTTTGTCTGCTGCAGTGGGTGTGACGGTTCAAAACCGTGTCTGGTTCTGAACATGCGCACCGAAACTCGCCGTCTGGGTGAATGCTTCGGAAACCTGTTGCCGCGCCTTCCTGAGGGTCTCGTTCATGTTGGTGGGGTTGAAAGACCCAGTCTCGCGTCTTCGCTGGGAATCAGCTGGTGTTGGGAAGTCCTCTGTGTGGCTGTCACCATTCCCGCCCCGGCACTCAGTCTGTGTGGGAAGGACACGTGTCAGGGTGGAGATGGAGCATGTGCGTGGACAAGACTGAGAGCTGGACCAGTGAGTGCACTGCTCCCCAGCCTCGCCCCGGTGGGCGATGTAGATCAGGAGGGTTTCCTGCGGAACACGAGGCGTCCCGAGAGCACGTGGATCTTGCAGCTTTCTGGGTGTCCAAAGCCTCGTCATTTCTTCCTCCACCTGCTCTCCCAGCCCCGAGAATCCGGCCACGCCTTCACAACGCTGAGACTCTCCGAGCACAAACTCAAGTCCCGCTAGTGAGCGGTGTTCATACACAAGCAGACCGGCCTCTCCAATCTGCTGCTTTCTGCCTCCCCCGGCCCCAGGACCCCCTCTCTCGAACAGTTCTGAAATTCCATTGCTAACTTTCCTCTTGCCTTTTAAATATATTACACATTGCGTTATGTATTTGTGGTTGAGATAATCACACAGGCCCATTTGTTTTAAATTAAATCAGTTTAAGCCACAGACTCTCCAAGTGTCCTGGTGGAGGCCTGCTCGGCGTGCAAGATGGGCAGCGCCTGGAGCCAAGGAATTAGGAACTAATTTGTCGGAATCATAACCTGCTCGAAACTCTTGAGCACGCTCTGTCTGAGTTCCTATAGAGAGATAAAGCACAGATTCCTGGGAGTTCAACAGAACCCAGTAGCAAGGGGTAGGGGAGAGTTCACGGGACCGCTTCTAAATTACATCCAGACCCAGGGGCCTTCCTGTGTGTTCCGTGTGGGGTGCTGTGTGACCCTGCCCCCAACCCACTGCAGGTTTGGGGAAAATTAAAGGAAGAAATGAAGCCCCACATACCCTTATTTTCAAGGCATGGAATGAAGGCAAGAGGGCACGCTCCAATGACATCCGGAACGGGAACAGAGCCTGACGCACCGCTGGCCCCACCCACACCAGACCCACGAGGGAAAGGGTGCTGACACACATCTTATCCATCCACGTAGCTTTTCCATGGCGCGAGAGCTGTTCAAATCTCCTCTAGGAGAAGGTCAGTGTTTAACAGCAGGCTTTGTGTAGGCGCAGGGGTGTCCCACCCAATGGCCCACAGGCTGCGTGCGGCCAAGATCGGCTGTGAATGCGGCCCGACACCAAACTGTAAATGCACTTAAAACTTTATTTTTGCTCAGCGGTTTTTGTTAGTGTTCGTGTATTCAGTGCGTGGCCTGAGACCACTCTTCTCCTCCAGTGTGGCCCAGAGACGCCACAAGGTTGGACACCCCCATTTGGAATTCTGGTTAAAATTATGTTATTTTCTGGGTTTTAACATATTGTTTTAAATACTTCTTCACTTAAATGTTTAAAAACAAGCAACAAGTAAGCACATTAACCCGAAAGTGTGACACGAGTGCCCTTCACCTGGCAGCCACCTGCCCTGGGCCCGGTCTGTGCCCCGGACACGGTGAACGGGCGGCAGGCCCGCCGCTGCAGCGGCTCCAGGGAGGAGAGCGACGCGGCGTCACCCACACGTGGCACCAGTGTCTCCCAGGGGCGTTCAGGACCTGACGTGTCCGTCTGACCCCGCAAAGCAGTCCGGGGGAAGCTGCTGAGCGTTTCTAAGATGAGGGACACGTGTCGGAGAAGTCGCTGCTCCCGTGGCAGTGGCCGTGGAGGGAAACCCGTGTGTCGGCCACCATTCCTGCTGTGCTGGACCCCTCAGCGGCATCTGAAGCTTTCGCTCTGCCTGCATCCTCCTCCCTGTCCACACCCCACATTGTTGTTTTCATCTACCTGAGGCAACAAAAGCCGTGTGGGGAAAACATTCTAGTCAGGGGCAGGAGAGCTACTCAGAAACCTGTGATTTATCTGGCAACAACTGCACTAATTGTGGGGAGACAGATGGGGGTCATCATGGCTCAGGGGACTCATTTGACCAAGGCCAGTGGGCATTCATCCGGCGATTTCCTTGGACTTGAGGGGCTCAGATCAGGGCTCTTTCTTTCTAAATTATTTCTATGTTTGTACTTAATGCAGAAATGAAACCTAGAGGATCAATTATACAAATTAAAATAAAAACTTCTGCATGGTAAAAGAAAATACCATAAGTCTAGTAAAAAGACGAATATTAAATTGGGAAGAAAATATTTACAATTTAAACTATAGACAAAGGTTTTCGATGTCCTCAATATATAAAGCTTCTAAAACCAGAAGAAAAAGCTCAACTACTGTATAGCTAAATAGGCTAAAGGTATGGACAGACAGTTCATAAAGAAAGATGTATAAGTCATCCTTAGCCACAAGGAAAGATTTTTTTAAGCTCACTCATAGTGAAATACATGCAAATTAAAACTACATGGAATTACTAGTTCTTACTACCAGAATGGCAAGGAAAAAAAGCTACATAAACTACTTTGTCAGTGAAGCTAAATACAAATAGTCATTCCTATCTAACAAAATGCAATGTGGTCCAACCCGTAAGGGAAAGAGCCCAGCAAACCTCGCAAAGTTCCACACATGTTGACTCTTTGACCCACCCATCCTACTTCTGAGAATTACCCCCCACACGGAGGCATCTGAAAGGGCGTATTGTTAGGGTGAGTAGGTGCAGGACGCGATGCGCTGGCACAGGGTTGAAAACGATTCAAGTGCCTATCAATAAAAGCTGGTTAAACATCATCGCATTCATTCGGTGGGATACCATGAAGCTATAGAACATGAACACACATATACATACATGTATTTTTGTATAGTGAAATATGGAAACACCTTTCAAAAAATTAAAGAAGAGGAGACAACTCGTTCCTTGAGGTCAGTAATACACTTTCAGTGTAGCGACACTGAAATCAGACAAAGACATCCTAGGAACACCGCATATCGATACAGACAAAGACAAACACTTTAGGGAGCCAATCCAATGACGTATCACACCACAATCAAGAGGGATTTATCCCAGGAATCCCAGGCTGGTAGAACAGCCAGAAATCAGTTAAAATGCTGGCTGGTGTGGCTCAGTTGGTTGAAGCGTCATCCTGGTTGAAGCGTCACCCAAAGGTTATGGGTTCGATTTCCAGTCAGGGCACGTGCCTGGGTTGTGGGATCTGACCCCGAGGTGTGAGAGGCAGACCATCGATGTTTCTCTCTCTCTCTTTTCCTCCTTTCCCCTCTCAAGAAAATCAATAAGCATGTCCTTGGATGAAAACGTTAAAAAATCAGTTAATGTAATATACCATAGGAACAGAATAAAAATTGAAAAAAACACATTATCATCTCCATAGACATAGAAAAGCATTTGACAAAGCCCAGCATTGATTCAATTAAAAAAAAAATACCACTGGCTGGTGTGGTCCAGTGGATTGAAATCCAGCCTGCAAACCAAAGGGTTGCTGGTTCGATTCCCAGTCAGGGCACATGCCTGGGTTGCTGGCCAAGTCCTGAGTAGGGGGCGTATGCGAGGCAACCACACATTGATGTTTCTCTCCCTCTCTTTATCTTCCCTTCCTCTCTTTAAAAATAAATAAAATCTTAAAAAAGAACCCAGCACTCAAGGGAATCCATGAAAAACCTGAAGCTGGCATCATACTTAACAGTGAAACAGTAGAATGTTTTCCCTAAGTTTGGAAACAAGACAAGGATATCTGTTCTCACCATTTCCATTTGACATTGTGCTAGAGATGCCAGAGGCAGTGGCCAGGACCACTAGGCAACACACAAGAAGAAAAGGCACCCAGACTTGTAAAGAAATAGACAAAATTATCTCTACTCACAGATGGCATGATCTTGTATCATACATGGAGAATCCTAAGAAATCTAAAAACCTATTACATCTAATCAATGAGCTCAACGAGGTTGCAGAATACAAAATCAATATGCAAAAGTTAAGGGATGCAACCAGTTGAAATTATTACCACTAAAGGAGGGAGGACACAAGGTTTATTTTACTTTGCACTATAGATTGGACTTTGATGATCTGAAAATATTCGACATATTTATAAGGACAAAGTTTAATATAAAAAGATAACCCTTAGATTCACAAAGATGCCAGGCTAGTGGGTCAAAGGGCAGAAAAAGGATAAAGCCAACGAGAACT
>PVIA01001171.1:0-137072 GCA_004024845.1 Tonatia bakeri | reverse complement strand
AGAGTCTGGGGTTGGTGGCTCTGGGGAGAGATCTGAAGAAACAGCCACAAGGATCCCTGTGCTGAGTCATTCCTCATACCCTGGAAGCCATCTTTCTCAGGCACAGCAGTCCCCTCCAAGTGGCATTAGCTTGAGGGAAGCAATAGCCCTGACCAGAGGAATTACTCTTCCTCACCCTCTGGTGTTTAAGCCAAGCTGTTGATTACAGGTTGAGGCTATAGCAGCGATTAGTTTAACGACTAAGGCAGAAAATAAAAAGAAGCAGTCAAACTGGGAAGACAAAGAAACAGGCCACAGATGAAAGAACAGGAGTATTCTCCAGAAGAAGAACTGGATGAAATGGAGGCAAGCGACTTAAGAGATAGTTTAGAGAAATGATTGTAAGGGTACACAACAGCAGGAAAAAGACAGAGACACCATAAAAAAGACAAGTCAGAAATAAAGAATGCAATATCTGAAATAGATAATACATTGGAAGGAATAAACAATAGGTTAGATGAAGCAGAGGATTGCATCACTGATTTGTAAAACAAGGTTAAAAAGAAACAAAAAGAAAAGAAAAAATTTAAAAAATGAGCAGAGCTTAAGAAACATTTTGGACAACATGAAGTGTAACAACATCCATATCGTGGGAATACAGGAAAGACAAGAGAAAGAGCAAGGGATTGAGAACTAACCAAAGTAACAATGACAAAAAACTTCCTTAATCTGGTGAAGGAAAAAGACACACAAGTCCAGCAAGCTCAGACCATCCCAAACAAGTAGGACCCAAAAGGCCTACACCAAAGCACATGATAACTAAAATGACAAGGCATAAAGGCAAGGAGAGAATCCTAAATGCTGCAAGAGAAAAGATAGTTGCCTACAAAGGAGCACCAATTAGACTGTCATGATTTCTTAATGGAAACATTTCAGGCCAGAAGGGAGTGGTGTGAAATAGATGATGAAAAGCAAGGACCTACAACCAAAGTTACTTTACCCAGCAAGGCTATTTTTTAAAATCAAAGGAGAAATAAGGAGCTTCCCAGACAAGAAAAAGCTAAAGGAGTTTGTTAACACCAAGCCAGTACTGCAATAAATGTTAAAGGAATTGCTTTAAGAAGAAAAAAAAAGAAGAGAGAGAAAAAGAAAAATAAACAGAAGAAAATAGCCTAACAATTAAATTGCACTAATTACATATCTATCAATCACCTTAAAATTGAGTGATTTAAAGGCTCTAACCAAAAGACATGGAGGAACTGAATGGACAAGAAAACAAGACCCATATCCATGCTGCCTCCAACAGACCCACCTCAGACTGAAAAACACACACAGACTAAAAGTAAAGGGATGGAAAAAGATATTTAATGCAAATGGAAAGGGAAAAAAGCTGGGGTAGCAATACTTGTATCTGACAAAATAGACTTTAAAACCAAGACTATAGTAAGAGACAAAGAAGGATCCTACAGAATGATAAAGGGGTCAGTCCAACAAGAGGACACAACCCTAGTAAACATTTATACGCCCAACACAGGAAGACCTAAATATATAAAGCAAATCTTGATGGACATAAAAGGAGAGATCAACAGAAATACAATCATAGTCAGGGGTTTTAACACCCTTTTGACTTCAATAACTAGATCTTCCAGATAGAAAAATCAACAAGGAGACAGAGGCCTTAAACGACACACTAGACCAAATGGATTTGATATCTTCAGAGCATTTCATCCCGAAGCAGCAGAATATACAGACTTTTCAAGAGCACAAGGAATGTTTTCTAGGATAGACCAGATGTTAGAACACAAAATGAGTCTCAGCAAATCTAGGAAGATTGAAATGATATCAAGCATCTTCTCTGACCACAATGCTATGAACTAGAGATCAATCATAGGAAGAACATTAAGAACATGCAAAGATAAGGAGCTAAATAGCATGCTATTAAACAATGAATAGGTCAACAACAAGGTAAAGGAAAAAATCAAAAGATACCTTAAAACAAATGAAAATGAGGACACAACAATCCAAAATCTGTGGGACACAGGGAAAGCAATCTTAAGAGGGAAATTCATAGCATTACAGGCCTGTATCAAAAAAACAAGAAAAAGCTCAAATAAACAATCTAAGTTTACACTTAAAGGAACTTGAAAAGGAACAACGAAGTCCAAAGTGAGTAGAAGGAAGGAAATAATAAAGATCAGAGCAGAAATAAACAAAATAGAGTCTAAAAATTTTATATAAAAGATCAACAAATCCAATGGCTGGTTCTTTGAAAAGATAAGAAAGATTGGCAAACTTTTAACAAGACTCATCAAGAAAAAAAGAGAGGGGACCCAAAAAAGTAAAATCAGAAATGAAAGAGGAGAAATAACAACTGACACCAAAGGAATAGAGAGGATTGTAAGGAAATATTATGAACAACATTACGCCAAAAAAGCTGGACGCCTTGGATGAAATGGATAAATTCCTAGAAATGTATAATCTTCCAAAACTAAATCAGGAAGAATAAGAAAACCCAAATAAGCAGATTATACCTAGTGAAAATTAGGCAGTTATCAAAAAATAAATAAAAAACTCCCAAAGGAACAAAAGCCCTGGACTGGATGTTTTCACAGGTGAATTTTACCAAACATTCTGAGAAGAACTAACACCTTTCCTTTTCAAACAATTCAAAAAATTCAAGAGGAGGGAAGGCTCCCAAGCTCATTTTATGAGGCCAACATTATTCTAATTCCAAAACCAGATAAAAACTCTACAAAGAAAGAAAATCACAGGTCAACATCACTGATAGATATAGATGCTAATATCCTCGACAAAACATTAGCACACCAAATACAGCACTGCAACAAAAGATCACACACGGTAATCAAGTGGGATTTATTCAGGGAATGCAGGGTTGGTACAACATTTGCAAATCAATAATGTGATTTAACTTCTGGCCAAGATGGAGGCATAGGTAGATACACTGTGCCTACTCGAACAACCAAAAGAAGGACAACAAAAAATTTAAAAGCATAAAACAACCAAAACTGCCAGAAAATTGAACTGTATGGAAGTCCAACAACCAAGGAGTTAAAGAAGAAACATTCATCCAGACTGGTAGGAGGGGTGGAGACAGCAGCTGGGCTGGTGAGAACTTGTGGCATGACTGCAGCTGGCAGACTGGGTGGCTGCAGCTGGCAGACTGGGCAGTCCCACATTTGTGTGGGGTAAACCAGGAGGAACGACTGGGGAGCAAGACAGACCACACAACCCAGCATTCCAGTATGGGGAAATAAAGCCACAAAACCTCTGACTGAAAAACCCTGTGGGGGTTGTGGCAGCAGGAGAAACTCCTGACCTCACAAGAGAGTTCATTGGAGAAATCCACAGGGTCCTAGAGCATACACACACCCACCTACCTGGGAAGCAGCACCAGAAGGGCCCAATTTGCTTGTGGGTAGTGGGGGAAGTGACTGAAAGCTAGAGGGCCAAGCAAGCAGCACTGTTCCCTCTTGGACCCCTCCCTCACTGACAACATCACAATGTAGCCATGTGGGTTGCCCTGTCCTAGTGAAAACCTAAGGCTCCACCCCTTACTATGTAGCTGGTGCACCAAGACAAAAAAAAAAAAAAAACATGGCCCAAATGTAAGAATAGATCAAAGCTCCAGAAAAAATACAACTAAGCAATGAAGAGATAGCCAACCTATGAGATGCACAGTTCAAAACACTGGTAATCAGGATGCTTACAGAAATGGTGAGTATGGTCACAAAATAAAGGAAGAAGTGAAGGCTATGAAAAATGAAATAAAGGAAAATGCATAGGGAACCAACAGTGAAGGGAAGGAAATTGGGACTCAAATCAGCGATTTGGAGCCGAAGGAAGAAATAAACATTCAACCAGAACAGAATGAAGAAATAAGAATTCATAAAAATGAGGAGAGGCTTAGGAACCTCTGGGACAACTTTAAATGCTTCAACATCTGAATTATAGGGGTGCCAGAGGAGAACAGGAAGAGCAAGAAATTGAAAACTTATTTGAAAACGTAATGAAGGAGACTTCCTTAATCTGGCAAAGGAAATAGACTTCTAGAAAGTCCAGGAAGCTCAGAGTCCCATAGAAGTTGGACCCAAGGAAACACACACCAAGACACATCATAATTACATTACTCAAGATTAAAGACAAGGAGAGAATCCTAAAAGCAGCAAGGGAAAAGGAGACAGTTACCAACAATGGAGTTCCCATAGGATTGTCAGCTGATTTCTCAAAAGAAACCTTGCAGGCAAGAAGGGGCTGGAAAGAAGTATTTGAAGTCATGAAAAGCAAGGACCTACATCCAAGATTACTCTATCCAGCAAAGCTATCATTTAGAATGGAAGGGCAAATAAAGTACTTCCCAGATAAGGTCAAGTTGAAGGAGTTCATCATCACCAAGCCCTTATTATATGAAATGTTAAAGGGGCTTATCTAAGAAAAAAAAGATAAAAAATACAAATGGTAAAATGAAAACAAACTCACAACTATCAACCACCAAACCTAAAAAACAAATACAACAGTGAACTAAGCAAACAACTAGAACAGGAACAGATTCACAGAAATGGAGATCACATGGAGGGTTATCAACAGGGGAGAGGGAGGGGGAGAATGGGGGGAAGCAGTACAGGGAATAAGCAGCATAAATGGTAGGTAGAAAATAGACAAGGGGAGGCCAAAAATAGTATAGGAAATGTAGAAGCCAGAGAACTTATATGTACGACCCATGGACATGAACTAAGAGGGGAGAAGGATGGTGGGAGGGAGGAATAAAGGGGAGAAAAAAATGAGACAACTGTTATAGCATAATCAATGAAATATACTAAAAATAAGTAAATAAAATGTCCATTCACCCAAAGCAATCTATAGATTCAATGCAATTCCTATCAAGATCCCAATGACATAGGTCATAGAACTAGAACAAATATTTTTAAAATTTACATGGAACCACAAGAGGCCCTACATAGCGACAGTGATCCTGAGAAAGAGCAAAGCTGGAGGAATCACGCTACCTATCAAACTATACTGCAAGGCCACAGTAATCAAAACAGTGTGGTTCTGGCATAAAAACAGACACATAGTCAATGGAACAGAACAGAGAGCCCAGAAATAAACCCACACTTTTATAGTCAATTAATTTTTGACAGAGGAAGCAAGCACATACAATGAGCTAAAGATGGTTTGTTCAATAAATGGTGTAGGGAAAATTGGACAGACATGTGCAGAAAAATGGAAGTAAATCACCTACTTACACCAAACACAAGTGTGAATTCAAAATGGTTTAAAAACTTACATGTTAGACCCAAAACTATAAAAATCCTAGAAGAAAACATAGGCACCAAAGTCTCAGACAGAGCTCATAGAAAGGTTTTATCAGCTATATCTCCCCAGGCAAGGGAAACAAAAGAAAAAATAAATAAATGGGACTGCCTCAAGCTAAAACGCTTTTGCATGGCAAAGAAAGTCATCAACGAAATAAAAAGACACCCCACAGAATGGGAGAACATATTCACTGTCACACCTGATAAGGGCTCAGTATCCAAAATTTATAAAGAACTTAGAAAACACCAAAAAAAAAAGCAATGCAATTAAAAAATGGGCAAAGGATCTGAATAGACACTTCCCCGAGGACATACAGATGGCCAACAGACATATGAAAAGATGCTCAATGCCACTAATCATCAGAGAAATGCAAATTAAAACCATAATGAGATACCATCCCACACCTGTCAGAATGGCCATCATCAATAGATCAATAAACAACAAGGTGAGGATATGGAGAAAAGGGGACCTTCATGCACTGTTGGTGGGAATGCAGATGGTACAGCCACTGTGGAAAGCAGTATGAAGATGCCTCTAAAAATTAAAAATGGAGCTGCCTTTTGACCCAGCAATCCCACTTCTGGGAATGTATCTGAAGAAACACAAAACACTAATTTGAAAGAACATAAGCACCCCCATGCTCATTACAGTGTTATTTACAATCTCTAAGAGGTGGAAGCAGCCCACATGTCCATCAGTAGATGAGTGGATGAAACAGCTAGGGGACATTTACACAATGGAATTCTACCCAGACATAAAAGAGAAGAAAATTTTACCCTTTGCGACAGTATGGATGGACCTGGAGAACATTAAATGAAATAAGCCGGTCAGAGAAAGACAAATATCATATGATCTCACTCATGTGTGGAATCTAATGAACAAACTGAACTAATAAACGAAGCAGAGACAGACTCACAGACGGAGAGCAGGATGGCAGCTAGTGGAGGGGGAGTGGTCAGGGGGTGGAGGGGTTGAGTGAACAGGAAAGAGACTCATGGACGTGGACAACAATGTGGTGATTGTGGGGGGGAGGAGGTTATACGGGGACTAAATGGTAGTGAAAAAATACATACAAATATTAAATAACTAAATATTGAAAGAAGATAACCCCTAAAAATTGGAAATAAATGGAAACGAACCAAACTATGCACCAAGTTGGTGGCACGACTTCACGTAGAGAAATTATTTCACAGGACATTAATATGCAATGGTTTCTTTTTTCTCTAACTCAGCATAACGTGCATCCACTTATTTGTTTATGAACTACAGATGACATTCGGATCATTTTGTCTGAGTCTCAGGTGCACAGCCCAGTAGGTAGACAATCACGGACTGGCGCCCCTGCTACTTCCACCCGGCACTGCACACAGTCAGCACTGTCATCAGCCCTCTTCCCCAGGCTGTGCCTCCCAGGGACTGCTGTGACTGTCAGGGGACCCTGGGCCACGCTGAGGGCCAGGTCTGTTTCTATGACTTCAGTGATGACCCCCCTCCTCCACCTCAGGTGCGGCCCTCAAGGCCCACTTTGGGCAGCTCCTTTCCTGGTATGGCAATGGATTTGGCTCCAGCAACAGGGTGGGGGGCCTCAGGGTCCACCCGGCCCCGAGGAGTAGGAGCTCCCGGACCACCAGTCCCGGTGACAGGAAGAGAGGCCCTCAGCTGCAGGGGGTCTTTGCCCCAAATCTATCCCCCAACACAGGGAGATTCTCCTGACCTCCAGTTTCCAACCAGACCCCCTGAAGAGGGGCAGGGCCTAGGGAGCCCTACCTTGTCATGCACCATCCAGAAAGTTCACTGCACGCAGCCAAAAGTAAAAGTAAAAATAAAAATAAAAATCTTGCGGCACACCAGTTTGAAATCATTGCTCTAGATCCAACCACCAGCAAGCAGAAACTACGAGGGACAAACGAACTTATTCAAAAAACACTATGGGGGTGCAATCAGCAACATGCAGGACGAAACCCTACAGGAAGAAGTGATTTTGAAAGCGAGACGGTCAGAAAAATCCCTGGATTAAAAGAGATCTGAGGGACACCAACCAACGGTAATTTGTGGAGTTTAATTTAAATCCTGATTCTAATGAGCCGAAGGAAAGTATTTATAAGATAACTGGAGAACTTGGCTGGATATGAAGGAATTGTTAATATTTTTTAAACTGTGATCCTTCATGTTTTAGAAGAAAATCCTGTCTTTTAGTGATAGGTATCAAGATATTTTATTGAAAGACAGGTCTATGATAAAATCCCGTTGGTCATGACTTTATAAGTGCTATAGATGAGGTCGTGGGAGTTTATTACACTTCTTTCAGCTTTGGAACATTTTTACTACTAAACAGTGAAGGTGGGGGAGGTAAACTTAACCGAAAGAGTCAGGGCCTCTGACTCTTAAAAACTCTTCACTGAAAACGTTACCAGAGGGAGCGGGAGGCCAGGGAGAGAGCCCGCTGGCTCTGCCCTCTGCCCGCCCTCGAGCAGAGCGCTGCCGGCCCGCAGGGTCGCAGGGGCTCGAGGAGAGGTTGCAAGTGTGTGGCGGGTGCACAGTGCTGAGTGCCACACGGTGGTCTTCAGGGGTCAGTTCTCTCTGTGCCATGGCCGAGTTCAGGCTCTGGGCCGCTTCCGTCCTCCGCACTTGTGTGTTTCCTGCCCCTGCCCAGGGCCCTGCAGTACAAAGACACATCCAGACCCCTGACTGCCGCCCTCCATGGTTGTCCAGACCACCCAGCCGCTTCCCATGGCAACTCCCGTCTCAGGGAGATATTTACGGGGAAGCACCTGCTCTCAGGGTGGGGAAAAAAAAACACAACAAAACACCTGCAGTTGGACTGAGGCCATTTTCTCCCACCCCATGTTTGAAATGCCAGGCCCTGTGTGGAGCGCGCCCGGAGCCGGGACTGTCTCCAGGGGGAAGGAGGCACAAGTCCCACCGAATCCTGACATTCCATCACAGCGGAACCTGGTCTTCCGCACCGACCTGCCCTTGCCGGAATCCTCGGAAAGTAATGAATCACTAATGGAACCAACGCCTCTGGGCTTGGACGCTGCAGCTGCCAAAGCGATAATTACAATTAATGTGCTTGCCACACATGCCATCCACAGACCCTGGGTACCGATGGCACCGGCCGGCTTGCTGGCAGCAGCTTTAATTGAGAATTAGTATAATTAGCTGCGATCACAATTAAACTTGGGATCCCTGTGGCCCTGTAGACAAGATTTCTGTCTCCGCCTACGCAAGGCTCTGCAGTGACTTCATGGCAAGCATGATTTACACCCATTTCAGAGATTATGAAAGAGGCTCTCAGTTTCTGCACGTCCAGCAGCTCGTCAGAACACCCAGACAGGTGTCCTTAGTCTGCCAGGTGACCCGGGGACTCTCCTCTCAGTGTCTGTGAGCTGGGGTTTCAAAACGTGTGAGAGACAAGCCTTTAAGGAGAAACACTGCACCAACAGAAAGCACTGGCCAAAGAAGTGTCCCCGCACCGTGCCTCCGAGGAACAAGCCCAAGCTTCTGTGCCGGGCCCTTGTTTCCGTTCTGTGAGAAGGGTCCTTCTGTTACCGAGTCAGATCCTCCACGGTCGTGTTCTGGGTGACATAGCTGCCATCAGATGAACTGTTTCCTGGGAAAACAAACCAGAAATAGATTGCAGATCTAAATGTCAGGGCTAACATCATAGACTTTCTGGGGGAAAATACGGGAGAAAAATCCTCACGGCCATGGGTTAGGCAAAGTTTTCTGGAATAAGCAAGACAATGCATGGGTCAGAGAAGAAAATCTTGCTGAATCGGACTTCATCAAAATATAAAGTATCTGCTTTTTAAAACGTACCTTTGAGAAAATGAAATGATAAGCTGCAGTTGGGGGGGGGGATCTATGTACACAGCCCAGAATGAGAAAAACCCAGCATTTGAAAAATAGGTAAAAGAACTGAACATTTTGTCAACAAGGACAGACCTACAACAGACACACACAGTAAGCGATGCTTCCTGTCTGTTGGACGAGCCATGCAAATTCAGACCGCGCGTCTGCTGGAGGAGCTGAATTACGTTCAAGAGAGGGGTACTGCCAAGTTTCGGTGAGGACGCAGCACAACCAGGAATCTCCTATTGGTTGGTGAGAATGCTGAAATGATACAGCCACTTTGGATGACAGTTTAGCAGTCTCTTACAAAGTTCAACATTTGTAACATAAAGTAATATTGCAAAGTTACCTTAGATCCTGCTCTGGGAGAAGCGGAAGCAGGTGTACAGAGAGGCCGGTGTGCCAACGCTCGCAGCGAAGGCCGGTCGTGAATCTTCATCCATTCCTTGGTGAGAGCTCCAGGCTGGAAACGCCCAGACGCCCCTGAGTGGTGTGTGGGGAGACCCACAGGGGTGCATCCCCACGGGGGGCGAACTACTGAAACATGCGACAAGGTGGACGAATCTTCCAGGCTTTCTGCTGAGGGAAGGAGGCCGCAGGCAACAGGCACCACACACACAGGTTGAGTCCATGTAGAAGAGACTGGAGAAGGCTAACCTGCAGGCACAGAAATCAGACCAGCGGGTGCCAGGAGCCGGGTCGGGAAGACACCGACTGTTCCCGGGCAGAAGGGACTTCGGAGCTGAAGACCATTGCTCCGTCTTCCTTGTAGAGACGGTCACACAACTTATATGTTTGCAAACCTCACTGGGCTGTCCACTTACGAGAGTCATAGTAAAATACATCAATTTTACCTCGATAAATCCAGCCCCAAAAGTGGTTTCTGAGTAGCAATGGCAGGTCCTACGTCAGTGGGGTGCTACAAAAAAGCCGATTTATCAGAGACTTGATCTTGTGGTTCTAGCAGGACAGAGGTAATGTGTACAAGATAGTGACAACTGCTAAGCCTGACAGCCTGAGTAACAGGTGTCAGAGTATTTGCTGCAGTAACAAGGTGTCCCAAACCTGAGGGCTTACAGCAATAGACGCTGACTCTCTTACAGCTACGGGTGCGGGAAGTTCAATGCCAGCCTCCCTGGGCCGAGCTGCAGGTGCCAGCAGGGGGTGCCCCCTCCGAGGTTCTGGAGACAGCCCATCCTGCCATCCCTGCCTTGCCTTCCCTCATCCCCTCCTCCTCTTCTCCGTGTGTGACCGACCTCTCTCCCAGAAAGACACCTGAGGGATTTAGGATGCACCTGGACACCCCGCGCCTTGATCCCACACACAAGGACGTCTGTGAAGATCCCTTTTCCTTGTAAAGAAAAGGGACAGGTCCCTGGGGGAGGGAGGGCTTGTCATCTTTGGTGGCCAGTGTTCCGCCAACCGCAGTGGTTGAGGTGGCCCCGCTGTGGGTGGGTGTGGTTAGGGAGAGCCCATGGAGGGCATCCAGTCTGGCTCAGAGGAAGGACTGGGTTTCCAAGGTGAAGGCTGTGGATTCTGCCATGAAGAATGGCAGCCCCGTGGGCTGCGAGGCGCCCCTGAGGGACAGAAGCAGGGAGGCGGTGTGCGGACGTGCTGTCTCAGGGAGGCCCCCTGCCCCCGGCGAGGACTCCGGGGGTGGGTCAGAAGGGAAGGGAGCGAGGCGCAGGATGTCAGCTCTGAACTCCACTGCGCCCAGGCCACAAGGGGAGGGGAATGCGACTGTAGTGGTGGCTGTGGGTGTGGAAAGCAAGGGGCGGAGTCAGGAACAGGGTTGTGTGGTGGGGGAGTGACCTCTGCGGCCACGCAGAGCCCAGCAGTGAGGACTCGGGTACACGGGTACCTCTACTGTCCCTCTCCCGGAGTTCTTCAAACGCCATCTGTGCATAGCGTTTCCTATGGGAGGGAAGTCCAGTGGGGCAGGGGACGCTGTGTGTGAGCAGAGCATTGATATACAATCTCTTGCCCACTGTCACCGGCCCTCCTTGCCCCTTTGTGCTCGTGGGGCGCTAAGGTGTGAGCATGTACGTCCTGCACACGCAAGTGCAGGAGGTCTCAGTGAGATGCGGCCCAGGGCGACCAGCAGTGTCCCCTCTGGAACTGAGTCGGCAGGGCACCAGCAACGCCTCAGCTCTTCTGTGCACACCAGGCTGGAATGCAGCACGCAGGCGGCGCTGCTCACCAGGCAGGCCCAGAGCCCTGGCGTGCCCGCCCTTGCCCAGGTTACTGCCCATCTTCCCAACGCCTTGTGCTGGACATGATGGCGAAGAAGGAAAGAGAAAGGCAGGGCAGCCCATGGTTCTGTCTCCTGTCCTCTGGAGTCCCATGCCCTTCTATGAAAGCCTTCCAGAGTCCTTTCCTCGTCGGCGAGCCGGAGGCAGCGAGCGTCGCTAGGAGGACGAGTGCCCCCCAAAAGATGAGCTGATGGCTACAGGAATGGAATCAGATGAGCTCCGTGCAGCTTCGACTCTTCTGATGGGGATGAAATGTGAACACGTGTGCGAGCTACGAAATGTGAGCTGCAAATCTGGTGAACCCACAAGCAAGTAAAATACTCTCGTATTTGCACTCGAAACTGGCACAAAGTTGAGGTGCACACAGGAGAGCGCTGAAAACGGGCATTGCATAAAATAAAAACGAATGGTAGGGTCTCATGTCGATTTTTCTCTGCTGAGAAAGACAGCAAACAGCAGACTACAAACACCATGATGAGTTGAAAGAGTGTCCACAGGAGGAAGGAAAAGTTCCAAAGTTGGGAACGCTAATGGCTCCAAGTTTTGAGCGAAGGGCCCTGTGTTCTCAGTTTGCACCGGGCTCCTTGGACTACGTCCCAGCCCAGGTCAGGAGCAGACACGACGCAGGAAGAGCCACAGGAAGAGCCCGCGGGATTTTGTGACTCTGTGCAACAAACAGCTCAGCGGTTGGGTAGGAGCCCCGCCCCCACCTCCAAGGCCACAACATCCTCACACTGGACCACAGTGCGACTGTGAAGCCTCTGTTCCGAAGGAAATAACTTCACTCTTACTGTACACTTTTCCTTTCTTTAGAAAAAATTTGTGGTAAAACACACACACAATTTACCACCGGAGCCGTCTTCACGCGTACTGGCTATAGTGGTAATTGTGTTCATGTTGTTATATGGCCACTGTCCAGGGCTCGCCATCCACCGAAACTGAAACCGGTCCCAGCAAACACCCCCACCCCCCCACTGCTCCTCCCCACATGCCCCCAGCAACGCCGGGCAGCACCTCCTGGCTCTGTGACTTTAACCATCTGGAGTTTAGGTCCTCGAGTAAATGCGATCCTGCAGTATGTGTGTTTTCGTGACTGGCTTATGTCACTTAACACAGTGTCCTGGCGTTTCACCCATGTTGTAGCAGGTGACAAGGGTTCCTTTTCTTCTAAGGCCGAATAACATTCTGCTGTGTGTCTACACCACATTTTTTTTTGCCCGCTCATCTGCCAACAAACGTCTGGGTTACGTCCACTGCATAAGCTCATCTTCACTGAGTCAAAACTTGCCTCCCTCACTTTTGACCTTCTTGGTCAGTCCCTCTGACTCTCCGGCTACGCTCAGACTCCTTCCACGGGGGACTTACAATGATCCCCAGACAACCCCATTTTTTTTTCTTTTTTAGAAAGAATTTCCAAACAAATGGAAAATATGCTGACAATGAGTAAGCAGGGCTGTCAGAACTGCGGCTTACAAAGTTCTCTGAAATCCGTGCCCCCGCAGAGTTGCTAGACCAACCTGGAACTGCTTCCCTGCATCTGTGTTGTTGCATGCAGGGCATGGCATTCTGGGGCAGACTAGCGAGGCTGTTCCCCAGCAAAGGGGGATGGTCCCCATCACGCTTGCACCCTGCACCCTGAGGACCTCCGGCCCAGTGGGCCCCGCTCCCGGCTGCCACCGCTGTGTACCTCAGCCGTCTGTCAGCGACCCGGCCTGAGATCCGTGTCCATCCCAGAAACTGTAAGCGGCGGGAAGCACCGGGCTCTGGAGCTAGCACAGCTGGACTCCCCTCCGTGCCTGACGCTTGCTGGCTCTGCGGCTGGGAGGACACTTCATGGCTCTCGGAGCCTCAGTTTGCTTGTCTGCCAGCAAAACGGAAAACACCTGCCTTACAGGATTCGTAACACCTCGCGATCATGCATCCTAAGCACCTAGCACGCGCCAGACCCCAGAGGAGTGCGTGGTGAACTGGACATTGCTGCACTTGGTGAAGCAACTGGACGGGCTTTCGTTCCCGTTTCCTCCCTTTCTTCCCGGACTCATGCCTACGGACGAGTGTTTGCTCCACACGTGTGCTGTGCCGAAGTCATGCAGGCTCTGCAGAGACACCTGAGTTGTACTAGAAAGCCGCCAGCCGGGCATCTGCCCTGGAGCCCAGGCAGTGTAACAAAGTGCCTCTGTGACTCTGGGTGAATCCCTTCAGCTTCCCGGGTCACCGCATTAGTCAGCCCTCACTAGGTGACGCTGCAAAACAAGCGCTCCTCGCACGTCAGGGATTTAGAGAGCACTTATTTCTTGTCCGTGTTACACAGGGATGACGACTGGCTGCGGCCCCACCTCCTGGCAGACCCGGACTGAAGGGACAGCCAGAACAGCGTCACAACCAAGCCACACAAGTTCTGTGTTTTGCCACATATGATGTGTACTTTTTTGCCCAAGTTTTTGAGGGAAAAATAAGGATGCGCATTATACATGAGTATAATGATTACATACCATGGGTATAATAATCCCATGTATAATGCGCACAAAAACGTGGTGTGCCCTGTACATGGCAAAATACGGTAACGGCTTCGAATTTACCTGCTTCAAAGCAAACGCCACGCCCACCCACACCCATTGGCCAGTGCCGGTCAAGTGGCCACGCCCACAGGCAACAGCGTAGGATGAGGGAGGGGAGGACGCAAAGTATTTCGAACAGAAATCACAACCTCCCAATGTCCTGCTTCTAATCTGTACGACTAGGTGGGATGTTGGGCTCGAGTTCTCTAGTCTCTTCCAACTCTCTCGTTGGCAATTCTAAGACTTACCAGATAAGGGAGAAGTTCATGGTCACCCAGCGGAAGGAGCCGAGAGTCACACTGCCTTCCCCAGAGCGCTTTGCGCAGGGACCCGGGTAACCTGCGAGCCCCGTCGCTGTTCCGCAGGAAAACACGGCGCGGAAGCAGTTGCACCGAGCACGCCTCTGAAACCGTCTTTCCACTTTGGTCTCTTAGGTCACGGGCTGTACGGGCCCTGACTTTCTCCAAATAAAATAATATTAGAACTGTAATGCACTTGGGGGAGGGGCTTATACCTTAAAAAAAAACAACAACAAGCCTCTGTAGAGAATCTTTTCATAAGGTACAAGTTGTTTTCAACAATGGGTCTTCCATGATCGGTTGCTTACGAGCACGGATGTTAACTTCCTGCCAGTCTTGTTGCCGGGACAAGACGACCCTTCTCGGATTACGTGGCCACTAGACAGATCAGACTCTTGCGTCAGTCTCCAAGCGTAGTTTCCAAATGTCCAGGCGCCTACCAACTCATTAATTACAGCCTATGTACTGCGTACTGAACTAGAAACAAATTATTTCCATGAGACTGTTACCGTTGGCTCTGAATACTGAGGACCCATTATGCTGCGTGGCTTTCCATGTGTGGCCTTTGTTCCCGCCGTGCCTCGGCAGGGTGAGCACCCATGACCCCCACTTTCCAGGAGAGGAGACCAAGTTTCCCCGCGGCCCAGCCCCTGGCCGAAGTCCTTAGTAACAGAGCACGTTTTACATCCTGCTGCCAGCGCTCGGCCACCCTGGGAAACCTGGAGGCCCGGTGCTGCCACTGCCCCGTTGGGAAGACAGGGGGCTGAAGAGTCCTTCCTCTCCTTGGTGTTTCCGATGGTCCTTCGGCTCCCTGGGGGGACGAGCCCTACTGTCCCCCGAAACGTCTAACGCAGGTGTGCGAGGATGGACCTCTGCCTGTAGGGAGCGTGGGCGCCCTGCTGGTGCGCTGGGTGGAAAGTGTGATGGAGCAGGTTGACTGGAACCGTCTCCTGGGTGTAGGAAGCGCGGGCCTGTGAAGGACCTGCCCACAGCTCTCCTGGGGCTGGTTTTGTTTGGACTCCGCTGGGGGCTGGCGACCAGCCTACTGGGTGGGGACCAGAGCCCAGGCCCAGGTCTCAGGGCTGCCATGTGCTGGTCTCCTCCCGTGGGAACGGACGAAAGGCTGGACAGGAGAAAATAGCTTTACCTCCTGGCTGAGAGCTGAGAAGAGCCGCCCCTCACATCAAAGGCGGGCAGGTCGGTCCGCCCGCAGTAGGCTGTGGCCATCCATCTGGGGCGTCCCCAGACCGGCGGCCCAGCGGCCACATCTGGAAAACCTGCGTGAGCTGCGGAGCCGACGCGTGCTGGGAAATGCTTTCAGACAGCCCAGCGACAGCAGGCTCCCCAGTTCCTCCCCTGTTTGCATCAAGCCTGTGAGTGATTTGAAAGTTAAAGCTGCCAGTTTCAGTAAGTTAATAAAAATATGCACAGACAGGTATGTGCGACCAGCAACAGCAGTTCTGTAAACAGGGAGCTGTGGCAGGCCCAGAAGGGCTCCTGAGACCCATAAAAGGGGTGACCAGACCAGGGGAAATGAGGGGTGTACATGGGGGCCCAGGGTAGGTCCCGTTCACACTGGCCATGTGACTCCCCTTTGATTGGAGTCTGGAAACCTGAGGAACGGAGGGTGAGCGCTGCCTGCGAGACCGCACTCCCCCGAGGCTTGGATCAGAAACTTTCCTCTCTGCCCTCGCCGGTGTCAGTGGTCTGTGTCCAGTTTCTCAGCCAGCTCCTCATGGCAGGGGCCACATCCTATGGTTCTGTTATCCTTGCAGCTGTGAGCACAGTGCCACACGGGGACACTGCATAGCAAGGCCTCTCATTCTAATTTGGCAGGAGGCGTGACCACCGGGTACAGGGACAGCGGAAGTAGCAGAATCACCCTGTGGTCCTTCCCATGGTTCTCGTCTATAAGCTCCGCAGTGAGGAGAAGATTCTTGCTCGCCATCCACCCACGGATGCTATCTGTTGAAGTGCTGACTTTAAACAACAATCCTCTCTCCATGGACTCTTACCATGCATAGCACCCCCTTCCTGAGAGACCCTCCTCTTGTAGTTCGAGCAAAGGGGAGGGGTGTGGTAGGGGAAAGGGCCACCAAAGCTGAAGTCTTTAAGTGGGTCGTGCCCCTTAGCACCAACGACAAGGTCAGCTGACACACTTGGAGCATAGAGAGGTGCCCCCCCCCCAGCCATGGCTGTCAATTTTGTTGTTGCAGGTCACTGAGGGTCCGTGGTGAGGTCTGAGGCAGTCCGGGACAGAGTCGAGGGGCTCGGCCTCACCATCCCGATGCGGCGAGCTCTGGGCTCAGGTCAGTAGACTGCGATCTTGCTACTGGGGTCTCGGACAGAGCGGAGACCATGGCAGGGCGAGCCTAGTGTCCAGGGCACGGGGGGTGGGGCACTGGCCCACGTGCGTGGGGGTGAGGGTCCCCAGGAGCCTGCAGCCCCATCTTCCTGCCGCCCGGCCACAGCCTCTCTGGATCTGTGGCCCTTGGCTCAGCGAGACCCGCATTTCTCACGCTCGCACTCTCCGCACACGCTCGCACTCGCCGCACACGCTCGCACTCTCCGCACACGCTCGCTCTGAAAGGCGTTCCTGTCTGACGTCAAACATGTGAGGGAGATCTTACCGGCTCCTGAGAGCTGCGTCAGCCTTCCACCAGGAGGTGGCGGCGACCTTGTGTGGCAGCTGCACGGGGCCCCGGCAGGACTTCTCGAATGTCCGAGCGGAGAGCAGCACACCAGCCTGCGGAAACCTCACCTGCCACTCGGTTTAAATACTCAAGTTCCTTCGAGGTTAGGTGAGTATTCGCTCCGGATGGCGGGCAGGTTTCCAACCTGTTTGCCTGGGCCACCGTCACAAGTACTCCTCTTCTTGGCGAGGGGGGTCGAGGCCGGCCCCCAGTCTCCCCAACCACTCATCTGGCAGAACTGGACCTCCCCACCCCCATCCGCCGGCCTGGGGCTGCTCCCCCCACGGTCCGGGCGGCCAGACCACCGGACAGGAATGCACGGACACGTCGTGTACATTTCCCAGTGGCCACACGAAAAAAGGAAAAGAAACAGGTGGAATGAACTTTGATGATATATTTTATTTTACACAGTATATCCCCAATAGTATCCTTTGAATGTATCAATATAAACATTATCAAGAAGCACTGGCTGGCGTGGCTCAGTGGACTGAGCGCCGGACTGCAAGGCAAAGGGTCACCAGTTTGATTCCCAGTCAGGGCACTCGTCTGGGTTGCGGGCCAGGTCCCCAGTAGGGGCATGTGAGGGGCGACCACACATTGATGTTTCCCTCCCTCCCTCCCTCCCTCCCTCCCTCCCTCCCTCCCCCTCTCTTTGAAAATAAATACATAAAATCTTTAAAAAAATTAAAAATTATCAAGAAGATCAGCACAGCTTAGGGAACGTAGTCAATACTACTGTAATAACGAGGGGGTGCCGGGTGGGGCTGGGATACCGGGGGCCGCTCCATGAAGCGTGTGGCTGTCTAACTGCCGGGCTGTGCACCTGGATCACATGCAACATTAGGCAGGAAGTAAACCGTAATTGAAAATTTAAGAAAG
This sequence comes from Tonatia bakeri, assembly GCA_004024845.1. NCBI lineage: Eukaryota > Metazoa > Chordata > Mammalia > Chiroptera > Phyllostomidae > Tonatia > Tonatia bakeri. The sequence goes on along the minus strand of PVIA01001171.1, from coordinate 119,223 downwards.
AACACATTTTAAAAATAAAGAAAAAATCATTTTCGAGAAGAATACTGAAAATGTTTAATATTGTCCGTTTTACACGTTCACTGAACACCATCTATACTTGGATTCCTGATTTGTTAGAATCAACAAATAACAGGCAGATGTACATACACTAACAAAAAAGGAGGCAGTTTCCCTTTTTCCTGTACTGAGTCTTTGAAGTTTGGTGCGGGTGTCCTACTAAACAGCCCACCTTGCTCAGGCCCAGCACCGTGCCGGGCTCAGTGGCTCCTGTGCTGGGCGGTGCGGCCAGGCCCCAGACCAGCCGGCGTCCACTCAGCCTGTTCTGCCCTCCAGCAGCCAGCCAGGGTGAGAGGGGGACAGGACGAGGACCCCCGCAGGTCTGAGGCAATCTGTCCGCACAGTCCCTTTTGAAGTGCATTTGTTTGCAGTATCTCGGCTCTCTTCTCTGGTTCACGGTGCGGGGACCCAGCCCTCTCCGACGACAGAGGAGAGGGTTATTTTCTCAGCTGCGAATCCCGTTACTCGGGCAGCAGATGGACAGGAATGTGGCGTAAACACCCGTGCCGCCGTTGCTGCTCTGATGGCTTTTCCAGCCCCGACTGCAGACCCCACGCCCATGCACCCCTGACCCCCGCCTGGGGGATGCACCCCCACACCCCGGGGGGGGTGGGCTCAGATACGCTGTGGGGGAGGCCTCTCACAGAGCCCATCCCTTGCTCTTTGCTTTGCTTTGCTTTGACATGCAGACGGCATGGATCGTGGGTCAGATGGCTGGGCTGGAGCAGGTGCAGAGGGGCCAGCCCTCGGGGCTCTTCAGTGAGGAGAAGGCGGGGGTGTTGAGTACGCAGCAGCATCAGGCTTCTTTTGGGGGGCATGGGATGCTTTCGGGTTTTTATTTCACTTCTTGGTGCACACACACTTCCCTTCGACTCCCCCTTTGACTGCAGATGAGCAGGGGAGACTCGAAAATAACAGACACCGAGGGCTGGCCTCTCTGTCCCCTCCTTGGCGTCAGTGTTTTCAGTGGAAGGGGTTGGCTCACCCAGGAAAGAGGGAGGTGCTGAGGTGGGCAGAGGAGCAGAGTCGCCACCGCACAGTGTGTCTCTACTGGAAGGATGAGTTCAGGTGGCTGGTTGTTTCTGAGAGACAGCAGGCACAGGAGAAGCTCCAAAACCAGAGGAGAGGTTACCCTTTTGTGGGAGAAATGTACATCAATAAGGAAAATCGCCACTGGTCAGGGCCTGTCCCTCTGTGCACTGGGAGGAAGACGGTGACCAAGTCTCTGGACACTCAGCAACAGAGACCGCAAACGACTCGGACCTGCACAGCCACCCTCCCCTTGTTCACTGGGCTTCGCCTGGTGACCTCCCACACGCACGTGGCCTCCCGTCCCCGCCGCATTTTCTCCGGTCTTCAGCTGCAGGTGCCATTGAAAGGGGTGGCTGGGGCCTCTGCAGGGAGTTGCTCAGTTTTCCTGGGTCTCTCCCAAGCATACAGGAGCTGTACCTGTTATTAAACCTCTGCTTGTTTTTCTCCTGCCAATCCGTCTTTTATTCCAGGGGGAGGTGTCTCAGCCAAGAACCTCGAATGGGAGACAGAAAATCATTTTCCCTCTCTTACAGGTTCCTGATTGCTGGTGTCCCTCAGAACGCCGTCTGTCTTCTCTTTGCATCTGGAGCAAGTTCGGGTTCACGCGGAGAGCATGGCCCCCGAGGGCAGTCAGCACCCCCATGCCTGGACACTGCCGTCACATGCATACCCTGTGCTTGGTCAAAGAGCACACGTGCCGTGGGTCCCCGGGATTCTGCCCTGACAGGGCACAGGGGCACCATGTATGAACAGGCAGCTGAGGACACTTGTGTCATGGTGCCCCCTCTGCTCGAGGGCGGGCTCTTCTGTCCCACTGGATGTCACTTACAAAGCACAGGGTCAAGGGTAAAATGGTTAAGACTCTCAGGAAGGTGACAGCAGAGCGTGGGCAGTGGGAAGGTGCTGGCCACCTGCCCAAGGAGGACTAGCAGCATCTCTATCCTGTGGCGGCTGTCGGATGACAGTGTGAAGTACTGGTCCCTCTGGAAAACATGGTCCCAGGGACCCCACAGGCCGGCTCAGTGCCCTCAGAGTGGTTCCTGTGAACTCCCGCCTGCCTCGTTTGTGGGGGAGATTCACTGGCCTGAAATGGCACCCTGTTACCTGAGGCTGCTGGAGTGTGTTCAGGAAGGCACTGTCTGGGTGGCCTGTGGGCTCCTCAGACCTTTGGGCCCCTTCCAAGGGTGGGAGGGCACAGCCCCCACTGAGCACCTGGCGTCATGGGGATGCACCCAGTCCACCGGCAGGCCATGTCCAGTCCTGCCTTCACTGCTCTGGACAGGGGGCTCCGGAGCGACAAGCAGGCATTATTCCAGGGAAGGAAGCTGGTTTGAGGTTTCTTCTTCACTCCCTAAGTCCCAGTCTGGCCTTGCTGATTTCACAGTTGCTCCCACTGGCAAACGTTTTCCCGCACACCCGACGTCTTATCTCACGGACTCTTCAGTGTCACCTACGACCGTCTGGAGCTTCTCTCTTCCAACCGCCCCCCACCGCCCAGCCACCTCCTGATGGCAGTCGGGGGTGGCACCCTTCTCAGACACGCTCCTGCTCCCTGGGGATCCCTAGACTGTCCCCGAGTTATTTGTCCTGGCATTCGAGGTGTCCCACTGTGTGACCTCAACCTAGCTTTGTGTCCTCCTTTCCTACAGGGCAAGGGAGTGGCAACTGCGGTCCTGGCCTCCCTTATGCCTCCCCGTCTTTCCTTCCTCCCCGCTCTCCACTCACTTTCCCTCCAGCGCGCGCTGCCGAGGGCCTGGCGTTCACCTATAAATCTTCCCGCCCCACAAAAACATGTGGAATATATATTGCATGTCCAGCCTGTGGTCAACACCATATAATAAGTGGGGGAAGTGTTTGGGCTGGACATTTCAGGACACAGAATTATGTAAATAGTGGTCGCTTCTTCCACTTCCCCAGAAAGTTACAGCCAAAGCTGTTTTGTTTAAAGTTATCACGAAAGCAAGTTAAACAACTTCAATTTCTGCCTATTAAATCAGGGTAGCGTAGGACAACTCAAAGGCCCCGTTTCACAAGCTGATACACAGGAGCTGGCGAGCGGCCACTGAGGGGAGTGGGGGTGGGCATGGGCCACCCAGCAGGGGGTGGTGTGGGAGCCTGTTCCAGGGGCCCCGGCCCCACGTGCACCTTCTGACCTGCCGCTCTGCTCCTGACCCTTCGGTCCCACTCGGGATGCCCATCCTACGGAAACCATCAAGAGACGGGTGTTCCTCCTGTACGGTGGTGTTTAAAACAGAATTCCCAATATCCAGTAATAGAGAGTGAGTCAGACAGTGGTATTTGTAAGTGCTGGGCTGCCCTTAAAAGTCAAGTTTTAGGAAAAAATTCAGCATCACGACAAAATGCTCCTCATTTATTATTCAGCAAAAAGCATGTTGCAAATTACTATGCATACATAGTACAAGCCGAGTTTCGTGAAATTACGTCTGGATAGAAAAGAGATTAAAGGGGTGTGTGTCACAATGTTATTGCGATTCTCCCGGGATCACAGTTATTTTCTGTTCTCCCCTTTGCTCGCCTCTGTGTTTTCCATGGTGAACGTGAACTCCTTCCAAAGTCACTGACGAGACACACCTGCCTGTATGCAGTCCCAGAACCATGGGAAAAACGTGTTAAGCGTGAACCCCTGGTCTCCAACCTGAAGCTATCAGGACCCGGCAACAGCCAGGAAACGCCATGTAGGAAGCACTGCAAAGACTGAAAGAGGCCGCGGGAGACCAGGTCCTGCCCGTCCACCCTGTGGGCAGGTGGGCAGTGCAGGGAGCCCCGGAGAGCACTGGTCAGCGCCTGCCGGGGAGCGAGTGTTTCACTGGCAAACCATCAACCTTTGAGCACGACCTCGTATGACATTTTCCACAAGCCCCGCCCTCCTGTGGCACATGCGGCCCACCACCCCACACACGGCGTGTGGCCGGGCGGCGCTGCTTGGGTGGGTGGCCGAGTGGACGCGCCGGGGAGGGACAGCGGAGGCCCCGAGGGCCAGGAACCCACCTGGCGCTGAAGCGCAGGCCCCTGAGGCAGATGTCCCACAGCCACTCCACGACGTCCCTGGTTGTACACCTCACCGTGCAAACCTGTCGCGTTTCAACTACCTCAGCTCTTGCAGGGTTCTGTCCCTCGGCAACACCGAGGGGAAACTGCTTGAAACAAACATTGCCGGCATTGAAATGGTCGCCGTTTACTGAATGCCCCCCATGTGCCAGGCGCCGTAAGAAGCAGCTTACAGGCGCAAGGTTATCAATCCTCATGGAAACTCTGTGAAGTAGGCGTGCTGTCTCCACTGGGGATGAGAAGCGGAAACACACTTCAATGGCTTGTCTGGGGCCCTGGGACTAGCAAGGGGGTAAGCTCAGCCCTAAATCAGTTCTGCTTGACTCCCCAAACTGGGATCTGTCACCGTGCAGCAGATGTCCTCCTTGGAAGCGGGACACAAATGTTCGCTGGTGACGAGCACACCAGACTCAAAGACGTTTGTCCCTGTGCTCCCTTTTCTTGGCAGTGTCTTTCCTTTTAGGGATTCCCGTGAGTGTGTGGTGCTGCCTTGTGTTACCACCTCACCATTTGTCCATGTCTGTTAGCAAGGTCACAGGCTGTGTGGGTATCTTCCCACCTTGTGGGATCTCTACTAGAGTCTCCTGCTAATTTTTCTGTGAAGTGCATTGTTTTTCCCACTGTTGGTTTAAGTAGTTAGTTCCGAATCTATTCTGGCACCAGACATGGTTTTGTGTTGCCGTACCTTCCATTCTGTGTCCCGTTTTCTTCACTCTCTTCACTTTCTCTTCTGCTTTCTCTCGAAATCTTTTCCTGGGGGAACACATCAGTTGTACGCTCAGAGGCAGATGATGAATTGTCATGACACTCCTCCACATAGTGGCTGCCCAATGTCACCATGGACAATCGCGTTTCCAGCGGACCCTCACCTACTTCCATTCCTCTCTCCACCTGGTCCGTTACTTTGGAGTGAATCTCGAGCACCATTATATTTCACCATGAATATCTCAGTACGTGTCGCTAGCAGATAAGGAATCCTTTAGAAAACATACAACCACATTTCCATGACCACACCGAAAATAGCCCGGAAATCGATGCTTTCTTCATTAGTTAAATATTCTGTGTTTAAATTTCTCCCATTGTTTCAAATTTTATTATTTTTCTTACATTGTTAGTTTCAGCCAGAATCCTAAGAAGACCCGTACTCTGCCACTGTTTGGTGGGCCCGCAGACTCTCGGAGGCTCCAGGTTTCCCCCCTCCATCTCCTTGCCACGTATCTGAGAAACCAGCTCAGCCGTCCAGTGAAGTCCCCAGTAGTTCGGATTTTAGCGATTGCATCCCCAGGTGGGATTTAAAACACGTTTCTGCTCTTGTGTTTTCTGTGATTGTTACATTTAGAGGCTTGGTTACACTCGGGTTCAATTTTTCTGGGCCAGAGCACTTTGTTGGGGGTGGGGCGCCCCGCCCTGAGGGATGGGGAGAGGGGTGGGCTGTTTCCCTCTGGGCGATGGGAGCGGACACCAGGGCTCACATCCTCATCTCCACAGGGGCAGAACCTCGGACTACACAGTATGCATTTTAATTTGTCTCTGTTACCATGTGACTTCACTGGAGCCCGCTTCCTTTACCTAAAAGTTTGGGATGACTCGAAATTAACAAATGGAACGGAAATAGAGAGGTTTTTGTTTCAGTGCATTTTTCGGTCCTACCCGCATACCCAGACTGGTCAACTGCAGGGGGGTGCCATGTTTCCCTGACAGGCACGTGGATGTGGGGCTGGGGGCTGGCCAGGGAAGACCAGTGTGGGCCTTCAGTGCCCAAGGAAACGAGACTAGCGCTGCTATGGACTTTGCAAACGTGTTCTAGACCCTAAATGCATTAACTTCCTGCCGAAGGGCCAGCTTTGCCCAAGCACCATCTTGGATTAAATTTTCAGTAAAGGGGTCTTTCTGTGTCCTGATCTTTGACAAGGAGAAGGCAAAGCGGTCTCCTGAAACCCAATTGAAACTCCCTGCTACTGACACAGTAAAACATTCAGGGGGTTAGAGAGCTTATGGGTCGTAGATGCCTCTGTCCGGGCATCCCAGTTGTGACACGCTTTTTACACAGCAGCCTTCACTGTTAGGCGGAGCAACATACAAGAGAACCCACTGAGTAAGAACTGGGCTCTTGGAGATTCCACACACAACGTTTCCGATACAGGTCACCCGTCAGAGCGACAGAAGGGTGAGGCCCAGCTGTTCCAGAGAAGGAGGTCAAGGCCTCGGAACACGGGGAAGAAGGGCGAGCAGCGGGTGGCTGATGCAGTTTGGGTTTTGCATGGAAAGCACTTTGCTGTGCTAGACACATGCTTCATCGTCATAGCGATTATGTAGCAGGATAAAGGTGCCAGCTTTACAGAGGTCTGTGCAAAAAAATGCTAAAAAGAGGCAAAGGCTTTTCCGTTGTGTTTACATTTCTAGTTTTATTAATGGTCTCCAAAGAAGCTAAACAGCTTTCAAAGACGATTTTAAATCTTAAACGGTTAATTTAAATCTGGAATTAGGACCAAGAGAAAATATTTAAAAATCTACAGAGACTCAAATGACAGTTGTAGTATAACAAAGTGTCCCCCAAATAAAAAAATTCTCTAGGGTCATAGAAATAACCCAACGTCACCAACGTCGGAGGATGCAAAGTCCTACCAAGGGAGGAATGACGTCCGACCCCTTCAGTGTGGAGTCCCCAGAATCTGACACGACGGCTGACAGCTGGTTGGTGTCCAGCAAAACCTGACGAAGGAAGGAAGGAGTTGGAGCCGAAAGTGCCAGCGGTGAGGTCAAACCTTGAAGAGGACAATGGTGCGTGGAGTCCTGACCAGTGCCATTCGAAAAGACCCTTGGAAGCTGCATCACACCAGTGCAGACCGGCCTACCCCGAATCTAGGAAGCTGTAAAACAAGGGGACGAGGTCCAGAGCCCGGGCCGACGTGCTGCTGACCGAGGGGAGTGACAGCCAGACCCGCTGTTTGCATTCCTGTCTCTGCCTTTCAATGAGCAATTTCCATTCCAAATGAATCTTCTCATTTTTAATTTGCTCTGATATTTATATGTCTGATGACTTAAGAGCCTGTCACACCAGTCTGGCCTTCAGGGTACCCTTGACAGGCATTTTTCCGGCCGACCTTTACATACATTAAACACAAAGTGGCCAGAAATCGTGCTTTTCGACAGGAGCCTCTCAGGAGAGAACTGTGGTTTCCCTTCCCAGGCTGGAAACTGCCTTTCCTGTGACTCTGCCGGAAGGCGGCACCCTGCCCACCCCACTGCCAGTGTCTCCTGGGAGCCCACCCGGACATGGACAGACACGGCCCCGCCGCTCACAGAGTGGTCAGTTGCAGGTGTCTGCTTGAGGGTCTTCCCCAGCCGGTTTGCCCCGGTGAGTTGCTTCTTAGCCCAGGCTGTGGCGTCCTGGGCTGGAGCTCCCACCCACAGGCAGGGCTGCTCATGACCCATGACCTGAGTGGCCTTAGGCCTGTGTGAACCACCGGCTCCTGTGCCCCCTCCCTTCCCGTGAGAACACGGGGAGCAGAGGCCAGGGAGCTGGGTCCCCCGCGAGGGTCAGCGTGTGTGCGCCTTGTCCCCGTGGGCATGAGCCAGGCTTTGCCTTCTGGGGACAACACTGCCAGCCAATTGCCATGGAGGGCCGTGCTGCTGCTGCTGCTGCTGCTGCTGCTGCTGCTGCATGAGAAAGAAAGGGGGAAAGGGACTCGCCCTTCTCTGGTGGTCTGCAGATCATCTTCTGAAGTGGTATTGGAAGGTAGCTCCCGGGTCAGCCCATGAGCCGGCTGAGCCAAGGGAGGCGTGAAACCCACCAGGCCCCTTCTGTCTGCTCCAGGCAGGGTGGGGGCAGCCTCACAAGGTGTATACTGACTGGAGGCGGCTGTAAACCACAGAGCCCTCATAGAACTGACTGTCCATGCACAGTGTCCCCTGGAAACACCACGGAGCACAGGGATGGGGGCGGGGCACAGGCTAAGCCTGAGAATGTGGTAGCTGACCTTTCACAACCTCATGGAGCAGGAGATGGAGCCAGATGAGAACACAGAGAAAATCTGACAAAAATTACATGCTTTTCACTTCCCTGTTTTGCAGAGGGAGAGAGCAGCTGTACGTTGGAGAGGTTCTTCCTAGTGCCTCCCTCATACATTCTTTGCACTGGTTTCCCAGAGAGTCACTTTATGAAGACTTTGTCACAAGCAGGTGACTCCCCAGGACAGAAAAGTCAGAAGTTCTAGCTCTAATGAAGCAGTAAGTGGAAGGAAAGTTTTTCATTTAGGTTTTAATTCAAAGAGGATGGGAAAGGGGAGGGGGAACTGATACCCCATCTTCAGCTTGGGTCTCAGAAGGGATCCTTTTCAAATTCCTAAGTCTGTGGGTAGGGGTGGGGGGGAAGGGGGGAAGGGGAGGAGCAGGGGCCAGAGCCTGGGCTCCTCAGTCACTTCTTGCATCAGAGTTGGGAAACCTTCACCCCTGAGATGCAAATCACTTAATCTTGCCGACTCAGCGGGTGAGCCCTTGGGAGCCAGTAATTCCCAACAAGATGTGATAATGCATTTCCCAGCTCGAACTTCAGAGCTTGGGGACTGTTGTTTGAGGAAAGAGGAGGCAGGGGGTCCCAATTCTCCTCAAGTTTCTGCGTAACAAAGACAGATCCTCCCTCCCAAACTCAATGAAAATGAGGGACCCCAGAAGGGCCACTCCCACTGCCCCCTCACCACATACCCCTTCCTTTCTCTTTGCACCGATAGGTCAGAAGGTTAATGAAAACGAGCTCTAAAATGATCAAGACCGTGAGCCAGGCATGAACATTAGATTTCCACTCAAGTGGGAATGTTCTGTCTGGACATTAAGAACATCCCATTGGCTTTGAGGTCTCACGGTTCGGTCCAAGGGGCTCGGAGAGGTCTGAGGTGCTTATGTTACAGGGTGCGGCCAAGGGGGGACCCCAAATGGACATTTAAAATGGGTTCCAGAACTCAGGGTGTTCAGAAAATACTAGGATGTCCTACCCCCCCCCCCACCCAGGTGTGGGTGGAGGAAAGGGACAAATGGAGCAGGCCCATTGAGAGCTGTTTTGCATAGCAACAGCTCGGCAGCTAACCTCTGGGGTGTGGGCATTTAACATATCTATAACCTTTGACTGGCTACATAGATATGTTAAATAGCTATGGCCATGCTCTGAGCCAGGGGGATGGAAGTAACTTCCCCACCAAGATGTAACTGGGGGGGGGGGCACGTCCCCCGAGTTACAGTGCCTGCGTGAGAGCTTGGAGATGATTGGCTCCATGACATGGGGCCACACCTGCCCAGACCCATGATGGCGACCAGAAAAGCTGGAAAGGACAGATTGACAGCAGGTGTGGCCGAGTGTGGGAGGAGTCGGAAGTGGGGCTGCAGAGGAAGATTGGCGCGGGGATTTAAACCCAGATGCTGCAGCCATATAGGGGAGAACCACGCGGCTTTTGGCAGAGCAGAGGGTTCCCACAGCCCTGTGAGAGAGAACCACGCGGATTTAGCTGAGTGGGGACTCCCGTGGTCCCAGGGAGAGAAAACCACGTGGTTGGAGCAGTGGAGAGAGAACCACGCGGATTTGGCTGAGTGGGGACTCCTGTGGTCCTGGGGGAGAGAGGACCACGTGGTTGGAGCAGTGGAGAACCATGCGGATTTGGCTGAGTGGGGACTCCCGTGGTCCTGGGGGAGAGAGGACCACGTGGCTGGAGCAGTGAAGAGAGAACCACGCGGATTTGGCTGAGTGGGGACCCCCACAGCATTAGCAGGGGGAACCACCACCCAGTTTCAGCAGAGATTCCAGTGACATAGCTGATGGTGCCCAGAACCGAGAGAGGCCTACCAGCCGAGCACGGATTACTGGGAAGAACCAGACTGCCTGAGACTGGACTTCTATTTCCTTTCCTGAGATATGGTACCCCAGACTGGGCAAAGGGGGAAGGAAGGACTGTGTGCGTTTGTGGGTGTTTTAAGGGACTTTGGGATTTTGGTAAAGACATTAGGTCACTACTTTAAGTTTGTATAGCACTAAATAAACGTTTCCTTTCCTTTTTACGAATCTCTGGCATTGAGAGATATCTTTCTTTTAAGGCGGTGGACAAGACGGACCTGAGTCTCTTTCAGTAATAGTATCACCGTCCCGGGCCCCCATTGTTTTGCTCTGTAACACTTAGGAGCCCAGCGCTACTCACCACCCACCTAGGAAACACAACAGGAATGCGGCCCCACCCCTGAAGAAGGGAGTGCCAGGATGCCACTGCTCGGGGACCACACGGAGTGGGGTCTGGATCTGTCATTGTCTTTGATGTGCCTTTTCTTTCTGCACCTCTTCCTCCTCTCTCCTCTTCTGTCCATCTATCATTTTATTTTTCTTTCTCGCTCTTTGTCTTTTAGGGAATATTCTCATCCTTAAGGACGGACCTGTACATACGTAGTGTTTTCTCTCGAGTCCCTTAAAAATGACTGCCTTATTTTCTCCGGGCACCGGTCGCCATGGAGAGAAACAGTGTCCTGCCCCAAAGGCTGAGAGAGTTGCCGTGACAGCAGATGCTCTGACGGCAGGACACGCTTCACGCTGATGTCCCCTAGCTCGCTCACTCCAGAGCACCAGCTCTAATGAAGCAGTGGACAAACCCAGCGGAAAAGACACTTGCTTTTTTTGGTCTTCTAAGGTTTTCACAATGGCCTCAAAAGAAATGTGAATTCATCGTTTGTTCTGACCCAAGGGCAGCGGAATCGGTTTTGAAGACTTAAGCAGGCACCTCGAATGTAAACAGAAATCTGGGACTCCCCAATGCTGGAGCCAAAAGCAGTCAGTCTGAAAACACCAGTTCCACTCAGCGTTTATTTCCACTGGGAGACAGAGGACCTCAGGTATGGACCGCAGACAGCACCGGCTCTCTGGCCTAGACCGGTCCCCACGGTCCCCAAGAGTCTGTCAACCTCTAGGCACAAATGCAGGACTTTTTCAGAGACAGGGTAGCAGGGCAGTTAATCAGCGGCCAATACTGTAAATAGCAGTAGATACAAGGTCTTGTTGTATAAATTAACTGCCGTTACAAAAAGGCAACTGTTTTAGCTAAAAAGGTACAAGTAACAGGTAACTTCCATAACCGTAACAAGAAGCAAAGTGAGGGACACGTAACACTGTTTTTCCCGTGTGCTGTTGGGATACGCGAACTAAGACACCTGTGGCTCCTCACGTGCAGGGAGGGACACGGCGCCCAGAGCCACCCCCCTCCCCCCACGTGGATTTCCCAGGCGCAGCACATTCCCGGGTTACAAGGACAGGGTGCTGCTAGACGAGGGGGAGCGTTACCGACAGTTGCAGCGCATTAGGCGTCAGACAGAAACTTGTCAGAAACAGCTGCTGTTGGGCACTGATGGATCATGTTTTCGCTCTGCCGGCTGAGGCGCCGCAGACAGCCGTGGGTCTGGGGACAGGCCCGTCGCCGCGTGCACACACACACACAGACACGGGAAGTCATTTAACAGATGGCTGGGAGCAGTCAGCCACAGAACGCACTGTCTCAGAAAGACAACACTCTACACTTAATGAACTCGCAGAGAAGGCAATGCCTGGAAATCGTTTATTTGTCAGAGAGGAGCACACAGGACAGAACAAAGCGGGGACCGGGTAACTGGTCTTCGGAAGAGGAGTTTCGTGCTGCTCACTGACCACGCGGAGTAGAAATAGTCAAGGAGGCTGCAGACAAAAGTGCCTAGGAATCTTTTTGACCCGTTCAATTAAAAAACGCTGACACAAGGGTTTGATGTCTCGAAGGTAACAATTTCGTTAAAATCCACCCACGAGATGAAACCTCAAAAGTGAGAGTGAAGGAGCACATCTCCTGGAGGGGGACCAGGCTTCGTCGCCTCCCGCTACAACACGGGGCGAGGCCGTGAGATGTGGGGGTCAGCCAGACCCCCAAGAATCAAAAACAGGTTTTTGTTGCTCGGGTGAAGGGAGCAGTTTGCTGTCGTCGGGTCACTGAGTATTTTAAGCAGTCAAAAATCTACAAAATGCCCCAAGGAGTATTTCAACCATAAACCTCAATATCCATAGACTATTCTTGATTTAGAAAAGGTCAAAGGAGCCAAACTCCAGTAAAACTGTACATTTATTTCTATGTAATTTTACCATTTAAATTAAATGAAAAAAAAAAAAAATTCTTCCAAAGATGGAATCTGGGCCCTAAGATTATTCCCTTGGTGCAGCTGAGCACGTGGAAACCTGAAAACAGAGGCTCGTCAGGGAAACCGGGACAGACCCCGTGGTGCTGGGCAGAGGCTCCACTGGCCTCATTGGCCTTCGTGCCTGAAGCGAGGGGGTCGAGGCCAAACCCTCACCGGCGCTTGCCAGACTTCACTGGGCGGTTATTAAAAATTTTATCTGTTATTGTAAAAATTATTTTTCCTGTTTTGACCAGACACAAGACTTTTAGAAAAAGACACCTAAGAGTTCACACAGGACAATCTTTCCATGGAAACACTACTGGCGGCCTCGCTGGAATTGCCATCAGTGGTGAAGCATCGGCCTGGCCCTCCCCCAGCTCTTCCTCGAAGCTTGGCCAACGCCTCTGCCCTTCAAGGGGGCAGGGGGGACCTCAGGTGTCGTGAGGGGGGCAGGAGGCAGTGTGCCCTGAAGTTCTCCCAGTCAGTTTTGGCGTGGTGGGGTGTTCCTTTCTGACAAGGAAAGTGACTGCAGTGTCTGGTGCTCGTTTTCCTCCCACGATCTGCAAGGCCAGTATACAAAAAATTGAAAAAATACAAGAAGATAGAAATAAAATAAAACCCCCCCAAGAGATCTTGGACATGGTGCACATATCCGAGGGGCCCAGTCACACAACACCCCACCCTAAGCCCAGGGAGGTTGGGTCAGGGCTCCAAGTCTCCCCGAGTCCGTCACCGAGGAGTGGGGTTCTGGGAGCCCCGAGTTCCGTGCGCTGAGATGCACGGAAGAGGCGCCCAGACAGCGGAAGGAAGAGACATGCGTGGGGAGACAGTGGTGAACAGAGCATGAATTCTCTCAGTAGTGTGTGCTTGGCGTGAGAGCGGCACAGCCCCACCGGCACAGAGTGCCCGCTCTGACAGGGACGAGAGTCCAAGACTACCAGAGGGAGACAGACACCGAACGAAGCCCCGACAGTGACGTCTTGACGCCCAAATAACATTAAAACGGGAACAGACAAGGCCTCGGGGCCCCGCCCGCTCTGCCAGGGTTCACATGCGCACGGCGTCCTGGTCTTTCTCCTCTAACAAATGGATCAGCTGGCAGAAGCTGTCTTTCAGGGCATCCACGTTGTCCAGAGAGCAGGGCTGCAGAATCCAGCGTTTCCCACGGGCCAGGGGTTCAAGTTCAAAATATTTTTTGACCTTAAGGGGGACAGAGAAGATAAATATGTTATTAATTATATCAAAACTTTTCTCATACCAACATTTTGAGAGTGATAAAGTGGGGGGGGTGGTTTCAAGGCGAACATAGCTGAATGGGGATGCCCGGAACTTTCTAGAACCCCATCCATAGGGGCAGTTAGAATGCGGGTGACGTGTGGCCCTAGGAGTGTTTTCTTTAGGCGGTGAAGGGCCCCTTGTGAGTCCCCATTGCATCTGGACACTTAGCGGCACAGGAGCACAGCACGCGGCAGACGCTGGGGTGGACCCATGCCCATCAGGGCAGCTGTGGGGAGGCGGCTCTCACCACGCCAGCCTCCAACTCTCTGACAACCCACAGTAGTGCACGAACCCTACTGATTACCTAAGACCACTGATCTGATTGATCCCACACAGAATAAAAAATGTGATTTAACTTATCTTTTCTCCCTCTTCTTCAATCTCTACTGTGTGCCTCTGAGACCTGGTTTTCAGGAAAAGGAGGGAAACCAAGTATATGTACATGTGCATGTGAACTTGTATGAACATACATACATACGCAATGCTTCCCAGCTTTTCCCCCTTCTCATCCCGAATTTTCAGGCAGGGACAAATCAAGATCTTGTAACTGGTATGTGGGGTGGAGTGTCTGCCATCTAAAATACCTGCTGGGGTCCTGATAGTACCTAGGATTACCAATCTTGGATTGTCATGACTTTCAGAAGTACTGATGCTCTTCTCTCAAAGGGCAGAGTACAGAGTTCATGAATCGACCCCTACGCACACACACATCACACCAGGGCCCTGTACGCACAGCCCTACTATGCTTTCACAGCATAAACACAATCAGCGCCGGCGCCAGAAGGGTCTGTGCAGAAACACCCTTGTCCAACAAATCCCGTCAGATGCAAGGCGCCATGGGGAACAACCTCGGCCAATGCTTGACCCAGACAAAAAAAGGGTCCTGATCTTCACGCCACTCCCAAGCGTGGCTTCACTGTGCCTTCATCATCATGAGCACCAGATGAGTGTGAACAGTGGGGACACAACACTCAAAGTGGCATTAACATGTGTGTGCATTTCCTATGTGAGCGAGAAGGTATGAATGACACTACATGTTTATGTGAATTCAGGGGCCACAAAGAAGCTGGCAGGGGACAGCTCCACTGTGTCGCACATGTCCTCCTCTGGATGTCTGCAAATTCATAATAAACATCACGTTTACTAAAAAAAAATAATTAAAGACGAGAATCGAAGGGCCCTCATCCATTTCAGTTCTGAAGTATAGTGAAATCTCATTCACAGTCAGAAAATGAGCACATGATTTCAGAACAATTTTTGTCCAAGGCTGTTTTTACAAATCACAGTAAGAGGATTCTCTCTCTTGGAAAATGTAAACTCCATTGTTTCAGTTTTCTTTCTTTAGGACACTGAACACAGCTTACTCGCAAGAGCATCTGGAATGGCTCAGGGCACCACCACCGTGGGGGACCAGCCCCCACCCCCAGGGGGCCAGCCTGCCAGGCAGCAGCCCAGGGAGCCATGACCAGCACAGGGAGAGAAAAGTGGGCGGGAGGGACGGTGGGGGGTGGGGATTGCCTGCTCTGAGGACTTCGAAATCAGAGATGCCTGCTTCTCCCACAGAGGGAAGCTTCAGGCCCGACTCGGGTGGGGAGCCCACAGCCGCAATGCTGCCTCCCTTCGCCAGGGCACGGCAGGCCAACACCCAGAGGGCGGGCCAACACCCGGAGGGCAGTCCGGGGAGCAAGTGGTGGTTCCCTTGCTGCATTCTGCGATGCAGAACCTGCAGGGACAGCCCCGCGAGGGTGGCTAACTCCAGGAGAGAGGGCTGTCTGGGGCCAGCCAGTCCCTGGGGGTGAAATAGCAGCAGACACACACAGTCAGCATCTGTGACAATGACACCAACACTGCTCCCTCCAGAGCTCTCCCTCCCTCTGTCGGCTCTTTCAAAGCCTGCAGACTCAGTGCTGGCAGCACGGTAACAGCTAATTTGAAAACGAGGTTAGATTTACACAATCACGAAATGTGATTTGTGACATTTGGCAATTCGGGCCAGACGCACACACGAGAGTCAGGTTTACAGCTGCCCATTAGTTGGTTTCTAGGCAACCAGACACGCGGCCCATCAGGAAGCCACACTGGGAAGACGATGAAGACAGGTAGTTCCAAGCGCTGCTCTGGCTGCACATGAAATGTGAGGGGCGGGTGCTTCGACGGCAGGGCGCTCACCAGGTCCCAGAGCCTGCCACGTGAAGCTGACCGGCACAGCTGGGTGACCGGGGTGACGGAGACTCTTCGACCGGTTACCCAAGCAGGCGGGGGTCCCACTCGCCCCATTCACCCCTCTGGCACCCACAGGATGCCTCACCCCTCCATGCTGTCCATTTTAAATCAAGTTTGGCGCTCTGGCAACACTCAAGGCCAGTGAGTGACTGTGTGCCCCCGGAACATCGCTTTCCTTACCCAGAGTTCCAGGTTTCCAGGGACAGGAGTGCCACACGGGAGAGGGCCAGACGAGGCCTCACTGCTTGATGGGAGCTCTGCTTAGGGGAACGTTCCCGTTCAGATGTCTCGTGCTAACCTGGACTTCGTCTCTGCCTCCCCATCTCATCACAGTAAAAATTACAGACATGCTTAGCTTGCCCCCGTTTTGCTTTTTTTGGCCCTTCCATAGACTGAGGTATAATTTTAAAGACAGGTGTTTAAGTTGAACCCACGGAAATTATATGCACACATCTGATGCTATTGTTGAGATCCCGTCATGCGAGGATCTATTTTTTTTCTTATGATGGACATAATTTTTTAAAGTTATCTTCTTATATAGGTACAATTTTTGACTCAAGAGAAAATGAACCGAAGTCTCTGACACAGAGGATCAGCTGCCCTGATGTCACAGTTCACTGGACACTGCTGGGACAAGGAGACGGTGACCGCTCTGTGTTGGCTTCTGGAGAAGTGCTTGGCTGCCTGGCAACCAGCGGCCACGCGGCTGCCTTCTGGACAGCCAGAGAGGGCGGGCGGGCTCAGGCCCCGTGTCCACCCTGGAGGTAGGACAACAAAGCCACGGCGAGTGGTCAGCCTCTTTCAGCTGTGTCCCGGGGCCCCCCGCACCCCTGCAGGTGGCTGGGGGCAGGCTGTATCACCGCACGTGCCATGCACACCTGCGTGGACCACAGAGCCCTGATTTCACGAGAGATGAACTGGTGCCCTGGCACAGCCGCTAACATCTGTGACAGCTGTCCACCCCGAGAGATGGGCGCGGTCCTGGCAGACCCACGTTTCCTTGGGCAGAGAAATCCTGCACACAGTCTGTCCTGCGTGCCAGGCCTTGAATGGGGTTGGAGGCCTCACAGCCAAAACTGGACTCTCCATTCTTTCTGGCCTGCCATGCTGGAGCTTTCAGAAGTCGTGTGAGTAGTGTCTGAGCTGTGACAACAAGCCTTTCCTTTCCGAAATCCCACCCAGCTCATTCGACTTGAATGGTTTGCTGCTTGTCCTTCCTAATTTCTGCTACAAGCCACATTGGGGGTTCCCCTGTGGCCTCGTTTTCCTGGGAACCCTCTGGGGGGCGGCAGTGGGAGTATCCAGAGGGATTACCTTGTCTTTGTGTGAGGCAGGGAGCGGAGGGCTAAGCTCAGGTATGTGTAGATAGGGCTCTGACCTGTGAGAATAGAGGTAGGACATTCAACGAGTGAGGGAGGGCAGCAGTTCCATCCGCACGGCACGGGGCTGTGTGTCCCGGAACATGTCACCCCCACGGCCAGTGAACTCAGTGCCACTGGCACCACCCAAGCATTGCTGCGACTAAGATGCCCCCTCCCATGCTCAGAGCAGCCCCTGGGGCCCTGCCGTGCCCTCGGCTGGGGCTGTTAGTGCATTTCCCACATGCCCACCACTGGGTGTCTCCCCAACCTGCCCTCCCTTCTGTCCCCACCCACACATAGCAGGCATGCTCCCTCTGAGGACAAACCCTTCCTGAACTTGGGGGTGGCTGTGGTGGGGTCACAGTTATTACAAGGAGCTTTGGAAACCTGCATCCTGAAAGTTGGATTCATACAACATCAGTCATTCAACCACTGGTGCTTCCTGATGAGACAGGTGAGCACACGGAGGCAGTGTGGGTGTGCTTTAAGGACAGGTGAGCGTGGGAAGAGACAGCATGGGTGGGCTTCGGCACTGGGGACAGGTGAGTGCAGAGGCAGAGTGGGTGTCCTTTAAGAACAGGTGAGTGCGGAGGCAGTGATGGTGGGCTTGGATGGGCCATCAGGGCCTGCACTCCACTGCCTGGATAGGGTTCCTGGGACACAAAATGAAACAGAGAACACCCCGACGCAGGGATCGTCCTCATTGCGTGCACTGTAAGGTCGTGAATGATGGCGCCCTGCGGGCCCTAGGGCTGGAGGGCAGGAAAGCTACAGGTTCTCACGAGGAGGCACGTGGTCATTCAAAACGATTCTGGCCTCACCCAAGGCAATCCAAATAGGAAGCATCTTGGTAGAAGTCTGTTAAAAGAAACTTGAGAAACAAAGGCAGCTTCTCCGTCTCTGGAAAAGGAATAGGTCTCATGGAGTCCAGGGGACAGTGACGGATGGCAAAGACTCAGGGACATCCCGGGGGAGCTGGGGAGTGAGCACGGACTGTGGCCTGGACCCAGGGAACACCACATGGTTTTCTGGCCATTTTTCACACACAGCGAGTCCACGGCAGTTTGTATTTTTCCAAGAACGACATGGATGATGCCTTTGTGGGGCAGGTTCACACTGGTTTTGAACTCTTCGGTGAAAGCAGCGCCTGGGGGGAAATGCACCCCACGGGTCCGACAAAGAGGATGCTCGCTCAGGGGGCCAGGGTGGCCCTGCAGTGTTGTGGGACATTGCTCCTGCCTGCCTGTCACAGGGGGCGGGAGCTGGCGCGGCTGCACCCCGGCTCCTGACTTCAACGCCGAGGCAAACATTGCCTGGAGATGTTGCACTGGGGAGATGCTCCGTCGCACTGCTCGCTGCACACCTCCCCGTCTGCGGCCTGACGCCAGGGTGCCCGGCCCCTCGAGGCGTGTGCTGGCCGGGGCTTGGAGCACTCACGCTCCGATGCCTGCAAGCGACACAGCCAGGGCCTCTCCCCAGAGACGGCTGTCAAACACTCGCCAGCACCCCCGAGTGTCCGTGCCTCATGCACGTGTTTGCAGACGGGCTCCCGGCTCTCCTGTCTCAGCCGCAGAAGCTCATGGAACAGGCTGAGCTTGGTGACCTTCACCTGAGTCAGAGAGGCTGTGGCCCACGCCGAGGCCCCAGGACCGGGGCCGGAGACTAAGTGCCAGGGCATCCTCGGGATTCCTCGGAGCACATTCTTGGCGGCTGGTTCAAAGCAAAGTTCATCCACACAGCAGTCCCAGCTGTCCCCGCTTCACTGCCTGGGCGCAGGACTCTGAAATCCTTAGAAAGGTACTAAATGTGTCAGCAAAGGCAGAAATAAACAGGACGAGTCGACCCAATTTGCTACAGTCCCAATGACAGTCCAGCTTAGAGCAGGTATTAATTAGTTCTTCCCACCGAGCGCTGACAGGTGCCCAGAAATGGCAACTCGGCGGTGATGGGAACACAGGGGCTCGGTGGGGTGCAGTTTGAAAACGCGTGACTGCTTTCAAGAACACTGGGAGTAATACGGAAGTGCAGTTCCGATAAGACGGCTCATTTCTTAGGCAAAATGCAGCCTGTCTGACCTTGGAACAACGAAAAACCAGGCGATCCACAGCTGGCTCAGCCTGTGACCGAGCCTCATTCTCACGGGAAGCCCTCCTGCCTGGCAGTAGAGGCCGACACGCGCGGCACAGTGTGCTTGTTGTGACAGTAAATCACACAGAAACCAGATCCCGCACAGAACTTCGCACGTCCTGGAACAGCCAAGTACGACCACCCCACGTGCTCCGGCGGTGGGTCTGAAAAGCACTCCTACTTCTGCTGAACCTGCAGACCTAGAAGGCAGGACAAATCACATCTATTCCCCCCCCCCCCATTCCATCCCAAAAGCTTGCTGGGGGAGGCACAGGTTAGGGGTGGGTGTGTCCTGTTTCAGGGTCAAGGACATCCAGCCAGCATCCCCCGCCTCCAGGTGTGCCCCGCCCTCCAGGCCGGTGCTGGCCCCTGCAGGCCTCTCCAGGTGGAGAGGAGCAGCCCAGAAATGCTCTTGCTTTACGTCCCCAAGATGTCCTGCCATCAGTGCTGGGGAAGCCTTCAGCGTACAGAAGTCTTTGCAAAACAGAAGCCACCCTCGTCCCTGCAGACCAGGCTGGTCACCTCCCAGCACCGGGGCACTGGAAACCCCTGTGCATCGGTGAGACGGGGACACGGCCTTGCCTATTCATGGGTCTGTGGCTGCCTTCCTGCCCCGGCAGCGGGGTTAGGACAGGCCATGGAGACGGCATGTCCCTCAAAGCCTAGAATATTTATTTACTCTCTGGCCCCTCCCCGAGAAACAGCTGCCAGGCCCGGTCAGAAGTGGGGCACAGGGAGTGCCTGGCAGTGGCCTCCCACGCCCCCATCTGCCAGGCCCCCTTCTTCCCTCTGGCTCACGCACTAGGGGAGGAGAGGAGCTGGCTTCTGCCGCCCGGCCAGCTCCATGGACAACTGCAGATGCCTGGGAGGGCGTCTAGCAGAAGGGACATCTCTCGGCACAGAGGGGTTCCCCTCCCTGCGCCTGCCTGGGCTCTTCTGTGGGGGAACTTGCTCCAGGCTGTGAGGAAGGGCCAGGGTGTGGGTGACCCGTCTGCCCTTGGGGGTGGCTTTCAGTGCACAGGGGTACTTACTAGCCATTGTCGCTTTTGGTTTTTACAAAGCAATATACAATTTATTAAATTTACAAAAAAACTATTTAAATTTACAAAGAATGTTGTTTTTCCTGAAGCAATGACATTTGACCTAAAAATTTGGACATTCTGTTTACGCATCTGGTAAATTCTGACAACCCATCCAGAGGTGGAGCACAGTTTGGGTCCATTTGCAAACTGAGTGAAGGCCGCAGGGACAGAATGGTTCCTGTTTGGTCCCTTCCAGAAAAATAACTGTCTTCACTTTAAACATCTCAAAAATTCATTTATAAATTCAACTGATTTAATTTTCTTTTTAAGCATTTAGACTAATAATCAAGACATCCTCAGTTGTTAAGAATTCCTTTGCTTCCCCCGATCAGAACGCTTGAGCATTCCTCCCGTTACGCTGGTAAATTCAGTGACTCGCGTTCTGGTGCGCTCTCACACTAACCACAAGCCTAACTACACTCTCACGCCTCTCGAAGAGGGGCCAAGCCTGAAGTCACACACTGCAAACGCAGTTGTGTCTGGCTCTGCTCCCCAAGATCAGCACGCCCGAGGTTCCCCACATCGTGGCATGTTTCCGAACCTCATTCTTTCCTATGGTGGAGCGATGCCGCCCTGTATGGCCAGACCACACTCACTCCCCCACGTTCACGTGTATTCGGTCGATGGGTGTTCAGGCTGTTTCTACTTTTTGCTATTATAAACTCTGTTCTGTGAGCCGTTACTTTCTCCTGAAAGCAGGTATTTTATAAATTAATGGGTCCAGATATCAAGACTCAGCAGGAATGAAGCACCTGCGATAAGCTCTGTTTTCACCCAGATTCACGGGATGACACAGATTTAGATAATTACTCTCGAATTTTTGGTTTTCACGCACCTAAGCCCTCAGTTCCTGGAGGGCACAGTCAACGAGAAAAACACTGTCTCTCTAATGTCCCTAGTACAATGCCAGACATAAGAGGATATTCGTCTGCTTACTTACTCTCAAACCAACGTAAAGAGCTGACACCATACGGAGAGGGGCTCCCAGATTCCACCCCCTCTGAAAATGTGTGTGGAGGGAGTGGATGGACAATCGGAGGGCAGTTGCCACCCTTCTCTGTCAAGCAGGCCAAGGTTTCCTGCAGGAGGGGGGATGTAGGGACGGTTTCCCAGCTGAGGCCTAATTGGTTTAAACTCCGTTCTGCATATGCCAACAGGCAGCTGTGGCAAGTTGTTTTGCAAACAGAGAAGAAAACAACCTATCACCGGAAACAGAACCTCTCCAGTAAAAGACGCACAGGACGCCTCTCCCTTTAATCTGTGTCCAAGCAAAGCAGCCCGCTGATCTCGCAGGTGGAAAGCGCTGACAGCCCCAGCCAGCAGGACACTTGCCTCGGCCCAGGGCTCGGGCGGCGGGCTCTCCCCTTGCACCCGATACCGTCACGCAGCGCGGGGGCGGCCAGCTTCCCCAGTGTGCCGCTGCCTCTCTCCGGCTCGCTGGCTTTTCTGGGGTCATTTCCAGTCTGCTCTTTCCCAAGAGCACCCACCGTTCGGGTGCTGCCCACTTTAGGGGGCTGTCCCTGCTGCCGTCCCTCCCGTGTTGGGGACAACACACAGTTATGATTTTACTTTATTCCGAGGAGTCAGATGCTGTGAGGAGGAGGCAGCCTATCTACAAAAGCCTTTTCCCTGGCACTAGAATGCGGCTGTTTAAACAGTTCCGTCCACGCACATGAGGTCCAGTCACTTGTGTCCTGGGCAGGAGAGAGGACGAGGGTGTGACAGCCCCAAACCTGGCAGGGACACAGCCATTGGCTATGCAGGCACGCTGTACGTGAGAGAACTGCTGTGTGACTGGCTGGCTTGCTCACCTACATGCAGCCACCATGAAATTGATTCTTTTAAGGTGGTTTTTGTTTTTGTTTTTACTGAACACCCATTGGCTGTGCACACCGAAGTCTCCGGGTGGGCAGATATCTCGGTGCCATGAAGGCCGGTTGAAACATGGACTCTGTTTCATGAGGTGAAGTGGTATTGGGAAGAAATGCATTGATCGCCAACCACCGTGTCCCGCTCAGGCACCGAAATGGGTTGGCAGAGTCAGATTCTGCCTCCTCTGCCTGCTGGATGCTAAGGCTGTGGCTGGCCAGTGGGGCACTGGGGACCTCCCACCTGAGAATCCACACTTCTGTGTTTTGGGGCCACAGCCTCAGAGCCAGTGAGACGGCATCGGAGGAAGGAGCCCAGCATTTTCCAAACCCAACATATGCCTCAGCGGGAACACCTGATTTCAGCCCCCACAGGCTCGCCTCACCAAAACCTGAGGTCACCTGATGTCAGCTTACCCATGAATGACAATCACGACACTTCCTATTTTGAATTTTCTTAAGAAACTCCTGCATATTTAAAAATTGGTTTTGGGTCATGCAAGTCTCCATAGCATGCATACACCTGCATCAGCAGCCGCCCGGCCAGACTGCATCCCGGGCGGAAGTTCTCAACCCGAGACCCTGGTGGGAGCGACTGAACTAGCTTCTCTCTCAAGTCAGGCCGTCGAGCCAAGAACGGACTCGAGGCACTACATGATAAAACTTGCTCACTAGAATTGAAGGGCTCCCTCAATGAGTGAATGACTGTGTATGCAGCCAGGGTTTGGAATGGCCTGCCTAACTTAGTGGTTTCTGTATTTTTATCAAATATTATAAATTACACTCTTAGAGTTCAGATTTAAGAAATCTGTTCTTGTTGTATCACAGATGTTTAAAATATTCCTGTATCTGCACAAAACATAAGAAAGCTCTGGAAAACTATGAACTCTTGCACACCCAATGTTCCCCTCCCCCCACCTTCCCCACTGACAGCTGGGTTTCATTTGAAGAATTTCACGCTGAATAAAAAGTGCTATTTTGACCATGTGGCTCCAGAAATGTGAATTGAGAGTCTATTCAGATTGTACGCAAGTGACTGGCGGGGGGTGGGGGGCGCACTGAATGCACCAAAGCCTCCGCTTCCAGGGGCCGGTGAGTTCCGGGGACCGAAGTCACCCTGGCAGGGACTGTCAGGTGCGGAAGTACAGTCTCCTGGCGGGGGCCACTTCACACCGCCCTACCCATGGCCCCGCCACGGTGGTGCCCCAGCATGTCCATCCTTTCACAGTCCACCCAGCCCCCGCCTGTCCACGGGGACACTCGGGTTTGCTCTCTTAGACGTTCCCCGCAACGGCGGTCACCCGTGGACACCCGACAGTGGACACCTGACACGCCCCTGCAATGACTGGTCTCTGGGGTTAAGGGTAACTCTTCAGGAGAGTTTGAGTGCGTGTTCAGTTTTCTGGGGCAGGGCTGGCAAAGCCTAACGATCTCGGCGTGGGAGAAACTCCATGTCCCGTTTCAGCGGTTGTCTGCAAGTTTGGGGCCTCAGAAATGTTTCCAACGCCACTATTGTTTGAGCTTCCCACGCAGTGGTCCTGTTTCTCTCAACAGCCATCGATCTCGCTTCCATGAGTCACCCTCAAGTGAACCACAGGCATGAAAGTGACTCCTGTTCTGTGATGTGTACGACCCTGTGATAGGTTCACACATGCGATGGCACATTCTGGTTTTCTGAGACTTTCTTTTCGCACCTTCAGGGTCACGCTGCTCCTAGGATTCCACGCACTCACTCAGTGCACAGCGAGCACCATTGTGAAGCACATCACTCCCCGTGGACAAAAATTCAACACAAGGTGCTCAGCACTGAATTTTGAGGAGGGCGCCGAGCATGTGTTTGGATCTGACGCCGTGGTGCTGGGGACATTCTCAGAACAAAGACGCATACCTAGCTTGCACTGCGCAGATGCGAACGGAAGCTGACATCAGAGGCAAGTTGGCATCATTGGAAAAGCGCACGCCCGTGCAGGGGGTCCTCTGCAGGACAGGAAAGACTCTGGCTGGAGGTGGGGTCTCTCCCTTCTGGGATCTTCTGCAAGGAGCTCACACTGCACCCCCTGCCCTCTCTTAAGGCAAAACAACACCCAAACAAGCGCACTGTGGAACGTCGGCTACCAGCGAGGCGTGTTTCCCCTACTGGTCAGCATGAGGAACGCAGTCCAGTGAAAACGCCCGTGACAGACACACTTGTCTCAGACGCCCTCTGTGTGCTGCAAAGACTGAGCCCCAGCACAGAAAAAGGGGCAGAGGAAGCCACGGTGGACTGACAGTGTCGGAGGGTCACACGGGGCAGGAAGGACTGTTAGCTTTTTCTTAATTTATCTCTGGATTATTATTGGACTGGAAACCACAGGCCGGGCAGTTTCTGTATTTTTAAAAAACTAATACAATGAAAACATACATGTGAACAAATCAAAACACAGAAAGGTTATTGTTTTTTTTAATAAAATAAAAATGCACCTGTATGCAGAGACAGTGCAGGAGAAGAGCCAGGCTCGCAGGAAAGACTCAGCAAGCATTTGCTATATGGTACAAAGGACATGAGAGCTGACAGTAAACTCTCCTCTCACTGCGGTATCTCCTCTTGCGACAGAAAGGAAACGTGCGTACCGTGTAGCCGTCACAGGTGAGTGGGGATTTAAATCAGTAACAAGCCCCTTAAATGTCAAGGATTTGTCCACTTCTGAAAGGGGGCGGGCGGCCCTCCAGGCAGGAGAGAACACCGCTCAGGGTTCGGGGTTACTCCTACGGAACACCCTCTCCCCAGGCTGCAGGGCTCAGGTGTGGGTACCCCGTTCTCAGAGGTCCCCAGGTCCCGGAGGAGAAAGAACACCGTCTACTTACTGCCCTTCTCCAGACTCCCTTCAGAGAGAAGTGACAGGCCCAGAAGGCCTGGGAGGGGCCAGGCCTCCCCGTCGCCTGCACCAGGTGGCTAGCGCTGCCCTGGAATGGAGCTCAGGTAGAGCCTGCCGAAGGCTGTGAGATCACTTCCCCCCATGGCATTTTCATACGGGGGGGTCTCAGCCTAATTTAATGTCACCACAAGAAAAAGCTGCACAAAACTCAGAACTGCATTTACTACAGAAAGGTCGTCTCGGACCGAGTACTCCCGAAATCACCCATGTCGCCCACAGAGAACGTGTTTTAGGACAGTTCTACAACAGCTGTCATCCTCCCTGTGGCCCAACAATGGACAGGTGTCACAGATGATGACCCCCTGCACCTCCCAGGAGCTCGGGGTGGTAAATGGAAAAGCAAACTGGAGCGGTGCTCGACCCGTCGGGGCTGTTACGGAGGTCTCCTCTTCTCTGTCCTGACCTGTGTCAGTGGGTCATCATCATCGTTTTCCTCCCGGGAGCCACCTTCAGGTCTCGGGGAACAGGGGCAGTGGGCCGTGCAGGGAACTGACACGGGAGCAACACTGCTTTCTGGGGTCAGGCTCGCTCTGGCTCCCCCCTCCCACCCTACCCCCGCACACTGGGCTTCACGGGTGGTTGCCAGCTGGGAGTCGCTCACATGGTCTCGGGCCTTCGTGGACAAGCCTGCCGGCAGCACCGCCACCAGCACCACCGCCACCAGCACCACTGCCAGCAGCACTGCCAGGGGTGGGCCATGGACTCCAGGCTCTCAGGGCTGTGCCAGCGGAGGAGACCTCAGCTGAGGTCAATCCACGGGGAGGAAGGATTCGATGGACCACAATGGGAAGAGACTCTGCAGTAGATCAAACCTTTTACAGAGAAATCCAAGGGACTGTTCAGTTTTTTAACTGTATAAAACAAACGATGCTTCAAATATAAGTTTCATACCTTTTTCCGTCTTTTTGAAGGGGTGATAGTGCTTGCGTGGAGTTCTTTTTCCCTGTGGTGTTTTGGGGTGATGGAATTTTAACAGCCCTGTCTGGTTTTTATCTTTTAGATCAGATATCAGATGTCATCTGGCTTTTTTAACGCCATGTAACCGACCCCGACAACACGTTCCAAAACAACTTTTCATGTTAGGGGGGTGGGGGGCGAGAGACCAGCAGTCCCGGGACCTTCAGCCTCAGGGCTGCAGCCGAGCTCTGGGGGGCACACAACGTACACCCCACCTCTCCCCACCCTCCTTTCCCATCACTCTTCTCCGCTGTTCCAGGGCCCCTCTATGCTCTTCTCTGCGCCGGGCACTCTTGGAGGGTTAAAAATACCCACTGACGAAGGTCGACCACCCAAAACAGAGGAGGGGTGTCATCCTCGATACCCAGGTCCTAATAGGGGACTTAAGAGTTGGAAAATTTTAGTTTAAGTAATAGCTAATAAGCGTAGTGATCAATGAATTAAAAGCTTTTGGTCCAGGAACAGAAGGTGTGACCCACCCCGACTCCAGGAGACCATAAGCAGTTCCACCTTTGTTCCTCAGGAGGACTGCAAGCAATTTAAGATGATATCTGAGCCACTGTACTCCAGGGTGAGAAGACCACCACCCATGATACAGCTAAAGACCACCGACCAAGGCGAGAATGCTGAAGTTGTTTCTTTAACCCAATTAATTTTTTCCTGAATTCCAAAACCCCTCACTACACCTTGTTTGTTCCCTGTTATATAAACCTTGGCCTGGAAAGAAAAAATAAGATGGTCTGTTAGGGTGCAAACCCGCCATCTTCTCAGATCGCTGGCCATCTGAGTAAAGCGCCCATAGAGATTCAATCGCTGTCTCTGCTCATTGGGTTTGGTGGTGACAGGCAGCCGAAATGCCGGTATATTTTCTGGTTTCAATTCCTGGTCCCTCACTGGCCAGCCACACTGGGTGCTGTCTCTCCCAGCATGCCTTGCCCTTCCTAGGGGGGAGCTCCGTGCTTGCTCCGCGCTGGGAAGGCCCCCACCCTGTGCGCATGGCTGGTGGTCCAGTGTACCAGTGAGCTAGCTGGACAGGGGCCTGACACCTATCTCTAAACCCTGTTTTACCTCTCAGAGCTGTTCGGCTTTGGGGAAGGGTAACTGTCCCGGCCGAGTTTCCTCATTTGAGTAAAGCGTGCAAAATAACTGCGGCAAGAACAGCTCCCCACCTCACAGGGCTGCTGGGAGGCCCTGGGGAGCCAGGGTGGACACGTGCTCACACCAGCACTCGCTGCTGCCCCCCACCCCCTCAAACTACTTGCACCGTGCCTCAGACCCCACTCCATGCCGCCCCTCAGGTGCGAGCTGTGGGCCCCAGGTTTTAACATTCTGGTGGTGTCTGCCCTGCTCCTGGCAAGTGTTCACACTGTCTTCAAGTGCAATTATTCAAATATATGTATTTATAAACAAGCCCTTCCCTATGAAGTCACAACCCCTGAGGGTTTAGACTGAACATAATCTTTCCTTTTTTCTCGTTATCTCCTTCTCTTCCCCTCTGTTCGGTGTTTTAATCAGTTCGTTATTCACAGACACCAGAGAGTGGGTGTGACGAGGAGATTAAAGCACACACACACACACACACACACACACACGTTACTGCTGGCTCCACATTAGTTCCTTCAGTTTGACACTACCGACGTGTTCGAAGTCCTTCTCTGCGCAAACCCTGCCTTGTCCTCCCAGGACTCCAATCTGAACGGGGAAAGCAGTGTCCTGAATTATACAAGGGGAGCCCCAGCGTTGCTGGGACCTGGGCCTCCAAGTGCTTGCTGTCTCTGCAAACACGCTGCCTTCCACACCCCGGGGCTGCCGCTCACCCAGCTCATCCGTTCTGGAGCTTCCCCACCCTCCCCTGTCACCTCTTGTCTCTGTTTTCCTTGATGTCCCTTCCCCCAACATGGACTGCCCCTCAGCCCGAGTTCTGTACAATTGCACCTATGGATGTTCATTCATTCATTCATTCAATGTCAAGGTTGTCCTCTCTGCTAGAGAGCAAATTCTCTGGGCTCTGAGCACCCTCCCCAAAGCAGGCCCATCGCCCACCTTGGCGGACCCTGCGGCAGGGGCAGGGGACATGCCACACCCTGATACAGGCCAGCCAGGGCAGAGTGCCGTTCACTCGTTCCTCTGCGGGGGCTTTATGGCATGCGGGTGCTGTGTGGTGGGGCAGAAAGACCAGCCTAGTGGGCTGCTGGGTGAGAAGGGCGGTAACTATCAGGAGCTGCGCTGGACATGGACAAGACAGTGGCGGGCGTGGAGAGGAGGGGCAAGGCTCCCTGGTACAGCCGCTAGCCCATATGAGGGCTCACTGTGCTCATCAGTGACGAGAAGATGAACCGAAGCAACCGTACGGCCACAGTTCTCACGTGCAGCATCAACCCAGTGAAACACCGTCTACATTATTTAATTCTGCAGAGAAGATGCAGCTTCTGGCGGGGGCTACTTTCACGACCTGATCCATGAGAGACCCCGTGCCGGCGGCCACCCTGGTCACTCGTTTCAGTGGCAAAAGTGGAAAAGCGAAAGGAAGAAATGATACCCGTGCATCTCCGCCCGACCCACTCCTTGTCTCTGGAATGAGGCGGGCCGAAGAGTGCCAGTATGGAGCGCAGCATCACGGGTTTTGAATTTCACTGCATCTAGTAAGAAAGATAAACTCCTGTGTTCTCAACTTGGCTTTGGACTTGCCAGGTGCTTTATGTGGTTCACCTGTTGCTTCCCCATTTGGCTTCTTCCAGTCTGAAGAGAAAGTCTAAACTTACTCATTAAAACAAACAAACAAACTCAGAACAGATTTAGTTCAGAGGCACCGTGAACTGTGTGGACCTGCACCTAGATGAGGGGTCACAACGCGAGGAAGCAGGAAAAGTATGAGACTGGCTTCTGGAACATGAGGCACTGTTTCCTGAGAAAGCCCTCACCCTGGTGGGAGGGGGCGACCCGTCTTTTAAGGCATTTTGCACTAAGTCTGCTCAGCAGACACATGGCTAGCCTAGAACATTCTGATAGAAAGAAGAAAAGGCAGAAGGAGCCTCGTCTGGACCCAGGAAGAGGCTGGATGATGGAGAGACCTCATGTAACCGCCCCCACAGGCTGTCATATCCCCAGGAGACACAAAGCCCTGACAGGCCACTCAGGAGAGCCGCATACCCCCCCGGGGACGGGTCTCCTGTTCCCTGCCCTCTGCACAGGCAGACCTGGTCCCTCTGGGACCCAGACTCTGACAGCTGGGAACAGCCTGCCTGTGCTTACAGGGCAGGGCTGCCACCGTGGGACCCCAGAGGGGCGGTCTGCCCGGGCTCAGTGTCCTAGCGCAAGACGGCAGCTCTCCTTTTCCCTTCCTGCTGGTGAGCCGAAGCATCAGATAGGAGAGTCTGTCCCTTTGGCACAGGACCAGCCATTGGCTCCCTGGAAGGCCGGACCCTCAGCAGCAGATAAGGGGCAGCGGTATCTGGGCTTGTCTGAGAAAAGCCTTCGGGTCCAGTTGTTGTAACTCCTTGAGAGCTGCAGCTCATTAAGTGGGCCTCTGATGTCACTTCAGATGCGCAGATTAGCGAACATACGGACAGATCGAATCATCAAACGCTTCTCTCAGGAATTTGAACTGGGAGGATTACTCCAAAGGCTGGAGATAAGACACAGACACCTTTGAGACAAGGGCTTCATTCTTCTCAAGCTCAGCACTTCCCACCAACTTTATCCTTCCTGTTGCCTGGGAATCTCCTGGCCCTCTAAGGGCACTAACCAAACCCCAAAATCCCCAGTCCGGCCTTTCCAGAGCCCACAGAGGAAGAGAGCTGCCCGCCCCTCCCACGAGCAGGAGACTCTGACTCGTTGGGAAACAGGTCACTCATTGAAAATGCTGGTAGTTTATATCCTTAAATCCTCACTGAGCTGGGAGGTAGGGCTCTTCGAAGTCCTGGCTTGGGAAGAGCAGTTGTGGGGGACTTTCTGGACCTGTAGGAGGCCCTTCCGGGCCCCAGGTGTGGCCTGCAGACAGAGTCCACACCACCCTGGTTCCCAGGTCACCAGACCCTGGTGTCAGGGGAGGGAAGGGGGCCTTCGGCTTCTAACGTTATGAGTCTGTCAGGAGTGCCCCGGCCACCGAAACTGAAGCTGAACTCCTCACACCGCCTCTGGCCCAAAGACGTGAGACAGCACTGTGCACCCTCGTGCCATGTGCCCTCACTCTCTGCACCGCACACCCTCAGCGATCAGTCCGAAGCTGAGACTGCAGACAGGCCCTGGGGTCCCCACCCTCAGACATCACATGGCATCGGCCACAAGAACACACGGTCACGAGGTAGGGAAGCTTTGCTCTGCACCACAGCCAGGAAAACTAGACGCCCGTGTGTGTGTGTGACGACGGATGAACTAGGGAATAAGGCAGGAAATCTGCTGAGGGGAGGAAAACACAGGCCGCGCTGGGAAAAAAGCAGATATTTTAAAGTTATCTGGTGACTGGGCAGTATCGAAACTGTTTACATGAATGTGATGATGAGAATGATTTAGGTTCAAGGGCGCACAGAGAGAGGCCCCTCAGGCCGAGCAGGGTTCCAACACTATCAGAGAAGATAGTGAGGCTTTTGGACACACAAACAGGGGATTGCGAACGCCTAAACACGATGCTCGAGAAATCTGGTTCTGAAGCAACAGCGTGCAACGCGGGCTGGGGAAAGACACGTGGCAGATGACATCAAAGAGAGAGCATCTGGAAGAACAGTAAGCACGCAAGCAGATGAGACTCTGAAACTGTTTTGATTTCTCATTTGAGGGTCTGGCCAGAAACTGCACTTTCACGGGAGAGAGGTGTCACCCCGGAAGGCCAAGCACATGTAAAGCCTGGGCTCGTCTGGGAGGTCCCTCCAACTGCAAAGGCCCGACACAAACCTGTGCCCCGACTGTACGGGGAAGTCAGTGCGGGTGGGCGTGCGACTGACTCGCTGACCTCTGGACTGGCACGGGGCTTTTGATTCCCACCCTTGGAGCTGCCCTTGGTCGGAAGGAACACTTCGATGGTTTATCGGAAAAGCCCAGGGTGTGGGTGAGTCTTCACTGGGCAGCTGCACAGGGGCGCATCTACCTCTCGACACAGCTCCCTGTCAAGGTGCTTGTTGAAACACTGCCTGTCTTCGGGAAAACGGAACCACATTGCCAAGGTCAGCGGCCGCTGTTTTAACAACTTTGGGTACTAACTTGTAAGCCTGCTGGTGGTGGCCCGAAGGTGCTGTGACTGATGCACCGAGTAGTAAGGGGCAGGGCTCCCTCGACGAGGAAGGACGTGGAATTAGTGAGGACGTTGAGACGAATGTGGAGCAGCCTGCCTAGCCCACAGCGGGCCTGCACCGTGACCGTGGCCACCGTGTGGAATCTCTGCACGCTGCTAGGGGACCCACTCCGGGTGAGCACAGTACAGTGCGAACACGCTTGTTTGTCTTAGAATGAAGAAAAGGAGAAGGATCAAGCTGGTGCCTGTACCGACAATCACACGAGGGGGAAGGAGGTAGTCCAAGGAGAGGAGGGCTGGAAAGGAAGAGGGTGGCAGGTCGGAGCGGCACACCTGCGCGCACCTTTGACAGACAGGCAGGGGCTATGGGCTGACTCAGAGCCAGGCTCCACCCCCCACACATTTGCTCACCCCCGTGTCTCTCACCCCGTGTCCCATCTGCAGGACATCCAGGCTCTGCTCCAGGAACAAGGGGGGTCAGGTCCTGCCGTTTTCTAAGCTCACCATCACGAACAAGTCACTCCATGTCTTATGAGTTTAGTCTCCTAATTTTTAAAATAGAGAAATAACACTTGTCCTCGAAGGGCCTGGGTACAGGTAGGGCACTACCACAGGGAAGGTCCCTGGCATGGTGACCGGCCAGAGCAGGGGCTCAGACGTGGGCATGTGTGTGAAGGAGGTGAGTAACTCACTACTTGCTGGAAGGCTGGGACTTGAACCTGGGTTTTCTGATGCTGAAGACCGTGGCCTGGGTCTTGTGAGCAGTGGGCTGGAGCAGACAGAAGGGCTCAGAACCCTCAAATTATTAGCAAGAGCAGGGCTCTGACCCAGACCCACATGGGACTGCGAGGGGCCAAGATGTAATCCATAGCGAGAAGTCATCAAGACGGTCTGTCAGCCTCACAGCAACTCCGGTCACTTGCCCCGGCCGTGCAGGAGCATCGGCTCATTCATTCTCATCACAGCTCGGTCAGGCACTGTGCTCTGTGCTCTGTCACCTGCCTTGACATTGTGTGGGAACAGAGGCTCCAAGGGGGACCTGTCCCAGGGCACACAGCTCATGGAGGGCCCTGGGTCAGCCTCACTCCAGAGCCACACTTTTACCCACAGCTACACACAGCCATTGTTGCTGTGTGACTGCAAACCCACGTGTCGACATTTTCCATTTTCACCTTGAACGTGGGTTCCATAGCAGAGGCACCTGACATTTTCCATGGATTCCAGGAGATGGGAAAAGTGGGCGTGGCCTGATTTTCGTGGACGACTTTGGGTAGCGGCTGACCAGCACAGAGCACCGACGGCAGGCTGCGCTGAGGGGCCGGAGTGGGGTTCCCAGGAACAGCTGTTTGAAAGCTTCTACATCACATTGCCTCTCCGTCCAGTGCTGCGTGGGTCTCCAGTTCTTAGCTTGCAGGGCCTGGTGGAGTTCTGGAATTCAGTTTGTGGACACATCAGTGCTATGGAGTACAAGTCGGCACACACCTTTCCGGCCAGGAACTGCTGAGTGACAGGGCCCCGCAGGCCTGCTCCTCAAACCGCTCCGTGTCACATGGCTTGCGGGTGGTGCCGTGGGTTTGTTACTGATTCTCACCAGCCAGCCTCTTGGTAACGAAGAAGCCTAATTCTCCTGACGTGTCATTAGTTTCCGTTTCTGGGCGTGGCCTCCAAATTTCAACCCGTTGCTTCTTTAAGTACAAGGTCCACGTTCAGGTCTGTTCAGTTCAGGTGACTTTTCCTGTCCCCTGGCCTGTGTGCAGTAATGAGGATGTGACACGGGTTGGCCCTGTCCTGTTCGGACACCGGGGAAGTGTCCAATTCCTCACAGTCGAAGACTGTTGTCCTGCACATCCTGGGAAACTGATGAAAATACAACTGACCTAAATGCAACTTGCCGTTATGTTGATGACAGCTGGAACAGGCGGTCTTGGGGTGAGAGCACACTAACTCTACCTTCCTGGTACCTCTGGAAGGGATGGGTAACTTCAGCCTCAGGAGCAAACACATTCTTCAGAGTGCTGCCCCTTCTCCATTCGAGGTCTGGTCTTGGTCGGTTGCTGCCAGGTGGGGGTAGGGGGTGGGGGATGCGGGTTGGACAGAAGGAAACTCATAGAACTCAAAGCAAACAGATGACCCTGCCCCAGACCTGAAGGAAACAGCCTCACATCTCCCCACCTGGAAACACAGGCTGGTGTTTGTGATCGGATTCGGAAGACCAAAAAACCTCCCAACTGCATAAAATATGGCACGGCGGCTGGAGGGGCAGGCTGTCCCCCCCGCCCTGCCCTCCCTTTGGTGAGGGCTATGTGGTAAAACAATGTTTGGGTAGCAGGGACGGGGAGTCAGACACCCTGAAAGTCATCAGATGCACAAAGCTTTCTCCGGTAAGGACAACTGACCGAAGAGCAGCTCACGTACGAGGAACCGAGACCGTGGCATCCTTCCGTTTCTGGTGTGGGTGTGTGCGTCTCGGGGGAGCATCAAAATCAAAACCTTGTCACGCCCAGAAAGAACTCGTCGAGTTCTACTGTTTCAAAAAAAATACTAAAAACGCCTGCTTATGTTTCCGACCTGGGAAACAGTCTAAAATCATAAAGACAAATGTTTGTGGCTAGAGCTTAAGATCTTATTGGAAAACTATGCAGACGGAGATTTCCAGTTGGCAAGCAGAGCGCCAGTGGCGTGCGCCCGTGGGGACAGGACATGGAGCGGAGTCCTCTTCTTGGTGTCAGATCGTGACTTCTGGGGAAAGGAGGCCGTAAACGCGTCACGTCAGGAGAAAGGTAGTTATCCCACACGGTGTCCCCTGGAGAGGGGACAGCTGGGAGGGGTCAGCAGCGCGTCAGCAGCAGTGGGTCTCCCTCGGCTTCCTTAAAAAGCACCCGTTTGGTGTCTGTCTTTTCCCTTTATTAGCTTAAAAACTTTCCAGCAGATTGTCACACAAACAACACTGTGGGTCACAGAGTCACAATTCTGGTGATTACTTTTCAAGCCTTTCTTAGTGTTACTTTAATTATTCTAAACAGCATTTTGAAACAGTGCAGATGAACTGAAAATTAGATTCACTCCAATTAATTGATAGGGGAGAGATAATCTTAGAGTGTGTTAGAGCCAGCAGGGAACTTACAAGGATGCATGTATCTTAACTCTCCTGTTGTGCAGACAAGGAGACTGAGCCCCAGCTGGGTAAAGTGACTCAACCCAAGGTCAGCTGTGCAGGTTCTGGGCTAGGGTCTTGTATTTGGAAATTCACAATTAAAGTGCTGCCCCCAGAGGACACAGGACCCACAGAGCGAGGTGAAGCTGAGCTGCATGCAGAGTGGCACCAGGGACGGTGATGAGCTGGGTGGTGGCAGTGCAGGGTGGTCTGCAGAGCAGCCCACAGAGCAGTGGTCTCCAGACTCCAACAGCTGGGGCCCACATTCTAGCTCTGCCCATTACTAACAACCTGGCCTCCATGTTTCTCTGAGCCTCGTGGAGCTCCGGGTCCTCCAGGGAAAGATGGGGAGAGAGAGGCTGCCCTAGGGCCAGGTGAGGGCGCTGGGCCCTGCTGAGCACGCGGCAGGCAGGGCTGCAGCATCCACGGGGTCCGACGGGGCCCATGCCCACAGTCTTCCAGGCGACCGGCAGGTGGCGGATATGGTTCCGGAAGCCTGCACGCTGGAGGTGGGACTGGCGGTGGACCCCGTGACTGCGGCTGATGCCTGAACAGAGGGCCTGGAAGACTGGCAACGTTGCTGGGAGGTGGGCCTCGAGGTGGGGTTTCCTGAGTCGTTTAGACAGTAACTGAGGGCAGAATTTTTGGACCAGCACTTGGATTAATTTTTCTTTTTAATTGCAGAGTAAGTGTAAGCATTTGGGTGGAAAATCAAGGTCGCTGTTCAGGCCGGGACCTGTCTTTCTGTGACGGACCCTTGGCCCCTCTGATCTTTTTCTTCCCTCCCGACTGAGCCCTCGCTGAAGCCTCGCTGAATGAAGGAGGGGACCCGAGTCACTCCGGGTCAGGGAGAGGGAGGGGCATCACGAGCACACTTTGTACCTGCACATGAGGCAGACATCGAGATCCACGTGGGGGTCCTGCTGTCACCCAGGGGCGGGGGGGGAGTGGGGGGCAGCCAAACCCCGACAACTCAGACAACAGCTTTCAACACTAACGACTTTGCCTGTTTGTACAAGTGTTTACACGTTATTGAAATCGCTGTAGTTTGTTCCCAAAATTTCATTCCCTCCCTCTATACACGGAAACACAGATTACCCAAGGAGGGAGGTCTTTACAGTTTGTATGCACTTGAAGGCAAACAAGCTGCTCAGTCTCACCTATCAGGGCTGCTCTTTGTTTAGATAGGCACTCCGGATGGGGAAGAGTTCGTGAAAATGAACACAGAAGAGCATGCAGATCAATGAGGTGCAGGGGCAGGAGGGAGAGGGAGGAGGAGGGGTAAGTGTCACTCTTCCTTTGATGGGAGTGTTTTAAAACTAGATGCCTGCCCTGCGACGTCACATGCTCTGTGAAGTATTGGTGGCTGCTGTTGTGTGAGGAAATACAAGCAGAACGAGAATTTCTCCCTGGGTCACCCAAAGTCAGGGTGACTGTGCGTGCCCTCCGCCCCACTAGGAGACGGCTATAAAACGTGAGCACTCGGACAACTGTACAGTGATACTGTTATCGTCTGTCCAAGAGACACGTTCGCTGGCAAATAGTTGCGCGTTTCACCAACCCATTGAATTAGGAATATGTAACTTAATTAAAAACTAGCTTTTTAATCATTGTGAGAGACTAATCCTCTTTATTAAATTCAGATCCCCAAAGGGAATGGGGATCTCTGCAGGCAAACACTTCGTGTACAGCAGTGTGGAGGAACTTGGCCTTGGGCAATGGGGCAGAAGGCCGGGTGGGCCACCATCAGCGGGTGGATTCCACCACCAGGGGAGCTGACGTATGTGCTGGTCTGGCTTCTCAGTCGAGGCCCCCTGCACGGCCCAAGGGGGCCAGCACACAGGCAGGGGAGGAACGGCAGGGAAAGAGTGCCTGGCAGGGCAGCGCCGGCTCCCTCGCTGTTCACTTGAAGTGTTCACACCCCGTTCTCAGGATGGGCTGCCCCAGGTACAACGAGTTCTTTTTATATTACATACCACCAGGGAGCTGGATGACATCACAGGAAGTTCCATATTAAAGCCCGAGGACATCAGGCACCTGGAGAACAGGCAGGCACGAAGATGGACTGCCTGCTCTGCTCAAATTAAATTTTTAATAAAAAATAAATCATTTTCACAGTAAGCTTAAAAATCACATACCCACACAAGGCTGCCTCTTGCCACCCAATGTGTACTGTGTTGCTTACCAGAAAACAAGAAAAGGAAAGAGAGAATGAGAGGGGGGTAGAGAGAGAGAGAGAGAGAGAGAGAGAGAGAGTATGAGAGAGAGAGAGACGCTTCAACTGAACCAAATGGCCTGTGGCTGCCGCCCTGGTCACTGAGCACCGCTGACGCAGCTCGGTCAGCTGAGAGATGTCTTCACACTGCTTGGGTGTGGTGTCTCCAGGGGCCGGAAGGAAAGGGTCCCCCACGACAGATGACACTAGTACCCTGTAGCAAACCTTTCCTTATATCACCTAAGTTTCCACGAGCCGAATGAACATCCCCTAACAGTAAGCATCACTTCTGCACTCGAGAGGGACCCGTAGCAGAAAGGACGCCGAGGACGCAGAAGACACTGCTTCTGCGGTGAGAGTTCATTTCAGAACTAAGCGAGGGAAGGGTGCCCTGGATGGAGGTCGTTCTGCCTCCAGGGGTTATTTCCTACATCACCTAACGCACGTGCCGACTATGGAAGACAGTCCTTTGAACAAGGCAACTAGGGAAAAAACCACAGTTTCCTTTAAATTAGACAGGGTCACACACACTTTCAACATGCACGTGGTTTCCCCGTGGAAAAGACATAACTTGGTCCGGGAAATTCAGCCACCTTCACGCCAACCCCACTCAGCGAAATCTGTCTGAACTACAAACAACGTAAGCAGAGAGACTGTCCCAGAGCCCTTTAGGGATTCCGGGCACAGGTCTGCCCTCCTTGTTTTTATTTATTTCCACCTAGAAAGGACTTTGTGAGAACCAAATATGACACATCCAACAACCTAAGTGATGAGTCAAGGAAACAGTGTAAACGTGGAATGACTTACACCTTTCACAAATCATAAATCATGGTTATAAAGCCACAAAGTCAGATCCCTCTGAACATAAATGCATAGTCTCGGCTTCACCTGGTTGACGAAGAGGAAGAAAAATGAATGTTCGCTATATGGCATCCCTATGTGCCACTTACAATGAACAATTAGGGTAGATTCCCCCCTGCAGCCTCTGCCCCAGTTCAGGCCACTGCATCTAGCCCGGCTGGCCTGCACCAGAAAGCCCTTCCCACAGGTGTTGTAGGGACAGCGCTCCCACTGCTTAGAGTGTGCATGCACCGCACACGATTTGTTCTGCTGACACCAAGAATTCAAGGTGCAGTGGAGGATCAAATAACTTCACTCTGTCAGGGGAGACAGTATGCCCACCATGGTCCCGCATCTCAGTGGGGAAAGCAGCTCTGGCAGCAGGCGGGCACGCTTGTGTTGGACCTTCCTCCTCGTGTAAGCTGCACCTGTGGGTGCTCTTCTCCCTGCCAGTCTGCCTCCCCATCGTCGGCACCTTTAGTCTTCCCGCCACTCATCGCGGGAACCACAGAAAAAGCGGCGGCACACATGTCCCCACACAGGATGTTGCAGCTCCCTTGACAGCACAGACTCGACAATTTCTGAACAGAACGGGAGCAGGCCAGGGCCAGGCGCTGCGCCTCTCCCGGCTCCGGCCCACAGTTCCCCTCTGCCCACCTCCAGGGCGGCTGTGTACAGCTGCCCTCCAAACAAGCCTGTGCTGGCGGGGGGTGGGTGGTGGAGGTCTGCACACGCAGGGCAGCGGCTACTGAACTGAAAGGAAACCACTTTTTCACGGGCCAGGCTTACTCTACACCACTGACTGGCCTTGGGCCGCCGCCTCTTTATGACTGTTTCACATAATGCACCGTTTCTGGAGACCAGCCCACAGCTCACCGGGCCTCAACTCAGTTTTGTGAGCCAGCGTTTGTGTGCTGAGAAGGGACAGCCTTGGTGCCCCGGGACATTGCTAAGTCACAAAAAAATGGCTGCCGTGAGCACTTCCCAATGATTTACACCTTATATAAGGCAGGGAACTTGCACTTAATAAGAGAACCCCACGGAGAATGCAGAAAATATATGCATTTGGGAAGGCTGCGAGGAAGCAGTAGAAAACGAAACTTAAGCCGCTCTGGGTACAAACTGCCCCGAGGGAGTGTAAGGCAAATGGAACCGAGGCTCGTTCAGCACCCCGGCCACCAGCAGCTCCCCCTCCACTGGACAGTTCTGCCAATGGCTTTCGCCTCTGGCACAAAGGCCAGTTACAAAATGGACCTGCTATTTCCAACTCCAGGCTTTCCAAACAACAAATGAGAAAAAAAAAATCGTAAGTGGATCCCCATCTAGGTTGAGCAATGGGTTTACACCAATGAAGTGGTGCTACAAAGCCGTAAACATTCTGGAAGACTCTGTGCCGTGATCAGGAGTCCTGGGTGACCGCCAGCTTTGGAAACTGAGGGCGGGCCTCGGCCAGCACTCATGGTCTTTCTCACTCGCTCCTGCCCTGGGCACAGGCACTGCTGGACACAGTGTCAACGCGAAGTTCATGTAGCCTCTGAGCTGTGGACAAGGCCTGGCAACAACAAAGCAGGCCACAGGGAACCGAGATTGGCAAATAGAGGCTAAATGTGAGATTGTCCGAGATGAAGAGCTCAGGAGACGGCACGTAGCACGCAGAGGCGCCGGGGCAAAGGACGCCTGCAGGCCCGTCAGCTCCTGACCCATGTCCAGTGGACAGAGCCCTCCCGTGGCTCCCCTCCGCTCCCCACATCCCCACCTTCGCTGGGTATGCTTGGGCGTGTTTAAAAGGATTTATACAAGCCTGAAAATGCATGGTCATGGCTCTCACAGAGCCGACACTGTCTTTTCTAACAAAGAAACAAATGGACCAGACATCTTTGCTATGTTCTTTTGACATTACTTCTTGGGACAAGATTCAGAGCCTTTTCCAAAAACAGTAGCCCTACCCACCTCTGCTTCACACTTTCCAAGAATCTTCTAAAAGGTGGGAGGGGGAGGCCTGGGCAGAATTACCCCGAGAAGAGGGATTCATAGGGTCTTGGAGGAATAAAGACATAGGCCATGGTGAGGGTAGGGTGGACAGGGTTCCCTCACAGGCCTTGACCACCAGGAGAAAGCATTCCTTTTACCAGTAACAAGCAGGAGAAAGCTTTCAGATGTATAAGAATGAACACCTACAAAGGCCATCCTCCTGTACATCAAGTTTAAGGATCTCTCCCAGTGAGGATCTGTGCATCCTTCCAAGTTGCTCAGCCTGGCTTTGGGAGACGATGGCTGAGACAGGGCATTTTCAGGATATCCCCAAATCCAGCTTAGAGGGGGGCGATGCCCAGAGGCTGAATGCAGGCTTTCAGTCTCTTGCATGGGGGGAGAACTGCAGGCAGGGCCATGTGGGCTGACTCCCTTCAGCTCTAACTCCACTTCAGTCTGGGTTGGTAAAATAGTTTCGTTTCTTTGATTCTAACAATTTTCAAGAGAGGGAAATGGTCCGATTTCACTTGGGGTTCTAAATAAACACTGGCGTTACTGTAGCTATTTCACGAAAGACTTTTTTGACAGATGTTCCTAGAAATGTTTCCTAGGGCCGGTGTGTGCATTTAGCTGACTTAGGAAAACATTCCCTGCGGAGCGTCATGTAAGCTTCCATCAAATCTCGGGCACTCTGTTACAACAGAAGACAGCGAGGCAAGCAGCTCCGCTCGCCCCAGCACCGGCACGGGGACGCACTGGCAGGCTCCACCAGGGCCGGCACGCAGGCCCAGAGGCCGAGAAGCGGCTGCGTAGCTCCAGGCTTCCGCTGTGACTTCGTGAGAAATCTTGAGTGTGCAACAGCTTGTCAACTTGAAAGTATAATTTTTTATTGTTTAACTGAAATTCCAGGGAGGACAGCAAATAAATGGAGGAGAAGAAATGCAACCCTGGCCACAGAGAGCTCTTAAATAAATTTAACAGCTGCCCAAAGACAGGAGATTTAAATAAATGTACATTAAACTTTTACTACTTGACACATCCATCTTATCCCCCCAGTTTGCAGGGAGACCGGCTCCAGCGGAAAAAAGGCCTCGAAGGGTCTCACTCCCCCTTCTGCATCCAGTCATGGAAAAATGCAGTAGTCCAAAGACTTTCTGAAGATAAAAGCATCTTTCTCTTCACAGTTTCTGGACTCCTGCCGACATCACAGTCCTGTTTTCATATTTGTCAGCTCAAAGAGACTTTTATAATAGCAAATAAAAATTAAGTGTTTGCACTGGCCTTCAAAGCAAAACTGCCAGTGATGATGCAGGGCACACAGTACGCGTCTTTCTGAACGTGCGAACTGGTAACGTCACAGAATTAGAACAGGCGGGGACAATGGCTGCTATGATCCGCCTTACAGAAAGAGCAGGCTAATTATGCAGTTCTCAAATGGGCGAGTCCAGAGCCCATTCCCAGAGGTGGCGTTTTTCAGAAACGTCGTGAATGCAGACAAGAAACCGCAGACCCCCAGGGTTCCAGGGAGAGCAGGCCACCATTTAAGACTCCCACTAGCGCTGGGTGGGTGTGGAACAACGTCCGAACAAGGAATTAAGCCACTTAATAAATGAATGTAAAATAAGCTATTACACAATACTAGTCTCTTGGGTGTAACTTGTTTCTGGGTAAACACTCTCACATGCGAGCCTTGGACCGCTTCCCTGCGTGCCGAAGCAGGCATCTCCGCCAGGGCTGACGCCTCACGTCCAGAGGCAGCGCCTGCTAACGAGCAGACCCACACGTGTGAGGGACGGAAGTCGTGTCAGTTGTTGATTGACACAGATTCAGGTGATTGACAAAAAGGAAAATGAACGTGAGCTGAGTCCTATTCAGGCACCCACAGACCTGAGAGCTCTAAAGCAAGCCTACCCTGGTCAGAGGTGTCCGCACCGTCCTTCCCTTGTTCTCCCACCGCTGGACTTGACCTTTCCCACGGGAAGCCCCTCAAGCAGTGAGCTCTTGGCAAGTCACTGAGAGAAATCCTACACAGTGGTTGGGTGTTTTCTGGGTTCCTAGCTAAACCTGGGGGTGTGGAGGGCCAAATGATTGATGATGGGGGGCTTATCTGTGCCTGCTTTGCACTTGGAGGACTGGGTTCCTCCAAAGCAGACAGCAGCAACACCACGAACCCTGGCAATTTCAGACAATCACTCGCAATCTCGGAGAACAGAAAGAAAACAAAAGCAAAAAAAAAAAAAGAAATCATTTATGAAGGGATTCCCTTTTAGAAAGAGATGTGGATGTGGACCTAACAGGGCAC
Organism: Tonatia bakeri; assembly: GCA_004024845.1. Lineage (NCBI taxonomy): Eukaryota > Metazoa > Chordata > Mammalia > Chiroptera > Phyllostomidae > Tonatia > Tonatia bakeri. The sequence continues at coordinate 77,379 of PVIA01001171.1, read as the reverse complement.
CGCTGCCTTCTACAATAAGCATCTCCACGCGGGGCCTCCGTTCTCAGAAAAGGGCACGAAGCAGCAGCCGAGGGCACAGCTTCCACTCACTCCATACCTGCCCCTTTCAGTGCTCCCAGGGCTCCGCACACCTCTCCTCACCAAGTTCATGACGCAGAGGTGGTCTGCCCGTGCCACCCTTGAACAATGCTCAGAGAAAGGCTGCCCGGCGGGTAAGGAGCAGTGCTGAGTCTGAATCCGGAGTGGGCCGATCGGAGCTGCATGTGCAGCACACACATGGCCGTCTGGCCCGCGAAGTGAGAGCGCCGGGCCGGCCTGCGCTTCCGTCCTGGCCGAGCCATCTGCAACCCGTGCGACACTGAGCAAACCGTTCCACCCTTGTCTGAAAAGTAATACGCACTCATCTCTGGGGGCTGCTGTGGGGGCCACGAGCAATGTCTACAGAGTACTTGATAGTGGTGGTCACTGTCACCACGGGGACTGCAGAATCCTGAAATTCCTCAGAGGCTGGCTACCCAGTGCTGCACCTCATAGGTGCGTGCCCTCTGCACGGGGCCTGGTGAGGGGCTCCGCAGAGTGGTGGGCCGGCCTCTGTTGGATCAGGCGACCTCAGCTGGCATGGGCCGGCCTTGGCTGGGGCGGGTGGCCTTGGTTGGCACTGCCACCTCTAGTGTGTTTTACTTTAAAAAGACCAAACTAATCCCAAAGATTGCTAATCAAATCCAAACCAAATAAGGACAGAAACTGTTCCTCCTTCGCAAAGAACCATAAAACAGGAAGGAATGCAGAAAACACAGGCTTTTGGAAACAAATCAGCAGAAAAAAACTCAATGCTCTTTGGGTACAAATTTCCCCAAGGGAACAGAGAACCTGACAGAACTTAAAAACACCCACGCACTGGCCAGGGGCCCTGCCAAGAGCTCCCCGTCCCCCGGGGCCCCTATCAACGGCACTCACCCCTGGCACAGTGACGGGTCACCAGTGGGCCTCTGCTTCCCACCCACGGATGTCCTCCGCGATGCATCGCGTGTCCGGGAGACAGAAAGTCAGAGCGGAACTGGTGTGGCGCACACACAGCCTGACCCGGGGTCACCAGAGGTCTCGTTTGGCTTTCAGCACGTTTACACCGGTTTTTCTTTTTTAGGATGACTCTTGGGTCAGTAGTGGGACAACTGTGCGTGGTTCAGAGGAAGGACCTGCGGGCTCTGGCCCAGCAGGACAGCGTGGGTGCTGCCAGGGACGGGGCTGCTCCCACGGGGCACAGTGGGGGCACAAGAGCAGCCTCCCTGCCCGTGTGCGTTACGAGACAGACACACACACCCCCCCCACATGAAACACTGCCGTGATTTTCTCTGGACTCAGGGGGCTGTTCAGATGGACACCCTCCTCCAACAACAAGGGGTTCAGAATCAGAGACAGCCTCCGCTGTGCAGGATGTGGTGCTGGCTGGCACTGCACATCTCTTACTATCCATTTTTTTCTTTTCAGTTACAAAATGTGGTTTATCCGTTTTTGTCCTGGTGACCCCTCTGTTAAAAACTGGCTTATAATACCTGTGACACCAAGAACATTTGACATACTTACCTGAGGGAACCTCTGGACCATGTGTCTCTTGCTTTATTGTACAAAAAAATTAAGAAATCAAGCCCTGTTCTCGCCCACTCCCCACGTTTCCCAGCGACACGCGCTCAGGGCCTCGTGGTCTCCTCCCGGGCGGCTACTGTGGGGCCCCCAGACTCACAGGTAAATGGCATCTTGATGGGTTTTTTCTAGAAGACACTTCACTCCAGTGAGGTGTATTTCCATCATCATGAACCGGATTTCACTCAGGAGGAGCCCCAAATGCACTCATTGTCGTGGTGAATAAAAAGGCAATTGTTAGTCTTCCCCAAGTACCCTGACCTTTCCTTCACTTAGGTAGCTATTGTTTTTGAAAAATTTTCCTTATGAAAGTATTGCCTATCGCCTGTATCTTCCCACACTCTCATATTTCATGTTAATGCTTGCACTCCAGTTTCCGCCCGATGACATTGCGGCTCGGTACTAATGCCATTAAGGCTCCTGACAAATGCGCTCTTGTCCACGGCTGCCTTCCTTCCCGGGCTAGGGCTCTGCCGCTCGAAGTGGTGTGCGTGTGTGCACTCTGGAGCTCACAGTGCAGACTTACTCTCTGCAGTTTTTCTCCTAGTGTAGAAAGCATTCTGTTTGAAAGTCGGAGGAAGAAATCGCTCAAATGTGTTTACTTGCCACGAATATCCGACCTCTCACAGCCCTGTACACAAAGACAAGATGAGCCTGGGGAATGAATCTTGCCTGGACACCAGGGCAGCCCCGCCCTAACAGAAGAGTCTAGTTCTCTCAAAGATTTCAAGCAAAGCAGCCAATTACAGTTTAATAACCAGGGACCTCAGACACTTCAAGTGTGTGCTGAGTGTCCCCGAGGAAGTGCAGTCTCTGTGTCACTGGACTTTCCCAGGACACACAGCACAACGGCTGTGCTGCCAGGAGGGAGGACGTTAACGACACAAATGGTGGATAAGGACTCGGCCTGGCTTCTGGGCAGAGGAAAATGTTCAGTCGAGATATTTCACTTTTGCAAACAGAAAGTTAGTAAGGTATCACTCTCGATTCCCGGTGTTCCTCACATTTGAAGTTTGTGGGTTAAGAATCATAAAGGACTAAAAGGCAGCACTGTATGAGTCCAGCAAAAGTGCACAGGAATCTGTAATGTGGATGTGTTACCCAGAGGTTTATCCAAAAACAGAAAAAATGTATTTTTATTTTTGCTTTAAAATAAAACAAAGGCCTTAATTTAAAACACCAGACCAACCAGTACCGCAGTTTTGCTTAATTCCTACAGGGAAAAAGGAGATTTGCATTTTCTTAATTCGTTGAAAGAAAAAAAAAGCCATGAACTTTCTCTCTGGTTTTGAGCAGTTGAATAAAATCCAACCTCGAAAGAGACTTCAAGTTGGACTCAGAGTGACAAAGGTGGCTGAGACGGGGCCTGCGGCTCCAGCGGCCGTCACGCACATGTCTGAAGGAGTTTTCCTCAACGGGACACCAAGCGAGCAGGGACCCCTCCTTGCGCACGGTCCAGTGTGGCTGCACATGCCCACCGGCTGTTGCTAACCAGCACAGAACCAGGCGTGGGGCGCCCCGGCCCCACGCTTCGGAGAACAGCAATGGATTTTAAAGAGGGAAAAAGCCCGCGCGTGACTTCTGGGACTTCAGTACAGAAAATGGAAAAAGCGTGTCTGATCTGATGTCAATTCTTTCAAACTTCCAATGATCTGAATGTACATTTAACAAAAAATAGTTTGAACATCACATCACGCAGCTGGCAGTTCTCAGGATGTCTTTGTAGTTTTATTGCTCTGAAAACAAATGGCCTCCCTGGAAATTGTACTAGGTCAGGTTTTTATAAGAAAAACGTTTATTAGATTGCTCATTAAAGATCACTGATTAATTACCAAGTTCAGTCAATAGGGTTCTTTTGAAAGGCCTATGAGATGAATATTTTATTACTTATTTTCATAATAATAAGTAGATTTGACAGATTTTTACCTTACAAAATCACAATGGCTTCTTTCAGAATATTATTTATTTGCAAAACCAAAGCATTAGTTATTCTCCTCTTCCTTTCCCTTTATTTCTGTATGACTTAAAAAAAAAAAAAGGAAAAAATGCTTAAAATACAAGATGTGCCACGACACCGCATTAGGCCATGGCCAAAGTCACAATGAAATGTGCCTCCAACACTGAAAAAAAGCACTATGTACCCAGAAACAAATGAGAAACTTGCTGTTCTCAGAGAAGAACAGAATGGAACAGATAAATCAATTCCCTTTGTTTTCTTTTTAAAGGAAGCTGGGTAAGTTCATGCAGGAAAACCCAAAGAAATGGGCTTGTAAATTCAACATAAATAAAGCAAGGATTATTGGGCTTACATTGTCTCATGGGTGAAAACGTTATCGAGGGTTGTAAGCATGTACATGTAAGCATGTAAACATGTCCTTCCCGTCTAGTCAAGACGACCACGCGGTGCGACCTCACGTGGCTCTGGCAGGGCTGTGGTGGGCCTGGGCCACCGTTCCCGTGACGGGGCATGCAGGCGACCACTCGGGGAGAGAGAGAGAGAGAGGCTTGGTGATAAGGGCAATATACTACATGTAGAAGGTGTGGCAATTTCACGCAAAGAATTACCTAAACAGCACTTAAAAAATGCGAAGTAAAATCAAGCCGCAGAAAGACAACCGACACAAAATAATACACCCCAGCTCCAGGAGAGCGTTACCTGTGGGGGGCAAGGAGGGGAATAAAACGTGCAGTTATTGATAAAACTTTTATTTAAAAAAGAACAGAGATAGGAAATAAAGAGGGCAAAATAGCAACATTCATTCAGACTGTAGTCTGTTGTATTCTGTATGAATTATACATTTCATAATCTAAAGAAAGAAAACATATATGCAACATGTAAAAATAAAACACATGAAATCATGAGGCTAACTGAGATGACAAGGCAGGAAATAGGCTTTCCCTCCTCCGGAAGCTATGAAATCTCCGAAACATGACTGTGGGGGCCCCGCTGTCCCCCAGGGTTTCTGGGCCCCTGGGGCAGGGCACTGACCGGGATGTGTGAGCAGGGGCAGGAAGTGGGGGCAGGAAGTGGGGGGGTTAAAGCCCCTGCCCCCAGCCCTCATCTCACCCGCTCCCATAAGCGGCAGGGGCCAGGAGGGGCCTGCTCCCAGCCCGGGTCTGTGCATGGTCACAAGGCCGCATGAGTGACAAAGACACACTTGTGGAAGACACTCGAATTCGGGAGTGTTGCTGATGGCAGTACATCATGGCCTGTTTCTCAGAAGTGTCAGGTGGGAGAAGACAGAATGACGAATCCCCCAACAAAGATTTCCTGACAGCCTCATGTGAAGCAGTGTTGCTTCCAGCATGGGGACAGGGGTGGCTGCACACAGAGAGGGTCCCTGCTGGCCAGGGGTGGGGGACAGCCTAGCGGGAGGACCCATGGACGCGGAGAACGAACTGTAAAGACGCACGTGTAGGGTACAACTTCGGGTGACCGGCGCCCTGAAGAATGTTAGCACCGAGAAAGGGGAGCACTTTTGGAGGCAGGAGTGGGGACAGCTCTTCAGACAGGGTGCCAAGGGGACCTTCTCTGAGGAGGTGGTCTCTGCAAAGAGACCAGAGCAGCCGCGGGTGGGAGGTTCATGGAGACTTGGTGAAGGGTGTGCCTTCTGGTGTGCTCTCCTCCTTTAAAGCATAGTTTCATTTCATCTAAACAGCCAAACACAACGTATGTCGCGGTGGCCAATGTCACTACACCTTCACAGGGCTGAGGAAGCAGGAGAGAGAGGGACCCGGAGAGCTCGGTGTGTCCCAGGAGCTCTCCATTCTCTCTGGGCGACAAGAAGGCACTGGGGAAGGGACTGGCGGGATCCCGCGTTTGAAGACCATGGGCTCCTGTGTTGGGAAGCAGGAGGGAGAGTGGGAGTGGCAGCGAGAGCAGGCAGGAAGCAGATGCAGGGACCAGGCAGCTGTGGTGGCGCTCAGACCAGGGTGGCAGGGCTGTGCCCCACCCAGCCCTGCCTTGGGGACCACAAACGAAGCCGCTGGTTGGCAGCTCCTGTGGGTGGGGAGAGGCAGGGCGGGGTGGGCATCGGGGCCAGAAAGGCCCTGCTGCCTCTGTGGGGGCGGCAGGTGCTGAGCAGGTGGGAGGCATGAAGCGCAGGGGTCTCTGGGCCTTAAGCATAAGAGCCACCGACCATTGGAGTGGGGAGGCCTAGGCACGTGGGGCTAGTCTGGGGCTCAGGGGAAGGTCTGGACAGAGCCACCCATGCGTGCGGGAGGCACGGGCGCGTTCAAACCCAGAGGAGAAACAAGACCACAGAGGTGCGACTGGGGATGGAGAAAGGGACGGTGCAGGGAACGAGGCTCTCAAGCCCACACTGGGGAAAGAACGGGGCCTCTGGACACCGCTGGGGAGTCGAGTCACGAGTGATGGACTGGTGTGGCTTGGAGGGGAAATGAGAGGGGAGGAAACGGAGGTGGCAGAGGGTCAGTAATGCTCTCTCCGGAGTTTTCCCAGCAAGGGCATGCTTGCAAAGTCAAGGAAGGAGCTGGCTGGATTGGGGTGGAGGGATGAACAAGAAAGGACTTTAAAACAATTTTAATAGGCCACACACAGTAGTCCCCTATCTAAGTTTCCTGTTCTATGCTTTCAGTTACTGCGGTCTGAAAACATTACATGGAAAACTCTAGAAATAAACCATTTATAAATGTTCGATGGCACACCAGGCTGAGTAGTGGAATGAAATGTCACGCTGTCTTGCTCTGTCCAGCCAGGGATGGGAATCGCCCTCTGTCCAGTGTCCAGAGACGCTCCCCACCCGCTGGTCCCTGAGTAGCTGTCTTGGTTATCAGGCTGACTGTCCAGGCATCGCAGCGCTCGGGTCCAAGTGACCCTGACTTGACTCAACAAGAGCCAATGTGCCAGAGGAGTGATGCTGCCGATGCCGATGTGCCCGAGAGGGGCCCTGAGTGCTTTCTGTGAGTGATAGGCGAGTCCAGGACAAGGAGAAGTTTTGGGGAGAGAGAGACCACAGTCACCTAACTTCATTGCAATGTTGATAATTTCTTACTGTGCCTAACTTACACATCTAACTTCATCACATGTGTGTGCACACAGGAAGAAAACAGTATACATGGGGTTTGGTACTGTCTGGGGCTTCTGGTGTTCACAGGGGTTCTGGGCCGTGTCCCCTGCAGATGGGGGGCGGGGGGTGCGACTGTAAGAGCAACTTTGTATTCTGATTTGAAAGAGTCACCAGATGGGAGGAAAGGCTGGCCAGGCCAGGAGGGAAGTGTAACCTCTGCTGGTGGGCACAAGGGGGTCCCAGCACAGCTGTGGCACCCAGGCTAACGTGTGTGGTCCAGGGAAGACGAAGGTTCTCCCCTGCTGGCGTCTATTCCTCAGTAAAGGAGGGGCCAGGTCATCTCTTGGGGGGCTGGAGTTTTGAGACAGGAGGACATACAAGCTGGTCAACCCCCCACAGGTAGCCAGGGCAGGCCCATCACAGGACGAGAGGCCAGGCAGACTGCTGGGGAGTTTTCCTCTGGTCCCACTCAGCCTGGGACTGTCCCAGTGGCGGTGGGTCACTGGACAGTGAGGTTTGGCAGGGGAGCAGCGCCTTGCAATGACAAGGCTGGCAGAGAAGGGCCCTGACCCAGTGACCCAGGTGTGGTGGAGGAGTGACTGGATGGAGGAAGGAGCTCCAGGAGCTGCAGGGCCTGGGGCCTGGATGGGTTTCCTCCCGGGAGGCTGGAGCTTTCAAGGACGACAGACGGGGAGGTGGGAAGAAGGCAAGTGACACCAGGTGGCCCAACACATCAATGGGGGGCGGGCACAATGAAGAGGAGAGGTGACAGGGAGCGTGGGAGGAGGAGGAGTGTGGTGGCTTCTGACTCAGAGGGACCAGGGGAGGAAGGGTCTGGCCAGGCAGCAGAGACTGGAAAGGCAGCAGCGCTGGGCCTGGAGATATAGTCCAGGTGTGGGAAGGCGTGCAGGGCAGCGCACGCGGTCCTCACGGGGCTCCGGCGCCTTAGATCTCTGTGGCAAACACCGCCATGCCTGACACACAGCCAGACACCTCCCAGCGCTGGAACGAATGCTGGGGTTTAACCAAACAGAGGTTAGAAATGTTATCACTGCCCCGGACAGACAGCCTTGCTTGGAGGCTTTAGGACAAGTCTACAGGGGAGGGGTCACAGAGTTGGCACAAGAGCCCTGTGATCAGGAGGACAGGGATGGAAGGAAGACCTGTCTGCCCGGCCGGCGAGTGCCCCAGAGCACACCGGCTGTTTTCTCTCCTGCCCCCCACCCTCTCTCGTCTTCTGGGTCTCTCCTCCCTCCCTCTCTTGTCCTGGGTCTCTGTGCTGTCGTTCCATCCCCTTCTTAGACTCTTTAATTCTCTTGTTTAACCACTGGAAACTCATCGCCTGGGTTCCCTTGCCTTTGCTCACCGCTGTGCACCTGAGGGCTGGCAGAGTGTCCGGCAAATGTAAGGTGCTCCAAGAACAGCGAGTGGACAGGACGGACAGGAGGAGCGTAATGAGAAGCAGCCCCATTGAGTCCCACCACCCTGAGGAAGGCTGGTGTGAGTCCACCCTGCTGCTGTGGCTCTCAGGCATGCTGGGGACACTCGCTGGGGGAGGGGAAGATGATGTCGGCTGTCCACTCCTGGGCTCCTGCTCAGGGAAGCCACGGTCTCGTGGACCCAGGCCTCGCTGGCGCTCATCTTACGACGACTAGGCATGGGAGTGGCTGAGGGGCTCACTGTCCTCACACACACACACACACCAGGGGGACTCGAACCCCAAGCAACTCTGTTCTGTCCAGGGCTGGTGCTCATGTTGCCCCCTTCTGTGCCAGCCGACCAGCTGCACCCCACTGAACCCCAGTGGCTGCGCCGCCCCTGCTTCACGGTGGTGACACACACAGTGCTGCTTTCTGAGTCTGCGCACCCAAGTGAGACGCACGCTGGTATCGGTCGCTTCATCTTCCAGATCACAAACACTCAGAAGTGGGGATGTGTGGTCCCCTTACTGCGACCTTCAGCTAGCTGACTCGGTTTGTTCAGGTCAAGGCTGAGGGATTGACCTCCAAGTAGATTACTTCATTTTGCTTTACCTCACTGCCTCAAACCACCTCTGATTTGGGCCTTCTCACTGCCTCTGATTCAGGCCCATGGAGAAGTGTTAAACAGATACAGAATAATAGAGGGAGAAAATTAACATATGAATAAAAATTTCCAGTTCTACTGTTGCAAACACCATATGTTAAAAAGAACAGCAGTGAAATTCCAAAGCACCTGAAAAATGAGTTGAGAAAACAAAAAGGTTTATATAATCTAAAATTCCGACTGCAGAAATACATAAATATATATTTAAGCTCGAAATATATGGCCGTTCCTATTAAACGTAAAGTCAAATAAATTTATGTGGAAGTTGAGTGCAGTCCTCTCCTTCCACTCTCCATAAACACAGGGTTCAGAGCTGGCGGCTGGCAGGCCGGCCCCTCCCCAGGCCCCGAGGGGGGAGGGTTCCAGGTACTCAGACAGCCATGGGGGAGGGGACAGCGTGCGAGCAGGAAGCACACCAGCCCCAGGGACAGATAGGCCAAGTTGGACCCTGGTCTTCACCCAAGAGCTGCGGGACACGGGGGAGCCTCCCTCTTTCCAGCCCCAGTGCCCTTCCTTGGGGGTCGCAGACCTGTCGGCCATGACGGGCTACGCAGGCACCGCAAGGGTTAAATCTGACAACAAGGAGGAGCCCTGAGTGCATACCTTCCAGGCTAACCTGGCGGGGTAAAGTCTGCTGATAGAGTCTTTGTCCTCAAGCATAACAGAATAAACTTAAAATCACTATTTAAAAAAAAGTCAAAACCAGTAACAGAAACGGAGGGAATTAAGGAGAACGCTGCACCATGATCTGCACGAGGGGGACCTGAGACACGAGACCCCAAGAGAAGGGAGGACGGGGCTGGGGGCGGAGAGCTAGGCGGACAGAACCCTGAACTGTGCCGTTAACAGCCCCTCACTTTACAAACACGGAGGCGAGCTGTTGGCTCGGCAACCTGCAGGCAAGAGGGAGGAGTCCACCGGCAGTGACACCCCTCCCTGCCGCTGTCACAAGGTGTCCCCAGACTCAGGGAAGCACACCAGAGCCCAGTTTCGGGTCTTCATGTCTGGGAGGAGAGGCAGAGAGGACAGGGGCGCGAGCCATCGGCAAGCAGAGCTCATTAACAGCAGTCCGGCTCCACGACGACACCAGAGGTTGGAGGCTGACAAGTTCAGTCCTGCGGTGGGGTTGCGTTAGTGTGAAGGTCGTGAAACAAGGGCCAGGAAGCCACTGACCGAGTGCATTAGATCTGAGTGTGTGTTTGCACGGGTGTGCCTGTCTGCATCGGGGCCCACCGTGTCCTGAGCAGCGAATGGGGTTTAGCCGAAGAGATGGGAAAACCAGATCTGAAGACGGCAGGTCCCGAGTACGGCACTTGGCTCGATGTTGGGTCATCCTAATGCTGATGAGAAGCTGTGGGAATTTTTGTGTACGTCAATTAGCATGCAGTGAAGTTAGTTCCATTATATGTCATTTTGCCGCAACTGCAAGAACCTATCATCGACATTCAATAGAAAATGAAGACTTACTGTAAGAGTGTGAGTGTGTGTGAATGTGAGGGTGTGTGTGAGTGCTGTGAGGGTGTGAGAGTGAGTGTGTATGCTGAAGGAGGGGAGAGAATGGGAATGAGGGGAGAAGAACCCTAAGTGAAGTTCCCTCCCCCTCGGGGGATTAGTTACACCATTGCTAAAGCATACAGGTTTCCCCTTCTCTCCATCAGTTGGGAAAAGACAGAAATGCCTGCTGGAGGTAGGCAGGATTTGGCAACAGAAGGAAGCACCAGAGGCTGACCTTCATGGTCAAAAAATCCCCAAAGTCAAAAACAAAAACAAAAACAAAACAAAAAGCCTTGCCATCACCTCCTGGAATTGCAGGAATGATCCAAAGCCAGAGCGGACAAGGCCCACACCCTCTCTCCTCCAAAGAGATACACCTGTGAAAATGCAGCACAAACCTCAACGTGGGGCCTTCCACACAGCAATGGAGGACGGGCCAGGCCCGACCCCACACCAGCCACTTGGCCCCGGTGACCCCTGCCCTCAGCGAGTGGCACTGTGTCCTCAGCCCCTCAGCCGAGTGAAGCTCCGGGCACAGAGCACGGCGGTCCGAACAGGCAAGGAGAACAGGGATAATTCACCAAAACCGCAGTGCGAGGAGCGGTCCGTAACTGAAGTATTCGACTTGAACTAGAGTCTGGAGAAGGATGAGCACGGAGCAGGTGGGACAAGGCGACGGGGCAAAGAGAGCGCAGGAAGGTGGGTGCGCTGGGAAGGGGGTGGGACGCCACTTTGGGAGAAAATACAGCTCCCCCTCAGAGTCTCTGAGAGCAGGTTACACGACAGGACCGATGAAAAGAGGACCCAAACGAGACGTCACCAGCAAGATGAGTTAGAAGGATGAGGGATGAAGGGAGACTGCCGCACTAGGGGACCATCAGCAAAGAAAACAATGGTAGCGCAGGGCTAACGGGCGAATGAGAAAGAAGCGGAGAAAGCACAGACAGAAGAGTGGGGGACCCACCAGGACACCCCGCAAGTCCGAGAGGGTGGCAGTGCTTGCAAAGGACGAAGAGACAGGGAGAAGGCTGGGTCGAGGCCACCCACTCAGAGTGCTGAACCAGAGCAGGCTCTCTAGTCGGTTAACGAGTGTTACTGAACTTGCCCCACCCGCCGTCTATCACTGTTGGCAGAAACAGGGTTTTGGTGCTTTGGGCCTCCTAGCAGACTCCCTGCCTGAGTAACCAGCACAAATACACCAAAGGGCTTTGTACAGGGGCCTGTGTCAGAGGCTCCCGGAGCAGCGCGGGGCCGGAGAGGCGAATCTGGGGGCAGCCAGACCTCACGAAACGACCAGGGGGCAGCGGCTGGGGCCTTGGACCAGCAGGTGTCCAGAGCAGCTGCAGTGGTTAAACTGGAGAAGTTCTGGCTTCCTGGCTAGATGTCTACCTTCACGAAGGCAACAATTAAGGTGCTGTGCTGTCAGGTGTTCTTTGCATTAAGTGAGGGTCACGCACGTGCTGAAACACTGTTCTAGAAGCCCGGGGCAGGTCGTGCTCAGGTCAGGCCAGCTCCAAGTGCGCCCGTTCATTATTCCCTCATGTGGGCCAGCGCCCCGCCCACTGAGAGGAGTGCTGGGCTGTTCCACATGTTCCGGGAACATAAACACACAGGCCCTGGGGCCGAGGGCTTTCACAGCCCCCATGGCACATGCATGAGCATGGGCACACGTGCGTACGTGTGCACACACACATACCCCAGCTTTCACTGCTACTTTGAGGAGAACGGGCTCTTTAGTTTTACGGTTTTCCTTTAAGTTCATGTGTCTCTGATTGCAAATAACACTGAAATAAAAAGGACCATTTTACAATCTGTAAAATAATCTTGCTAAATAAAGTGAAAGCTACCTAGTGCTCAATGCATGGAAATCGCTTGATAAACTCTGGATAGATGATCCTCAAGACACAAAACAGTCATAACTGACTTCCCACTGGATACAGCCTTTGGGGGCGGCAGGGGGAGGGCTCTGACTTTCTGACTGAGGTCGCTGCCCTGTACCCCACGCTGCTCACAGATGACTACCAAGGCAGAGTGCCACTCAGCCTACAGAAGTCCACAGACAGGGCACTCAACCCGCAAACACACCAAAACAACAAAGAATAAAACACAACGGGAGTGAGTATGACTAATGCAAACAGCACCTAAACCAATGCGATTTTCCAGTGAGAAATAGGAAATCACCCATTAAAAAGTTGCTGTGTTTGGAAATGGAACTTTACTGGACTGACTTTTGCCTCTGGTCCCAAACACTAAGAGGTGTAGCTTCCTCCTGCCTTAGCACGCCGACACGGAGGCAGCATGCATGTGATCAAACGCCCAACTAGGGCACAGCCCTAACAGGCTTGCTCTCGGTCCAAGGATATGTCTCCGTGAGCCCGGTTTGCCTCACAGTTTCCCCCCTTCTGGAGGGTTTGACTCCGTCCCCAGGTGCCACGGCATGCACACAAAGTTAACCTCTTCTCCCGTGGAAGGGAACACGGGACGAGCATCCTTCCGTCCTGACAGGAGAGTTGGCCCCACGAGCACAAAGCGCTAAACTGATAGACCCGACGGGAGCTTTCTCCGAGCCCGAAATACGTCGAGTTGCTCCCTTTCCAGAGGACTGCCGCATAGGTGAACAGTGTGGAGAAAACCTGCTCAAGTTACGGCAAAAGGCTAACAAACAACAAAGAAGGTAAGTGACTTAGCTGACTGTTGACATGCTCAGAGCGGTGTGCTTAGCTCGCATCTGATGGCGGGCTTGGGTTACATGAGGCCACGGGGGCTACATTAACGTGACAAACTACTAAGTAAAACCATAATGACCACACAACATGACTATTATAATTTGATGATTATGTGAAAAGCCAACCAAACAATAAAACTGTGTAGTACTCAGACCCATGAAAGTACACATCGCTTCAGACAGTGAGGAACACACCACTTCCATGCACTAAGGCCAAGGAGGCTTCTGGGAGGAGGACACAGCAGTCTCCCCTCGGTGGGTCTGCTGGTGTGGGGCGGGGGGCAGTGGGGGTCTGGCTTCTGGGCAGTTCTCTATTTTGATGCTGAGCTCACAGGGTCTAGTCACAGCCTTTGTAATGTGATTGCCATCCACATAGACGGCTTCTTTTCAAGGGGGAAGGGGGTTCTGCCTCCTGTTGTCATTACCCATCGCAGGCAGCCAGTTATAACAACCCACAACCATTCTCGTGCACCCAAGAAGGAGCTCTACTATCACACGCCCCCGGGACTGCCTTCATTTTTTAGCACTGTTCACGTAAGTCAGAAGGCTGTAGGGGACCGTAAAACCTTCTGCCACAGCGAGACTTGGGGTGTTCCCCTCTGCACGTTGTTAATGATGGTCTAGGCGTTACAAGCGCTCTGAGGTGCTCTGGGGTAACAACCCAAACTGCAGAGTGACAGCAAGTGGCAGTTACAGTCGCAGGGACAAGGGGAGTGTGGTGGGACAAGGACACAGCAGCCCCTGTGATGGGTGGTTGCTGGGTCGGTGGTCCAGCTCAGGCCGGGCTCGGTGAGCTGGCCAAGGCCCCGATCCAGCCCACGCCTGTTTGTGTACAGCCTGCCACAGCTAAGAATGGTTTTTACACTTTTAAATGGTTGAGCAAAAAACCTGAAATAACAGCTTTTTGTGACACATGGAAATCAGACGAAATTCAAACTTCCACGTCCATAAGTCAGATCGGCACACGGCCACACTCTGTTTCGTGCTGTCTACGGGAGGGACCGTGTGCGGCAGCATTGAGCCGCTGGAACCGTGTGACCCACAAAGTCTAAAACAGTTGCCGTACTATTCCACTCTTTATGGGGAAGTCTGTGGAGTTTCTGCTGCCATCTGTAATGATGGACCTAATTTGTTTGTATCTGTTTCCGAGTCCACCCTGGATCAAGCTGTGCTTCGGCGGACAGTGAGGACATCACGCACTTTGTACCAATGGCAACTTATTAGCGGTTCCTTAAATGCTCACCTTCCATTTCCGTATTTATCTGTCTGCACACTGCTACAAACATCCTGTGGCCCAGCACAAGACCCCGGCCACATTTTGAAAAGCAGTGGTCTACAAAACTCCAGAATGCCTTAGCCACTTTTGCAAACCTCACTCCTTCCCTACACACTGGTAATGCCGTGTTCACTAAACCATCGGTACAGTAAATAAGCACACACGCGACCCGGGGAAAGTTTTCCCATGAGTTGTTTTCCTCTGAGTGTTACGCTTTAAAATTATAACAGTTGTTCCTCCCTTACCAACGGCCTCAATATATAAAAATTTTACTAGTCTCTTAGGCTTTGGATAAAAAACCAAGTTCATTTACACGTCATGCTTCAGGGAATGATAACTCAGATTTCATAAATAAAACAATCGGTACAAATGTTTCTCAGACAATCTGTGCCATGATTTTAGAAACTGTGAGAGGAAGACTCGCAGTCCCCTGCGCAGACAAAAACCACTTTTCGTGTTTAAATGTTTAGAAGGTTGAAGAGATTTCTTCCCATACTTACTTTTTAATAGCAAAGTTCTTTGATATGTCAAAGGCCACACAAGTAATTGTAGCTTAGGTACAAATAGTGCTTTGGGCTGGTTGTAAAAGATGCTCTTTGGTTTTAGTGCATTTTAAAAAATGAAGTGAAATATTCGTCTCTGTGAAACTTTTTTTATTGGTCTGAAGTTCATGGTGATTTCCTTTCCAATTTCAACTCTTATCTTCCAAGGAAAAGGCTTATTTAATTCTACTGTGATTTTTGTTTAAGAAATGAAATGATTTCTAAACATTTTTAAACATTAAGGGAGATGAAACTCCATTACAGGGCCAATGAATTTTTTATTATTAGGTGTCAGCTGATCAAACATTCAAAGAAGAGGCGGCACTGAGCTTTCCTGCTACGGGAAGACACGGCAGGAAGTGACTCCAGGTGCACTAAGACCGAGGTCACTAGGCGACTGCAGGCACATGGCTTCTCCTGTCACCTTGGGGTCGAGTGGTGTGGCCAGCAGAGGGGTATGCCGGCGGAGCAGAGAGAGTGTCAGTGCTGTGGACGGACTCCTGCAAACCTGTGCTCTGCAACACGGCCTCATGGCCCTACAACGGCCCACGAAGGAAAACAGACCAGTTCAGGACAGTGACGACGTTTGCACACGTTCACATGGATGCTGAACAAGACTGTCCCTAAGAGACGCGGCTGAGACAGGATGCAAACGGGGGCCTGATCAGGATGAGGCATCACTGTCCCGCCTGCCTCCAGCATACAGCTGCCTAGGGCCACAGGGCTCCGCACATAGAAAAAACACTTGCTTTCAGAAACTGGATTGGTGAAGGGGGAACCATCGTGTGAAAAGACCATCACTCTGGCTTCTGACCTGCACGCAAGGGTTTCCACATGGCACCTGCCCTCAGGTGACAGAGGTGCCACACTCCAACCAGCACTGTCTTCTGGAAGCTGCCTTACAAACAGTTCTGTGGGTGAAAATTTCTACACTCTGCCCACACGAAAACGCGCATCTCCTGCCTTTGTCCAACACAGTGGCATGGTCCTAGTTAGCTCGAAGTTCATTCATCAAACATGTCTGGAGTGCCTGGCACGTGACACACTGGGCCAGCCCCTGCCGAGCTCTCTGATGATGACCTGGAAGAACCTGACGTCACCTGGGCCTTTCACACTCGCAGGAGTAAGGAAGGGTGTCAGGGCACAGTCCTGGAACATGTGGGTAGGACTCTGGGCTGTCTGTCTTTTCATCTTCCCCAAAGCACGCGTCGTTTAGGAATGGGAAGAGGCTTGCTCTCACATCTCGTCCTGTACCATGTGGCTGCAATGTCAGGCTCTCGGCATCTGTACTTATGGTTTTTCTCCATCTACACCAATTTCAGGACTGGGGAGTATCGAAGACAAAAAAAACAGTGAGGTCCTTGCTTCCCTCTGTAGGACAACACAGTGGGGGCAAGCTTGATGCTGTTCCCGCCACTTGGGCAGGGAAAACAGTCCTAAGCTGAGTCGTAGGCTTCAGAAACACGCAGGGATTGAGTGTGATCTTAAAAAACAGCAAAAAGTCCTTTCCACTGGTTTTGTTATGGTTTAAATAATATTCATTAGCTCCATGCAACGCACACAGGCGTAGAAGAGAAAAATATTCAGCCTCATCCTATTATCCGAATGACCAGAGGGAAAACTAAGTTTCAAAATCGGGATTACACGTGCAGGTTTAGAAAACTCCGAGGCGCAAGAAAGGCATGAGAGAAGCAGTAAACACGTGATCGACCATCCTCACCCGGCTCTGCAACCTTAATTAATGACTCTTGATTGTATTTATTGTATTTCTGTGTATCCTTCAAGGAAAAACATATCTTTTATGCTCCAGGAGTTGGTGTCCATGTGTGTTGATTTAATCTGTCTGCGTTTCCAAAGGAGCACACCTGGACGGACACATGTGCTGGACGTCTGAACCTTGCTTTTCCACTCAGCTTGTGCAGAAGTCCTTCCACAGCAGCGCACAGGTCTCGACCACACTGTTTTCAGGGATTGTGTGGTGTTCTGTAGCACGGAAGTTACGGGATTTATTTAGCAGTGCCCTCCGGGTGATGTTTAGATTGCTCAGTTTGTTGCTGCCATCAGGAATGCCCGAGGGAACGAGTCTGTAAACAGAGCTGGTGAGCTTTTGTTGGTCTATCTCCTGGGAGAAATTACTGGGAAGGGGACCCAGTCAAGGGAATGCACACTCACACCTCGATAGATAGTTCCAAATCACCCCTAAAACGCTTACATAACTTGTATTCCAGAGAACAGCTGGGGACCATGATTTCATAAAGCTGTTAACCAAAAGGTACATGAAAATAAAGCTACGAAGTCAACATAAACCATGCTTAGTGCGTATTCTGGTTGTGGACGTGGTGGTTGGGACTGCCATCATCTACATAAATAATGACCATTAACTACAACACAGTTATCTGGAACTCCGCGTTATGAAACAGGAATGTGCGGCGAGAACAGTTCATACTCTTCGCTACAGAACCTTCTGTAAGAAGGATCCTGGGGGCTGGGGGCTGGAGGCCAGCCCGGCCTCTGTAATTGGAACCATACAAGCGGGTGTTGTGTGTTCATTTTTGAACGGTAAGTTTCATTTTGAAATATATCCGAATCAGCTTGTAAAAATGTCAAAACCAAAACATTCACTTATTGTCTCCATGCAAGGGTTGACCAGAAAGATACCTTAAATGCATATTGCATTTTCCTCAGCAGTAATGAGAAATAACTCACAGGAGTTTTCGAGTGATGTGAAAAGATTTCCTTGCTTATCTTTGGTTCATTTAAACTGAATGGAAGGTCAAAACGAGATGTGAAAGCTCCAGGGTGAGCTCTAAATCACGCTGTGACTGTCCTGTGCATGTCGCGAGAGAACACGGTGGGATGGAGTGGCCGAGAGGGAGCTCTCTGAGTCAGTCAAGGAGAAGTGAGGCCTGCAGAGCAGTATCGGGCTTCCTCCCTCACAAGCTGTGTGACTCAGGACCAGCTACCCAGCCCTCTCTGCTTTAAATCAGGGAGTGTAGAGAGAGCGCTGAGCCCAAGCCTGGTGGGTAGACAGCGGTCCCTGCACGGGAGTTGCCGTGAGTCTACAGCCACGAATCCCTGAGCGTTAGGAGCACATCTGAACAACAGGAAGGAACAGCGCTCTCTAAGGACGGAGAAGCACAGTGATAAAGGCGGAAAACCTGACAGCAGAAACTCACTACCTAATTATTAGCACACGGATCCCCCCTCAAATGGAAAATGAACGTGTTGTCTCCAAAGTTGCAGACCACAGAGCAAGCTTGTCAGATTCCCACACTATGATTCTGGGTCTCCAAGACCCTTGCAGGCTTTGGCCTGGTAAAAATACATCTTGAAACCCTTACTCTTGAACTAAAAAACTGCAGTTAACCTCTTTGCTTTGGGTAAAAAATAGCATTTCCCCATCGGAGCCAGCACAGAGACTCATGGGGTCTGCAGGCGCGAGGGGCAGGATTAAGCTTTATTTCTCTTCCTGGGTTTGTACATTTCACGGGGAAAAAATCATCAAAAGAAAGAAAATTCAAGAATATAAAATTGACTCTAAAATGTAACTTGAATTTCTCACAGAGTTGATAACTGATTGCCAGGTAAATTCTAGACATGGATGGTTATTTCTTCTTGGCAAGAAACTTGCCTTGAAATTTTCGAACTACTAGCCCTCCTAGGTTTGACCTTGGAATCATTCTTCTGACTTGAAGGTTCCAGAAGATGGGGTGGGGGGGGAGGGGGCAGGAGGGCTGCAGAGCTGCCAGCCAGTCCAGCTGAAGGAGCTCTCAGGGAACGGGGTCATCACTCCCAGCGAGCCCTGCTGGGTGGGGGTCTGCCCCCTGCCCCCAGCTTGCACAGGGGGGCACGTCCCCATCATCCCTTTTATAGAACGTGAACTTGACAGGGGGGGCACCTACAAGATCAGGTTTGTGTGACAGTCCCCTGTGCAGTTGTTTCATTTCTGTTTTCTTTTTCTAAAAAAACACTTTAGTGTCTTCCCCCTTGAGAAAGATGCCCATAGGTATTTCTACAAAGGTTTAAACAGTCACCAAAAGCAGGCGGGCCCTCGGAGCCCCCAGGGCCCCCAGCCTGGTGTCTTCTCCTATTGGAGAGATGCTTCCTGCAGCCCCTCAGCAATTGGAGCTGAATTCCCACAGAGCACTCTCCCAGTGTTCAGGCTGCCGCGAGTGGGACCTTGTCACAGTGAAAAGAGCCCGGATGAAAAGGCAGGGTGGCCAGAGTCCCTCCCATCCCTTAGCTGAGCCCGCACGCCACATTCTTAGGTTCAGTCTGCTTATCTACAAAACATGGGGGTTGCTACTTATCTATCAGTCACCAAGATTCCTTTGGAGTCCGACAGTTTGCAAAACACTTCACAGGAAAATCCTGGACGGAATGAGAAAGTCCTACTTCTTAGACATATGCCTTCTTTTAACTTCTGCCCACACGGACTATTCCCTCTTCTACAGAGAGTCAAGTGAGTACGTTTCTGTGAAGTATTGATCGTTCCTTCTAGTGCAAAGCTGCTATCGAGTCTGCCAGAAGCGTTCCTTTTCTGGGCCCGAAAGATCCCCTGCAGAGCAGTTCTTGTCTCTGCATCATCAGCCCACCTGCCCGTGGTTTAGCAAATATGTTTAGAATATGGTGAATAAATAAATACAGCTAGAATGTGGTTAAGAAATACATAAAACATGGTTAGAAGGATGAAACCAAGAGGATGTTTTAGTGGAAGAGGGTCAGTGGAGAGTTAAGTTTGTCACAAAGAGGAGGAGCGTTTGAAAGGCTTTACTTTTAAGAGGTTAAGAATACTATTTTAGCAATCTGCAGCTGATTGACAACTGGTGACTTGGAATACACTGCCACTTCTCTGCTGCTGGCTGTCTTTGTAGGCCTGTAAAGGCAGAGATGGGGACCCTGTGGGAACACGGAGGAGACCCTGGAGACCATGGGGCCGGGGCCTGGAACTCGCTGGGCCGCGCACGGTGGGGCGTCTTTGTCTCTCGCCTGCTGTGACTTCACGGCGCTGATGACAGACCTGCCCACAGCAATGCCCTTTCTTCCTCCAGTTCTCTGCCTCTCCTCTCTCATGGCTTTGGTAAGCAGATAACCGACCGAACATTTGAGAAATTTGTCTAAAATTAGAGTGAATGCATTGGGATACCATTTTTTATTTGTGTGATTGGTTAAAAATACAAAACAATGCTATGACTGTGGCTGTGGGGAAGGCAGACACACATATCCTGCCAGCACATTCAAATAGCATTGACCTTGGGACAGCTATTTGGCCATCTACTCTCAGAGCCCTAAAACAGAGCAACCCCGTAATATGACAAATAACACTAGTGGGAATTTGTCTTCAAAAATAGGTGAACAAGTACAAAAGCTTTATCTCTTCTCTCCCCCAACTGCCACAGTGAAATCACAGCAAAGACGTGGAAAGACACTAAGTGATGAGGTTGGACCACAGGGAGGTGCCTGCAGCGCAAAGAGGTGTCGGGACTGCAGGTGGGGACAGACGCAGTTGGTCTGGTGACGCTCAGGCTGCACGGGACCAGAGCAGGTGCAGTGACTGGCCGGCTGCGGAGGGGGATGAAGGGATCAGGGACCTGCCCAGAGTCTGGGTTGCCCGTCACTGAGTCGGGGAAAATCAGAGGAGCAGGCAGAACGATGAGGGGCTCGGTGTCTGCATCGGTTTTTGAGAGACCTGGGGGGGTCCACAGTCCGCCACTCAATGGAGCAGACAGGTGTGGGTTCGTCCGCTGAGGCGTGGTGGATCCCCCGGTGGGCCCCACAGTCACTCACAGGGACTGTGGAGAGGTAGAGCACTACGGGACGGAGCCCTGAGGAACACCCACAGGTGACAGGCACCAAGGGAGAGCTGTCCTTGGAGCAGGCCCAGGACAAGCCACCACAGGCAGCGGTCACGGCGCACAGAGGCCAGGAAGGGGATGGGGGACTGAACAATGACAAAAAAGGTAAAAAAGGTTGAAAGAAAAATGACTGGGAAGTGGCCCTGAATTTGGAAAGTCAGAAGCACTCCTGCAAAAAGTGGTCACTGCAGGCCGGGGTGGGGTGCGGCATGAGGGGTGGAGAACAGCTGAGGCTCGCTCTGCTGGCCCTAAGGACGCCGCTTTCCAGGCCTTCAGCTGCGACTGGAGGACTGTGCCGTGCATGTGTGCGGCTGGGGACCCCGGGCTGAGGCTAGGGTTTCGGTTTTGCCTCTGTAATACAAAAGAGAGCTGAACAGGCTGAAGCGAGATTATATGCAGCATGATGTGAGCTGTTACACTACAAAAAAAAAATCTAGTCTGAATAAGTTAATACAGCTTTCCAGAAATTATATAATACCTTATTCAATGAAACAGCAGCAAAACCTGGTGAGCATACCTAATCTTCTGCTCTCCGTTGTTTCCTATTTCATAACGATTTAAAATCTCACATGTTAAGACACAGAAATGTAAAACATCAAGCTAATTTTGAACATTTGGGGGAAGGCAGGGGGCAAGAGACAAACTCCCACATGCAAAAACATCTTCATGGAGACTAGTTTCATGAAGACACCTTAAACCGTGACAATATAATTTCACAGGCAAATCAGATACACACTTACTATCTTCACAAGTTAGGTCAAATTTAATTTTAGTAAGAAAGTAGCCCCAAATCAGTGTTTCCTGTACAGCGCTGCACCCCACTCGACTATGAACATCCTACCGGTCTGTGGTCGCCGAGGCTTCCAGAAGGGCTTGCCTCTTGACAGAGGGCGAGTTGTTGTTTTCATCCGAGCACATTTTCTATCTTTTAAAACACTCTCATCTGTTCCCGTGTCTGCAGTAACTGTATGTTTACATAACAGGCATGCTTTGTCTACCACAGCATATTTTTCAAAAAAACTAAAATACTTACAAAAGAACTATTAGGTATTCAACAATCTGAATCCCCTAGCTAGGGAGAAGAGGCCAAATAGTATTGTTTTTTTTTTTTTTTGGTAACTATTCATGGCAGGGCTTCAGCGGCCTCCCCCGCCCTGCGGTGCTCCGCGCAGTTTTCCTCCCGTGTCTGTCTGAGAAAGATGACTTTTCAAAATTAAAAACATGTCACCATGCTGTGTTTGGCAGGTTAGCCAGGAGCCCGTGAACAGGGGGAGGGTCTGTTCACGCAGGTGTGGGTGCGGGGGAGGGTGGGATCATCAAGCAGATGAAAGTGGGCCTGTTTCTTATCCTGGCCGTCTCTTTTAAGCTTAATTAGAAAAAAAAATTCAAGTGTTTCTGCACTGAATGTAACAATCTGAACAAAGGTCACTATGACACATGCAAAATGTGACAATGGTCTGAGTTCTGAGAGTTGACCATTTTCCTCAAGTGCCCAGAATTTTCTACAATAAAAAAAAATGCAAGAACATTTTTTGGTTTCAGCAATAAAAATGGGAAAACTTAAAATATGTTATAGTTAAAAATGATAATTCATATTCATTCAAGAAACTGTGGCGGTAAGAGAAGCCTCGGCATGTAAAACACCACGCATTAAGATGAGCTTGGCATTTCTCATCCGAGCACGCCTACGTGGAAACGTGGTGTGCTGCTCCAGGATCACCGTGTGTCTCTCGACACCCTAGATGGGACCACACACTAGAAATGAGGGAGTCTCAGGAAGAGGCGAGCCCACCGTGTGGGCAAGTCCCCCCACCACTTCACTCATGTCTGGTGTCCCATCACCAGCTGCGGGGGGAGGCTGAAGGAGACTCCCCCCCACCCGCAGGATTTCAAATGTGGCCATCAAAGTTTGTGAAATAGATTTCCATTTTTAAGTTAAAAAGAAAAATGATTAGAGATAGTCAATGATGACAGAAAATAAAGAACTAACATAATTCAATGAATTCTGATTATAGTACTGTTCTGTTCTGTCTTGAATGGTATACTGGGATCTGATCACTGTGCCAGTTTCAGGGGGGCACACAGGTGGGGGTAATCTCCATACAACTCAGCTCTGGGGCGAATTTCAAACAATCACTTTCTCTTTGGATTGCAGCTTGAACAAAGTTCTAGGTTTCCTGAAGCTCACTTCTGCTCCCCACTGCAAACTTTCAAACAGAAGGAGTGTGTGTGCGGGAGGAGGGGTGCACTCTGCACTCCTTTGCTGAACTGTATCCCTCCGCTCTGCAATCAGTCCCCATTGACCTGCCCCACTTCACCCGCCTGCCCCGAACTGCTCTGCAAACACTATTGACAGTTGGGAGACACCTGGAAGCAACCAATGGTTCTGATCAGATAGGCTGGAGGACAACCAGACTCTGGTTAGCTGGGCCCCGAAGCCTTCCCATCCCACCTCGGGCAGTTTACGGGCCGGCTGGCCAAACCTGAGAGTGAGCAGAGCGCGCTTCGCGCAGATGCCAGACAAAACAGACAGGGGATTAACTGGAAGGACCACAAATGCATTCCTTCTGAATAAACTGAAACACAGCGACCAGGGCCAAAACACATTTAAAATAGAAAACCTGAAACTAATCAATCAAAACCAGTTTAGTTCTTTTTGATGTTATAGTTGGGAGACATTTTACTCTATAAATAATAGAAAAATTACCCAGGGAGAAGCAGAGGGGCCGGGGGGCCGGGGCGGGGAGGCTCGAGGGCCTGAACGTGGAAGTCTGCACTGTCAGCGCGAAATGCCTCGGAACACAGTCCCTTCTGGGCCTGGTGCCTCCAAAAAAAAAATTATAATTGTTATTTTTGTAAGTGATAAGAGTTAAAAGTCTTAAAGAAAAAAGTGAAGACACACTCACTATTGGCTCAGTTTTTAAATTATAACATTAGACAAGTCAAAGCGTAAAAGCCCAGAGCGACGCTGGGAGAGGAGGGCTTTGGTCAGATGTGAGACAGACCATCCAAACAGCTGGGAAAGCTGTTGATTCTCCTTGGGAAATTTGTAATGCATTTGACTCATGTGTTCATGCAGCTCTGGACTGTCCTAGGGGGTTTGAAGCAGAGAAACCTTGCCAGGAACTTTATCTGGAAAATGATAGTATTTTACCAGTTTTCCAATTAGACCAAAACAAAAAAAAAGAATATAAAGAATAATTACAAAAATATTCACAATTGACTGATGCTATCTCTAGCAACACCATTTGGGTCACGTGCCCAGAAGTTACTGAGTAAATGATCTAATTCATTTATACACATTTTTAAAAAAATGCATCCACACTCAAACACAACATGAAGTGATAAAAAAACAAATGGGGGGGGAGCCTTTCATTGCTTCATTACTAGAGTCAGACAATGTGGGATTTCGTGCTCGGCCCACCACCCTTCCTCAGCGGTGTGTTCAACAACAAGTCTCCGTGTGCACGCCTTGGCGCACCTACAGCTAGATCTGGTGCAGAGAGGCTGGGAGGGGAGGGGAGGCGGCTGAATTCTTGCTGACTCGATGCAGTTTTTAGTTCTAAACAATGCTTGCACAAGCTCTGCTTAGTTTCTGAGAGCTTTTTAGAGGTTTGCTTATTTACAATTACAATATTTATTTCTCCAAACCAGCTTCCAGAACGGATTGGGAATGATGTCTAATACACACGGAAATTTTTACGGGTGGGGCAGCACGATGCTTCGGAATGGCCTCGCCGCCACCCGGCACGGGGCAGGACGAAGTGGGGCTGGCTGTGGAGCCGGGGTGAGGGGCGCCTGGGCTTCATTGTGCTGTTCCCTCTGTTGCTGTAAATGCTCGAAATTTTCTATAATTTTTTAAGTTAGAAGAAAACAGCAGAAATAAAAAATTACCTTTTGGCTCAAAAATGTAAATAATTATACAACACACGCTTTCCCCGAACTTTGTAATTTCCCAGGGTTAATCTCCTGGCCGCGGTGGCAGCTTCTTTCCCCCTAAAGACACACAGTTCCCCTGTTTTGGGCCGACGTGCTGGACCACAGTTACTGCGACAGCTTTAGTATGTCCCCAGGACACAGTGTGGAAGAGAGTCTCCTGAACTTGGGGTCCGAAAACACAGTCTGCCACTTTCCAACCATGTCACCCTGAACAAGTCATTGCATCTTTCTGGGACATTGTACCAGCGTCTCCCCTGTTTGTGTCACAAAGCATTATACAAATATTAGGCTGAACCAGATCACACGCCAGTTTTTTTAAAAAATGGCAAAAACAGTTGAATGAGGGCAATTTTGTAGAGTCCAACCTGATATAAGGCATTATAGTCATGATTTCTTTCCTCCAGACAACTCAGAGCCAAAGATCACTGTCATATACCTTATCATTATACAGGGCGAGTGACCCCTGGGACAAGGCGTTTTCTGCGGCGCACAACCCAGGAGCCCATTTCCACAGGTAAATTACGGCTGGGGCCTGGCCCGTCCTCTAAGACCAGGTTGTGCTGGCACCGAAAGTGCAGGCAGTTTGCAGGGACGAGCACCCCCGAAGGTGTGTCTCCTCCGGGGCTGTCATCTGCCGGACCTGATTTCGAGGACTGTTCCATAAGAACAGTTTTTTTTGTTATTTTCACTTTGCAGTGGCCTGAAGATACCGGAAGTAAAATTTCCAGAAATACTAATTGCTTTTGACCTTATTGCATGCAGCTCACTGGTGCAACGGCGATGTTCCTTGGAGAAACAGCTGTAGAAAAAGTGCACTCAAAATAACATTTGTTGACTGGTGAGAACGACAATGAGGGCGGGGCAGGGGCGCTCATGAGTGTAGCAGAGCGCAGGCAAATCTCAGGACAAAGGTCCACGCGGTGAAAAGAAAAGGAAAAGTGATCGTGGGTATAAACTTGCTTTCAAAAATATTAGTACCAGAAAAATACACACAGACTTGTATTAACAGATGTTAAATAATGTTCTAGTTTCTATGAGGGGCATTTTTGAAGGGATTATAAACTGAAATGGTAAAAGTTATTTATAATGTGAGTACATAACTCCAAGCTATTTCTAATGATTTTTCTCTCTTTTATATTTGTGGGCAGAAGAAAAAAGTCTTAAAATTTTTATGTTAAGTTTGAAATTCTACTCAATAGAGCGTCTGCGTTTGTGAGTAAGTCATGGGAGCTTCCTCTGCCACCACTGCATTCAAAGCACTTACTCTGAAACACACTGTAACATCCTAAGGTTAGACAGTAAACATTTCATCCCCCCAAAAGGCATCCCTTCAGAGGACTACTGATGGAAAAGACGCAGGGTTTAAAAGAGACAGCTCGCAATGGAAGTTCTAGATGAGACACACGGTCCAAATGGTAACAGCCAAAAACGTCCTCCAGCGATTGCAGAGCTACTGAGACAGCACACAATTCTGAGTCACAGCCCCGACACTGATAAACTCGTATGAAAGACTCAGCTTTTAAGCACAAATCTTCTCTTTGTAAATTTTCTATACTCCCCGCTGTTAAAATCACGTGAGCTGGGGCTGAACTTTACAGCCCCATTTTTAATACAAAAATGCAAATACAGAAGGGGGAAAAAAACCCTGCATGTAAAGAATTATATCTTTGCTTCTTAGAAAGTCCATTATTTTCAAAAAATTAATGAAATAAAATTATTTTGGGAGCCAGACGCATCAGTTAATATAGGAATATTTGGTTTACATATTGAAGTGAACAATTCACACTCCAATATAACAAGTTATTCCAGTTGTTTTCCTGATGGACATAACACTAATAAAAAGGAGAATTTAAGCTCTTAATTTAAATAGCCGGTCATTTAGTCCATTAATAGGATGAGGTTGCCATAGGCATTCTTTCAACTTAATGGGTTAAGTAACATACATGAACATGAAACTGGCAGGTAGTTAATCATGTATTGTAACTCAGCTCTGCCCAAATGCACACAGTACACATCCAACTACATACATGCATTGGAGTAGTAGAGGTTTGAATCCTTCTGTCTGCATGTGCCCACACCTGCCCCTAGCCCTCCCTCCACTGAAGCTGCACCTCAGTGGCCTCAGAAGAGCAGGGCAGCCTTCAGCTCACCAGACCCCATCCCTCCTCCTCCTCCCTGCTCCCCCTTGCTCCCCTCTGATGTTGTGGGCCCTCTGGGCTCAGTCTTTGGGTCTCTCCCCTCCATCCTCATGTGCCCCCTTGGCCCCTCCCCGGCACCACCACCTGGACTAACAGACACAGACAACCCAGCGCTCGCTACCATGCACTTCCTACAGCAACCCAGTCCTCACAGCAACCCAGTCCCCACAGTGGACGAGGGCAACTGCACTTCCTAGTTGCCTGGCTGCCCGATCTCAAAGTCGTTTTGACGGACTCTCCTCTTCTCCAACCACATACATCGGGCCCGGCTCCACCAGGAGAGTCTGCTGGCCCTTCCACCTCCAAAGCACCTGGACTACCACCACCCTGCTGGGCACCAGCGTGACCACTCCAGTCTGGATTTCTGAGACAGGCCACGCACCTGTGTCCCTGCTCCAGCCTCAACCCCTGCAGTCGACAACCAACAGCCAAAGAAGCCAGATATCCTTTAGCACAAAGAAGCCCGGAGTCCTATGGCAGCTCCTGGCTGAGCCTCCTCACCTCAAGGAGAGGAGGAGCCAGGGCACTGCTACGACCTCTTACCCCCCACCCCCAGTCCCCAGTCCACTCTTACCGTGTTCCCCAAACACGCCGGGAACTCGACCTACATCTCTCTTACGGCTCTCCATGTGTCTCCCCGAGTGAGGCTTGCCCCAATGACCAGATGACTGCACTATTGTAAATGGTACCTGCCCCCAACTACAGGGAGCCCTTCATTGCTTGAACTGTCTCCTTCTGACTTATGAACTTACCCCATCTGGCAATGTTTGTTACGTACAACATGACAGCTCTCCAGCATTTGTCTGTGAATTCCCTCCCGTCCAGAATGCAAGTGGCACGAGGGCGCGGGTTCTGCTGGCTTTGTGTGTGGCTCACAGATTCTCAAAGTATTTCTTCTACACAGCAGCCACTCAATAAACACTTGGTGAATAAATGATTGAATGAGCAAATGACACTTTTTTTTTTTTTTTTTTGGTAGAAAGAGGTACAAGCAATCAGGGCCTTGTCTACAGAGGACACTGCACAGGTCCTGTTCCTTTGAGCCCACTCCCTGCCCCCAGCCTGGGGACAGGCCTGTCCCATGGGGGAGCTCCCCAGAACACTCAGCACTGGAGGCAGGAGACCCTGGTGGAACCAGAAGGCAGGAGCACTGCAGTCAGCGTTCCTTAGCTCTGTGGGGAGAACCGGCCTCGGTGGTCTGTCTGGGGTACGGATTCAGTACAAACACCACTGTGCACAATCTGGACTCCATGTTGCCATAGAAACAAGTTACTCACTGACTTTTGGACTCATTTGTAGCTTGGGTGCAGCCCACCCTATAGCCACCTGCTGTCACGTGCCTGTCTCCCGGCAAGCTGCCTTAGACGTCATTGCACCGTCCAGGCTGACTGGCCCTGAGCACAGTCAGGGGCAGGCCAGTCATGGTGTAAGTGACCGGGACGGTCAATTATGTCTCCTTTCCTTGCGACTTCATCTGAGAGAAGAAAAATGACTCTGTTGTGTTTCTGGGTGGTTTTCCCTCAGTACTCTGCCCTCCCGTGCAGCCCATGGCAGAGGCCCTGCCCCTCTGGAGTGTTTATCCCAGGTGTTCGTGGGCATAACTGTTTTTAAAGCATACACACTCTCCCCTGTGTTCAGTGTTTTCTGTTCAGAAGCAAGGTTTCTGCCAGTGGAGCTGACAGCAGAGACCTGGGAGGCTGCGCCATCACTGCCTGCCCCTGACCTGGACTCGTCCTAACCTGGACACCTTTCTATCAAGGAGAACCACCCGCCCCCAAGAGATGCAGGTTCCCGCAAGCACCAGAGATATAGACACCTTGGTTCCATCTGTGCACCATCTGCGTTCTGTTTACTGAAAGGATAGAAGTCAATTTCCTGAGCATTTGTTCACTCATTCACGGAGGACAGCGTTTGAACACCTTCTCCATCCCAGGTGCTGGGCTGTATACAAGCAGCATAAACACATTCTGCCCCAGCACTGCTGGCCTGATGGGCCGGGATGGCAGAGGAGGGAGACAGCCCTACGAGTACCTCGGGCTGGGGAGGGCCCTGTGACAGACACCCCGAGCTGAGCCGAGTGCGGAGCACGCAGGGAGAGAACACATTTGCAAACCTCCAAGGGCCAGTGACACGGCCCACTTGGAAAACCCCACATCGTGGGGCTGTCATGCATTGTGATACAAAATGGCCATGAGTATGTGAGGAGGCGGCTGAGGGCCTCATGTGCTGTGTGACAGAGTGGGAACTGGGACGTTGCAAGATGTGAGCGGCTACCTGACAGGGTCACGCAGGGGGCTGACACCAACAAATTTCCCTACAGAGAAGAATGACTCGGGCAAACGTGGAGGGGCGAGGCTGACAAGCAGCCCCAAGGGGCAGAGCAGGTGATTGTCCTGAGTGGCCAGTGGTAAAATTCATGGAAACAGAACAAACAGGAAGAGAAAAACACCTGAGCGCAGAGGGGCTCAATTTCGGCATCCTGAATTTGAGGTGCTCAGGGAGCCTCAGGAATGCCGGGACCCAGGAGGGAGGTCATTCATGCAGGTGCACAGCTGTGGGTGCACAGGTATGGGGTTCACCCCATGCTTCTTGACGATGGGTTGCAATGGGAAACGACTGCGGACTTCCTTCTGCGGGAGTCTCACACTGAGGGCTGAGTTGACTGGTCTCTGAACTATAGCACAGACTTGACTTGTTCTTATTTTTAGAACAAATACAAACTAATTACCAAGATGTTTACAAAAGAGTTTTGGTATACTTTTCTCTGAAAACCACAATATGGATATTGGGGAACTTGAGACACAGACAAGGAAATCATCCCACTTGTGTGCGTGTAAATGCAGTATTCTTCCACGCAGTGACTTTTCCTACTTGGGGAGCTCGAAGACGGTCAGTAATAACCTCACTTTGAAGGTTTGGCCCTTTGAACCTGCGAGTCTCCCCATCAGAGCCGTGTAAGAAACCCCTGGTGTGAGTTTCTATGGATTACAGATCAACAGAGCCCCAGACCTTCAGTCCGTGCAATCTTGCCAACATAAACTAACCCAAGCGACTGGCCCCACAGATAGCAGAGATCATATTTTGAAAGATACCAGCCCAAAATACAAGCATTTCAAACTCAAGCACTTTGATGACGAAACGAGAGCAGAGAGGTCTTATCAGGGCCCTGGAAACGGGCTCGGAGAACAATGGCTCCGAGTCAGGAGACTCTGGCTCCCTCCCCGAACAGCGTCCCTGGTGCCCCACAAGGCTTCGGGCAAGCCCCCCACCGCAGATACCCCTCCATTTCCTCCTCACCTCATGTGCTGTTTGGGAAAGTATTCTGTGAGCTTCAGATGAAAGATACAGGGGCGCCATTCTGTGAGTGGGGAGCCGAGGCTTTTGCTCAGAAAGGCGGGGGGAGACTAGCACCCAACACAACAGGAGATGCTACAGGGTGTGTTGGCTCCCCAGCTGACACTTCGGCTACGCGTCCCCAAACCTCTCAGTGTCAAAAAGGACCCCAGTGAATAACCCAATCTGCTGAGCGAGAGCTACAGTACCTGTAGCCTGGGAAAGCAGAGAATGCTCCTGGTTACTGCCAATTCAGGAATGCCTGCCTACAAGTGAATTTTTATGTATTTTTGCATGGACTACACACTTAAAAAACATTCTTTATTTTTTCAGAGCACTTTTAGGCTCACAACAAAATGGAGAAGGTACTGGATTTCCCAGAAGCTCCCTGATCTCATGCATTATCAACGTCACTCACCAGAGAGGCGCAACTGTTGCAACTCATGAACCTACAGCCACACGTCATCACCACTCAAATCCAGAGCTGACCTCCGGCTCTGGACGGTGCCCTCGGTGCTGCCCGTTCTGTGGGTTTGGATGGATATACAATAATGCAAGTTCCTCACTGTGGCATCACACAGATGGCTTCCACTGCCCTCCAAACCCTCCCTCCCTCCACTCCCAACCTCTGCAAATGGTTGTCTTTTCAGTGTCTCCATAATTTTGCCTTTTTCAGAATGTCACGTGTCAATAGCCAAAAATGTACAGAACGTAACTTTTCACATTGGCTCCTTTCACTTGCTGCCAGGGAGGAAAGGTTCCTGCGTGTCTTTTCCTGGCTTGGTGGCTCATTTCTCTTTAGTGCTGAGTAGCTGTCTGGACGGACCACAGCTGACCTGCCCACCCCCTGAAGGGCGCCTTGGATGCTGCCAGACATGGTCAGTTTTGAGCACAGTGGCTATAAGCCTCCTTGTGCTGTTCTTCTCGTGGACCTACGTTTTCAGCTCCTTTGGGTGAATATCGAGGAGCAGGACTGCTGGGTCGTACGTAAGGAGTATGTTTAATTTGGTGAGAAACCTCCCAGCTGTCTTCCAAAGGGGCTTACACCACACTGCGCTCCCACTGAGGGCGGCGAGGGAGGATTCCTGCTGCTCCACCTCCTCGCCAGCTCTTGGTGTGGTCGGCTGGATGTGCACCGTTCTGATGGGTGTGCAGCAGCGTCTTGTTGTTCCAACCTGCATCTCCCTGGGGATGCGCACAGGGTGGAGTGTCTCTGCACGTGCTGATATGCCATCCACATGGCTTCTCTACTTTTTTAGTTTTATTTGTTTATGTATTATTAGAGAGAGAAAAGGGAAGGAGAAAGAGAGGGAGAGAAACATCAATGTATAAGAAACATCGACTTGTTGCCTCTTGTCCACCCCCTCCTGGGGACCTGGTCCGCAACCTAGGCAGGCATGTGCCCTGACTGGGAATCAACCTTTTGGTTGGGTAGGCTGAGGCTCAATCCACTGAGCCACACTAGCCAAGGCTGCATGCCTTCTTTGATGAGGTGTCTGTTCAGGTCTTTGGCCCATTTTAAATTGGGTTGTTTTCTTATGGTTGAGTTTTAAGAGGTCTTTGTATATTTTGGGTAACAGTCCTTTACTCACCGTGTCTTGTGCAAATATTTTCTCCCATGACTTTGTATTTGTAATAATCCCATGCTATCCACATAGTTTTGAAAAAAAAAATTAATACATAAAAAGTGCTTCTATGTATGGACCTAACTCCTTAGTCACAGGCAACTGCCTGGTCTGCAACAGAGACTCTTGACTTCGAATCTTAACACCTGCCCCAGTGCTGGGAAGGCCGAATTTGGGCAACAATGCCTTTGCTTCACAGGAACTTTGGTTTCACGCCCTGTGTCCTAGTTCATGCACTTGCTGCAGCAATTTGCAAAAAATCTCATTCAGGAAGAACGATGCAGTCCAGTATTCTGACACAAACACTTGTGTGAGAGGGGAAGGAATGGAGTACCTGAGACACAGGCCACAAAGGGGGGCACAGGCAACATAGCAGGAAAAGGCAGAGGCACGCCGAGTGGGGGTGATATTTCCCTGCTTTTCGCAAAGGGAACAATAAAAGTGTATAAACGATTTCAAAAGCCTCCCTTGTTGATCAGGTGTTTTGTGAAATACAGAGCACTATGATGTCCCGAATCACAGAGCCGTGGCCGCACTTCCCCAGAGGTCTCCACCCCTGGAGCACCAGGGCTGCCCTGGGCCCCATCTTTCAGAGTCCTTGGGGCAGCAGTGGAGGGCGGACCTGCTCTGCGGACAGGTGGCAAGGAGCGACATCAGCCAGAGTAGACCGAACACCCCCCGCCCTCTGGGCCCGGTGAGTCCAGACCTCCTCGAGGATGTCTGCCACGGTTTGCAAAGTGGCCCACCGACTCTGCGCCTCCACTTGTTCCAGTCCCTTCACACATCAGCTCAAAACTTCAAAGAACCACAAAATAAGAGATGAACAAATGCCACTCAGTCACAATGCCTGCTGTTTGCCGAGATTCTCCCACAGCAGCCCACGCCTCGGTACCCTTTCTGTCCGGATGTACAGTCAGCAGATCACGGCTGTGCAGGGTGGAAACCGCCCACCACCCCCACGGGATCCCCTTTAGGGTGCTCTGACTCGGCTGTCCTTCCAGGGGCTGGGGTCGCTCGCAGCACTCTCCTTTTCATTCTTATTTGTAGCAGTCAGGGAACTGGAGAAAATTCTGGCTGGCCTGGTTACAAAGCCCTTCCCTCCCTGTACCAACACAGCCTCCTACTAAGTGATGTGCACACAGAACTAGAGAATCTTCCCCAGCAACAGATGCCAAAACCATCTTCTTGTACCAATCTGGCATCAGCCTCAGAGACAAGCCTTCTTTCACTGCTGTTTGGAGCTCACAGTCTAGCTACTAGGACACTTCCAATTCCACCGGCTAATACACCCACGATCCCGAAGTTCACTCTCACTGAATCTCCTTGTCTGCCTTCCCCAGGGTCTGCTCTGCAAGAAAAACACCGACGCTCACACACAAGCTGTGCTCTCTCTGGCTTCTTTTTCGCCAATTCCCAGGGGTTTGGAAGCGATCCTCATGGCACTTAATTTGTATTATGTGCATTTACTCCTTACAACAAAGCCACGGAGTCGGTGCTGGGCGCCTGTTTCAAAGACAGAGAAGGAACCTGAAGGTGAGCCTCAGGGACTGAGGCTGTGGTCAAAAAGTCTTCAGACTTCACCAGCGATGGACGGAGACCACAGCACTGAGTCTCCTCTCTGAAACGTGGGCATGGGCACCTCAGACTTTCGAGGAAAAGAAAACTCTGAAACACTGTCTTTGCACCAAAAGCACTTCCCCTGCTACACACGGGGATGCTCCAGGACAAAGGATCCGGGCCCCGAGTCCAGAAGGGTGCTTGTCTAGAGTCCAGCAGACCTCGCAGCTACTTCAAAGAGACCCTGGCTGGGTCGCAGTGGCAGAGAGGGGCTTGCGGCTCAAAACTGGAGATGCCAGCTGTAGACAGGTTTAAAAAACCACAGAATTCCTACTCCATGTGGACTTTTGAAAATTGTAAACGTGCTACTCTCTCAGGAAACAGAGGAGAGTAAGGATCCAAACATGAATTACACAGTACGGAAAAACGAGTTTGGTGTAGTCACGGACCGTCTTCCTCAGGTTCCACTCATCTTACTTTCGTGACCCAGTGCCACACTGCACGTAGGGGAAGGCAGGCGTGCCCCGGAGGCTGGTGGGGGGCAGTGAATGAGGGTGGGAATGAGTGGCAATTGTCGCCCGAGTACTTCTGGGTCCTGTATCAGGACTCCGATGCCAGTCTCCCGGAAGCAGGTGCGCGGTGAGGCTGATGTGTGGATGTCAGCACCATCCTCACAAACACCAACCCTCCATACTCAAGGCTCCTTCCTGGTTCGAAAACTCAGGACAACAAAACGGAACAAAACAGTAATGTGTGGTGTGTACAAGACTTTCTGGAAGGAACACAGAGCACCTCCCCGCTGGGCTCAGAGCCTGGGCCTGTCCTGTAGGGACACGCAGCCACTCGAGGATTCAGAGGGAACTGTGGGAGCAGGGGACTGTGAGGAGGGAGCAGAGCACGGACACAGGGTAGATACTGCAGAAATGGGATGACAGCTGCACGGGACACACCCTGCAGTCTTACCCTCCCTCTGCTTCACACCCCCAGATTTTTAACCACTCCTTTGTAACTTCCACGGGATCGAACGGCCAGTGTGCAGAGGGCTCGAATGGGCCGGGCCCACCATTTCCCAGAGGGCACAAGGACTCTGTGTGGATGCCAGAGGTGCCCGAACAGGGCATGCCACGGGGAGACCCTGCTCCCCAGGACGGCAGGGAGCGTGGCTGAGCAGCTGCAGGTGAAGGGCCGCACGCAGTGCCTTCAGACTGGTCTTTCCAGACAGAACTGCAGCCGGGCTGGTTCACGGGTCTCTTCCACAAACCGCCAGGTATGGGACCGGGGCTCCACCCCATCAGGATGGCGCACCATGGAGGCCACTGAATGCTCCTTAAGACGGAGAGTCCTGTCCACGGGCAGGCAGTCTGGTACTGTTTGCACCATGCTCAGGTTCCCACCAGAGAAACACATAAACCTGTATTGTGGGTGGTCGGGGGGGCCCTGTGGTGCACCGGTGTGCTTTACACACACATCTTCTTTTCAGAAGATCACTAACTGGTTCAAGCCTTTCTCAGAACACAGAGAACGCAGCGCCTGGACCGCACTCCAGACTCGTGCTCCAGACGCACAGGGAGGCCTTCGGCGGGAGCCCCCGGGCTCTGTGGCTGGTGTGGGGAGCCTGCTGCAGGAGCCTGAGTCTCAAAGCCTCACCCACAGGGCCCCTTTCTCTCGAGACAACACCAGGAGGTGTGCCTGGCTCATTCTTGTCACCATACCCCAGCCCGTTGCGACAATTTGCATATTACTTTGGACCAGGATAGCTGTAATTGTAAATTGGTTTTTCTTCTTTAATCTGGGACCAGCAGCAAATCATGTTTAATAGCCTTTAATTCCCCCTTTTAGAGAGATAATCTGCATTCAGCAGTGACTCAACCTTGGAGGGCCGTAGGCTAACGGCGGCGGTGGGGGGATGGGGGGTGAGTCACAGAAAAACCGAGGGAAGGGACCCATTAGGTAATCTCAGGCAGCACCCTGCCAGACTCAGGGTGCTTCTCCACACAAAACTCCCAGGACCAGTTTGGCACACTTGTAAGCTCTTTGCCTCCTTGGATGGAACTGCTAAGTCTCGCACCAGAGGCTGTTCTGGAATCTGGGGAGCCCACACTCCGACAGCTGTCCCCCTGCTACTCCCTCTCAGAACTTGGGACCACCCAGCCTACGGAGCGTCTCTACTCCACACACACCTTCTCTCCTGTCTGTCTGCGAGCGCGCACCTCTTCAGGAAGTAGCAGCCTGGATGAGCAAGGAAACACAGAGCTGTGGAAAAGAACTTCTGGTACTTCTTAACCCTCAACATAAACATTCAAGGGAGGACTCGAGGTGTGGGCTTCCTTCTCAGAGGCTGCTGTCCTCCATCTACTCCCCGCTCTTTGCTCAGCCTTTCTTCTTGCTGCTTTCCTCCAAACTGCCTCCAGCGCTCTGCATCCGGGCGAGCTGCTCACACCGAACAACCCACTCCTGGTGCGGTCCTGCTGGGCAGAGACCGACTCTGGGTGCTCGTCCCCCCTTCCCCCGTCTCTGCCCTGCGCTCTTCCCTTGCTCGGCCAGCTCTTCCTTGGGTGTTCTGTTCCG
Organism: Tonatia bakeri; assembly: GCA_004024845.1. Classification (NCBI taxonomy): domain Eukaryota; kingdom Metazoa; phylum Chordata; class Mammalia; order Chiroptera; family Phyllostomidae; genus Tonatia; species Tonatia bakeri. The sequence continues at coordinate 41,511 of PVIA01001171.1, read as the reverse complement.
GAGACCCATGGTGCAGCTTGAGCCTGTGGCCACCAGAGTCATGGCAACGACAGAAGTCTCCTCAGTTGATATTAAAGTTGATACAGTGAAGACTTTCAGGATCCATTAGCCTCATCAACACCTGCCACCACCATCTTTTTTTTTTTAAGGTCAATGTCATCTTTGTAATGGTTCCCTACAACTACCACCGGTTAACTGGCCTTTCTCCATGTCCAGACAAATACACTATTTTACCTACCTTTCAGCTGAGATTATTTTCCTACCTCTTTTCTCTTTGCTAAGGTTGGATAATTCTGCCTTCAATTTACTGAGAAAATGTACTCTCATTTAGACTTTCGCCCTAACCTCCCCCAAACACTTCTCTCTTCATTGTTGAAGCGATTCTGACAATCTGTATGAGGTCCCCAACTGGGAAGGGTGACCGCGTAGCTGGGCAGCTTCCTCTGCCTTCCGTCCTGGCCAGTCCTCCTGCCGATGTCCCTGCCCAAGACAAAGCAGCTTCCTTTGCAGCAGGATCTGGTGAAGGGACTGTCCTTTTACACCCGGAACTTCGTGCTCTGTGTGTGCACAGCTGCCCATCTAAGTCAAAGCCAGATTTTACCCCGGCTGTTTACTGGGGGAGCACAGCAAACACCCCAGGGCGCTCTCCAGGGATAGCCCTCTCCGCCCCCGCCCCTCAGTCAGCAGGCCCTCCCCACATCCTCTCTCCTCCACCCCCACGCCCACCCCCACCTCTGGCTAGGCTGGCTTGGGTCATGCTATTCATGCTATTGTCAAACACACACAAAAAGCAGAGTAATCCATACAACTGGTCCCCCACCCCATATACTCCACAGATCAACTTTTAACATGTCATCCCCAAACCCACAGGACCCAGATTTCACTCCTCTCCCTCAGACACCCCAAGGCAGCCCCGGCGTCCATCCCGGGAATTTTTCAGTGCGCCTGGGAGCTGACCGCCAGGGTGACTGGCCTTTGGATTTCATCACCACTAACACCCGGAGCGGCAGAATTAACCGAACACACACCCTCTTCCGATTTGCCGGTGTTTTCTTTGTCCTCCTCCTGCACTTAAAATCCTTCCAGACATTGCACACGTGAGAGTACCCACCTACTTTCTGCCCCAACTCTAAGACATGTGGTACTCCAAATGATTTTTGGGAGTCCATGTTCTGAAATTCTCTCAAGTGCCCATGACCCCAACTTTCCAATGGCCCGAGGGAGGATGCTGGAACAAACGAAAACAAGACACTTCTAGGGAGAAAATGGAAACCAGCACAAATAAGCCCAAAAGGTAATGGATAATTATTTGGGGAAAACAACATTTGTTTTTCTTACTAGTCTGACAATCTTTGGTTATTTTGCTTTATATCAGCACCTCTAACAGAGCTTCAAGGTGCTCCCAGGGCTGAGGGCCAGGCCCCAGTCCAGAGACCTTGGGTCACCGAGTCTGAGTGGAGCCTGGGAACCCACATCAACCGAGCCCACACACGGCCCTCAGGGTCTGTGCAGGTGGTGCCTGACTGTGCTTTGAGGAGCACAGAGCTCTCCTGGGGGTTCTGGAGAGAGAGTGGTTGTTTGTACTCGGAGTAACGAGGGGACGGCCAGTTCTGTTTCTGGGACTGGAGCCACGGTGAGCCAGCTCCATGGGGCCGCCCTGCCTCCCTGGGCTGAGAGGCTGCCCCAAGGAAGGACCTGGCAGCCTGAGGAGGGACCACCAGAGGCCCAGTGGGGATGCTACTGAGGAACGTCCGGGTCAGTGCTGAGCAATGGGGAGAAATCACACACACACACACACACACACACACACACACACACACAACCAGCGCCCGACCCAAACAACTACTCCAATGGAATAGACTTGTGTCATTGCCATACACTGCCACGGAGATTGAGACAGGAGAGTCAATAACGAACAATAAAGTTCACACATAATTAAATTTTAGTTGGCAGCTCTAGACAAAAAGAGCAGCACCCGGGGTCTTCATCTTCGGGTCAGCAGGATTTAGAAGGGCACAGGGGACGAAGGCCTTGGAAGGCTAGGGTGCTGGCAGGGCTGAGACCAGGACAGGCCCGCCTCAGACATGTGCAGGCTACTGTGTCACTCAGGGTGTGGTCCTTGGATCGAAAGCCTTGGCGTCACCTGGCAACACGACGCTTTCAGAAATGCAGAGTCTCAGACCCTAGCCGGGGCTCCCAAGCGAGAATTTCTATTTTAATGAGATCTGCGGATGACTCACACGTGAAGCTGGATGAGCACCGAGCCACACAAGGTCCAGGCTGGGATGGGCTGCACTCAGTTGAAGCAGAGCTCAGGGTGCGGCGGGGAGGCCAGGGCTGGTGGCACTGCTGTGAGTGGGCAACATGGAGACAGTGGAGAGCCGGGCCATCAGAGTGCGAGGCGGGTCAGTGTATGGAGGAAAAACAAGCAGCAGGAGAACGGGACACAGAGCCCAGGCCATCCCACAGAAAGGGGAAGGTTCCTGCAGCAGTAACTGGGGGAGGAAGACCCCGCTGAGACAGAGAAGAGATCAGATGGGGGAGGGGCTGGAATAGCCAAGGCTCCAGGGGCGGAGGTTGGGGCTGGGCATTGGAGACAAACGCCAAGAGCTCAGTGGCTCCCAAAAACACAGTGGGGAGCCCTCTGGGGCAGGAGCACGACATCATGTCCAAATATGAGTTGACAGGGCCATTTGTTCCCAGAAGGAAGGTTAAAGGTGAACTGTACTACAGACTATGTGTAAAGTGTAGAATGCAGAGATGAACACCTCGAGTGCTTCCTGAACAATGTCGCCAGGCTGACGCATTTTTAATTAAGCCCATCTTCCCTTCCTCTAGAAGGAAGTTTACTGACAGAGACACCCCGTCTCCATTCCCACCCCGGATTCTATCACTTCTCTTCTGAGAGCCTTCTAGGTCTTTCTGAGATAGAACATCTTTGAAGAGCGTAAGGAGAAATGAAAGATTCTGTGGCTAATGGATCTTTAAAAAAGTGGCAGCTCATCAATGGTGAAGGTCAAGTTGACTTCCATTTAGGACAGAACTTTGTGTCCCTTCAAAAATTATTTAACTTCTCGGAGCCTAAGTTTTTTTCAATTATGCAATCGAAGATGTAATGGCTACCGCTTCAGGTCCTTTGAGTAATGAGATGAGCTGCTTCACTGCAGTGCCTGATCCAGCACCACTGCTTCGTAAAAATTAGTTGCTAACGGGGTGGGAACCTGCATCATCCCAGACGGAGAAGAAGGAAGAATGACCTGTCACCTACTATCTATCTGGTGACAACTTACGCTTGGCACTGAGCCAAAATTTTGAATATATACATTTTGCACGCTTCATATGAACAGGACACCCTCCAAAAGACAGCTGGGTAGCCTCGAGTCTACCTGCATTGCTAGGTGTTAATGGTAGACTCCGGGAGGAGCACAAAGGACAAGTGAGAGGAAGGAGAGAAGCCGCTGAGGACAGGGGATGAGAGAGACCTCCAGGGCCAGCCCCCAAGTGCTGTTTCACCGGCGAGCTCCCGAAAATTCCAGAAACACCACCAAGCCTAATGGCTGGTGCCTCACCCTTTGGGAGGGGTGTATTTTGGGGAGGCTCCACACAACTGGAATCAATGTGGAATGTTTACTGAGCGTGTTTCAAGGTTACTCAGAAGTATCAACAAGCAGCGAACATGAGGCGACTTTGAAGAAACTGCTGTCTCTCGGATGCGAGGCTGATGGGCCAGATAACCTTTAAACGGCCCCTGCGGCCATGGGAGGTTCTGGGAAAGCGAGCAGATCACTGGGGGGGGCCCAGACAGCTCGGTGAGTCAGACCGGCCGGGCCTCCGGTGCACTGGCCTCCAGGCAAAGTGCTCCTCGCCCCTGGTTCTCATTATGCACCCCCCCCCCATGCCACAAGGGGAATAAACCCTGCAGTGCGGAGCTATCGGAGGATGAAAGAGAATACTTCTTGACCACCTGGCACAGACACTCGGAGAGCAGCGCACTCCCATGTGTCTCGGTGAGTGTGCTCTGCAGATGCCCGTTGCCAGGTTTAAGGTGTAGTGGTCCTGCTACTGACGGAAAGGCAGCTCAGAGTCCAAAGCCACTGTTTTTTGTTTTATAACAAGGATTCATACCAGACTCTGCTTCGAATGGAGGTCAAAGTTCATCAGGAGCATCAGATTCCTAGAACATTCAGCTCCCCAGCTGTCTACCCACTGTTGACCCTGAGCCATGCCACCTTCATTCTGAAGAAACTCTCCCTGGAGAGGCATGGGTGTGTCTGTCCCTCACCGATCACAGAGCTCCATGGCAGGTAACATGGGCTGGCATGCTGGCATGCAGTCTGCGTCTCTGCTCCCGGAAACCAGCGCCCCGTCTGTGTGGGGTCTGATGCACAGCGACCCAGAGGGCCCACGCCCAGCTGTGAAGGAAAGCAGGGACTCCTGCCCAGAATGCTGTGATTCGAGCGTTTACCGAGAGTTTCCACACGCCTCCCAAGGGGCCCTTGGGATGTGAACACGTGGAAGGGCCCTTCGCTTTGGAAGATGGGACTAGGGACCAGGCGTCACGGCTCACATGTCAGGGGGTAAGAAGAGGACACCCCGAGAGCACAGGTATGGATGTGCCCTGCTGGACCCCGAGGCGCTCACTACGAGAGGGGATGGTGTTACGGTGCCTTTTCCGTAGGGTAGGCCTGGCAAAATCTGAAGTACAAATCTTTTAGCTCATGGACTGCCAAGTTCCTTAGTGTAAATCACTTTTAAATGAGTTTTTTACAATACCAAATCAACTCCCTGTGCTAACAGCCTTACCAGTACGTAAGCAGGATCACACACGAGGACAGCAGGGGGCCCCACACGTGGTGTGTGCAGAGCAAACCCTGAAGGAGTGAGTCGGTTCCAAGATGTAGACTAACCCTTCTGCTCACAGCTCCGTGGAGCCATTTTCTGGAAATACACATGCACCTGGTTGGAACCAAAGTTTTGTTTCGGAAAAAACTGGGGACAAGGAGAACTTGAGCACACTGCGTCACACTTCAGATGCCCTGGGGATTTCCTGTCATAGGGCACCTGTCAGGAATGTGTCTGTAAGTGAAGACACATTGGGGGGCTGGAAAAGCATCTCCAATTTATAGGGTCTGCAGTGGTTTCCCCCCTTTTTCTGGTTTTGTTTTGTAATTATGCGCTTGCTTTTTGTGGTTCATTTTCAACAACTTTAAAAAAACATTTTTTGTCTTCGAATACTTAATTTTTAAATATTTCACTTTTCCCCTTAAGTGTAACTCTCACTATATTCTGGGCCCAATTCCTTGTACCCCACCCCAACCCTACCCCCAAATAAAAAGTATTCAGTATCAGAGATGGAAGGCCATGGGCTAATCTCCTGGAACTTAACTGGAATTTAGTTCATGGCTGAATTTTCATTGCACATTAAATCACATCAACTGTCGCCTAGCAAGCGAGGCGGTCCCCACGCCCCAGACCCCTTTCCTCCACTGAAGTCTAACAGGGTCTGTGTGAACGAATTCTGAAAATGTAGCCATAACAGGAATTCCAGTCATTCCGGTTAGAGCACTCAGAACCACGTTTGTCTGGGAGTGGGACTACACCCTGCTACCTTCCTTTCCATTAGACATTAGACAGGATGGCCAGGCGGGATTCACGGTTTTATTTCAGGCCCAGCTTTAGAAAATGGCATCCTCAAAGGGAATATAGCGCCACCTAACGTTGACACTGTGAACTACCTCAGGCAGCAGTTTACTGGGTGGCTGGCACATGCCAACTCTTACTATTTTCCTTGAAAATCAAGAATTGACTGTGGCACCCCAGGGTGCCTTGACACTCAGTTTGGGAACCGTAAGTTCTGCGCCACCCAGGAGACTATTTCTATTTTCCTCAAGTAACTAAACCACATCATGAGATTTTACTGCTTTTCCAACAGGCACAGACAGCGCGGAGCTGAGATCTGCCCCTTCAACGTCCATCCCACCCCCAGTCACAAGACCTGTCACCCCGGGGGAGGCATGTTTGTACAGACAGCACACCGCCGCCCTGCCCGGCATGGCAGCCCGTTCGCTACCACATGCTGCCGAGGGCAAACTGCCAGCCACACCATGGATGCCCGTTGTGCCACCATGTCACAGAGTCCTTGTCTGGGTTTCACAGTGAACCCTGGCCTTCCACGAAGTTCCCCCCACCCCCTCCCGCCTATGACTCTCCGCAGTTCGCTTTATGCGCCTTCTGCCTAGGCTCCTCTCAGAGTGTCATCCGCCCCAGCTTCTCGCTCTCTGCGACTCTGCAAAGCCTCCCATGCAACCTTGGTAACAGCGATGTGAGAGAATGCCCTCAGGTGGGTAATCAGCTGCCGTGATTAGGCAGGGTCTGGCCCTGCCTGACCCTGGCACCGAGTGATGCGTGTCCCGTGACCAAAGCCGTCCGCGGCCCCAGAGAGCAGACTCGGAAGAAAAACTCCATTCTGCCCCACTGAGTGTGGCATTTTGTAATCAGCAAGGCATGGAGTCTCATTACCAGCGTGGATTAACATGAACCCGACTCTAATGGCAGTATGTCCCTGGGTCAAGGCATTTGTGGTTCCCTGCAGTCCAGGGGGTTTCTGGGTCCCCACCCCGCCCGGCGGGGGTCACCAAAAGGGGCTGCGAGGGCCTGAAAGAACCCCACCGTCAGGGGCCTGGAGACGGAATCGTTGGAAAGACCGCAGCTCTGGGGCCCATACTCTACGCTTCAACAGAGATCTGTCTGTGGCTACTCCTTAGTGTCCCATCGTATAGCATTCTATCCCAGGAACGTTGTAGCTCATGAAACGGCATTTAAGGAAAAAATAGCAAAAACCTAGAAGCCTCCTCCAGTGCCAAGCGAGTTCATTTAGAAAGTTTAGCTTCTGACTAACGCAATGATGCAACAATACCAGGCCCTTTCATAACATTTAGGAGTAAGTGATTACTTGTGGAAACTGTAATGTTTCCTAACAAAGTGAGGGTTTCAGGGACAGACCACCCAAACGTGTTATTGTATAAAGATGTAAGTTGCATAATTACATGAGAAAACAACACATTTTACTTTGTTTTTGAACAGCAATATCCTCTCTAGGGAAGAAGGGTTGAACTAGCTGCTCAGCAGAGTGCCCCTCGGGCTCCAATTATGTCCGACACGTTTGAACCAGAACCCCGGCAATGCACGCTTCATGCGGGGAAGATGACACGTCTTTCCTGTCCCCTCCCCCCTGCTGCTGACTCATCTGAAGTGACTTTGCTGAGACCACCAACAGTGAAGACGCATTTCAAAACTCCAACTCGAATTCCAACGTGGACCGTACACTGGTGGCCTTGTTGTAAAAATTGTTAGAACTACCTGTTTACAATGCATTAGACTGATGCCACTCTTCCACAGTGACCAGAACTGTTTTTAAAGTATGAGTGTGCCGTTGAATTTAATTCCCATGGTCTTTCTAAACATCTGTGTACATTAGGGGCTGGGGAACAAAAAGTGGCCGTAAAAATGATTACCCTGCTTATGTATAAAACACAAATGTTCTCTCTGAAGTGCGTGATGCCTCAGTATACATAGTCGTTAGGGTTTTGGCAGACACACCTGCTGAGTGTCCAGTGCCAGCGATGTGACTTCCTCTGGGAATGTCCAAAGAGGCAAAACAGTCCCAGGCCGCCCGCCTCTGAGGGCAGGCCTCCGCAGCTTGGCGGCGACACAGAGACGGTGCAGGAACAGCAGGTTCCTACCCGAGGGCGCGCCTTTCTCCACGGGGAGGCTACTGGCCCTCATGCAAGGCTGACCTCAGCCTGGTGCCGCAGACCCCCACATGCCAGGGCAGCACCAGTCACTGTGGTCACTGACACGGTCCCGGTAGTTTCCATGAAGTACTTCTCAGGACAGCACCTCTGGCCAGGTGTACCCTCTGAGAGCGCCCCTGGCCGAAGGGCCTACAGAGCCAGTCCTCGTACTTCTGGTTGACCTTGGCCCTATCCCTCGGCTGGGGAGGATGCAGGGGACACAGGGTTGGACAGCAGTGTCTCCTCGGACCCATCTGCCCTCTATCCAAGGGCAGGACAGTGCAGCTGCCAGTGTGACCACACCCAGCATGGCCACACCCCTGTGGCCCAGGAGGGGCAGCAGCAAAGACCCAGGTCTGTCCGGGTGAAGACTTCCGTTCATCACACGAGCACTTCGGACTCAGCAGCGAGAGGTGGGCAAAGCAACCTGACCCAGCGAACCACAGCCTCTTCTGAAAACCTGACATTTCCCCCCTTCATCCTCCTTTTGGCAATTTTTACGCACACATCACAATTTCTCCTGGATGTGCTCCCAAAGCAGATGCAAGGGGAGAGGAGATGAAGGAAAACGCACTTCTTCACCCATATTAGGAGCATGTGGATGTGCCCTGGGAAAAAGGGTAAGGAAGCATTTGTCGTAGCCAGTGCCCGCCTACCAAACGGAAAGCTGGGGGTGGACTGGGGTGTGGGGTGGGCAGGTGCACTCTCCGGAGCCTTTCAGACCCTTTCTAGTTATGCCGGGGACACCGAAGCCACCAGGCCACCTATTTCTAGGTCCTAGAGATAAGTAGGGTGAAGAAAAAATACCAAGTAACATGTGAGTAATGGCTTTGATAACGGGCTTTTTTCTACACATTCCCATTGCACATGACCCGGAGAACTACACAGGGTAGCCACGGCCACTGTCGCCTGCAATCACCGGGAGGAAACCGAAGCTCAGGAAGACTGAGCGGCTAGAGGGGATGTGGCACCTCACGATGGACGGCAATAGCCCACTTGACTGAGGACTGCAGTGCCTGCCTCCCACCTCCTCCTGCTGCGCAAAGGAGCACAGGCTGGGGTGGGTGGCCTCACTGGGGCACCAGGGTCCCTGCCATGGCCACCGATGGGTACATACACCAGGCAGCAACTAACACCTGCCCGTGGGCGGCGGCATGGGGTGTGGCCATAGGAGCATTGCTCTCCCTCACTAGGTCACAACTCACCCCCCCATGCAGAAAGGTCTCTGGGTTGTCAACTTGCCTGAAAGTTTATAAGCCACATCTTCAGAAAACTTTTTGATCTGACTCACTCGCCTTTCTTCACCGACTGGCAGAGTTACGAATGCTCAGCATTACTGCAGAAGACAGATGACAATGAACTGCTTCCCATGTGTGCCTAATTCCACATGCAAATCACTGCCCAGTACAGTCCTCGAAGGTGTATTAGTCTAGGCCCATGTTTGGGTGCCACAGGCCCGTGCAGATGCGTGGGACAGGTTGCTGTCCTTAATAAGACTCACCTGAGCAGGAGCCGCGGCCCCGTGAGGCAGGCAGACAGGGTTCACCTTCCCATTTCTGCGGGTGGGACAGAGGAGAAGCTCAGAGATGTTGAATGGCTCACACTCATTCTGTGCAGTTCATAAACATTTAGTGAGCATGTGCTGTGCGTCAGACGTTGTACTAGCAAACATCTTCTGTCAAAGCTGTGTGCAACTGGCAGACACAACAACAGTGTGGCAGCCACAGAAGGGAGGGGGTGAAGGTGGGATCTGGTGCCAGGGTAGACTGGACTATGGGTGGAGAACGCACCATGTGACGCACAGGTGGTGCAGTGCGGAACCTTGCACTTGAAACCTGAAAGATCTTATCGACAAAAGTCACCCCAAAACATTCCATAAAATAAAAAAGAGCTGTGTTGCAACGCTGTGAGAGACCTCGAGGGCACGGGGAGCCCACCCCAAGCTGGAGATAGGCCTCCCGGGGAGCATGGCAGGTGAGGAGCCAGGACTGGATACACAGGGAGGGCGGTGCTCACTGCTCAGCCCTCCCTCCCCCCATCATTTCCTTGTGTTGTGGACCTTGGTGGACTCCATGCATTCCTCAGGGGAGCTTCGCCACCTTCTTCACGTCTGCATCACAAGTTCCGATGGTCCGAGCACCTGACAAACACAGTGCTAAGGCCATGGCGGTGCCCCGTACGTGCAAGCGAAATCACTGTGACACTCCCATGAGACTGTTCCGGGCGCCCGTGCTGACCGCAAGGCATCTTTTCTAAGTCAGAGCACCTCTCCGGTCCCCAGAACCCTGTGGAGGACCAGCCTCCCCTCTCCACGGAAGGCAACAAACCAGGGAGCGCTTCCCTGCTTGCTTGGAAGAAAAAACACTTTGTATTAATAAAGCAAGGGTGAGTGGCAGGCTATTAGGTTTGTTTCTTAAGGGCCGTATTTCCTTTTCACTTTTTGTTACATCTGACCATCAAAGCATTGTTTGCAAACTCACTGTTCCAGCATCAGAGATTCCAGAACAAGGCAGCGGACTTTGTGGAGGGTGGAATGCTGCTTCGCGGGATGCTGAGTGGGAGTCAACAAATAGCCGAGGGGAGCTGCCCAAGAGCTTCTGTCTCCAAGGGAGCAAATGTTAACCACCAGTCCCTGGCAGTCCAGGGTTGAAAAATGGAGGTCAAGTTTCTATCTCAGATTTCCAGCACCGCTACACCTTGTGCTGCGGCTACATTTTCAGGCTGGCCCACTTAAGGTTTGTTCCTGGGCCATGATTTATGTCTGATGGTTCAAGTTCATTGCAGACCACTGCCCCCAAGATAAATGCCACAAGGAGCCCCACAACTCATTCTACAGCCCGCGGTTTCTGTGGCTGAAGTCCCTGGCTGACAGAAAGTCCCTTCTGTGTAAAACATGGGTTAAATTGGTTAAGTATCTCAATGAGACGCCAGGTTCAGCAAATTTCTTCTTTCCCATTTTGGCAAGCAGAGAGATAACGAACTCAGAAATGTGTCCTTGGCCCCTGGAAGGGAAGGGAGGTCCAGGGTCCACATGGAATAAAGCAGAAGCCAATTTAATAATGATGTCCTTTATCCAAGAAGGAAGGGGGGATATCGGCTGTCCTCTAAAGGTTACTGCGGGGACTCCAACCAGAGGGCAGGGGCCGTGGGGCCCAGGGAGCGAGCCAGGACAGTGGAGCCCTGGCAAGACAAGCCCGGGTAACGAGTGTCTCAGTGACAATGTTCTCGTGAACGCCGAAGCCACTGATGCCCGACGGTGGTGGTGGTCGTGTGGGAGAGGTGAAGTCTATGCGGGTTGGGTGCTTCGGCCGAGCAGTTGGGACAAGAGGAGTACACTCTCTCCGCACTGTGACGAAACCCAGCACAGCTGCCAAAAAATGGGATTTGGAACACATCTTGGAATAGAGACGCCTCATCTGTTTTGCAGAAAGAAATCAGAAGCACACCAGCGTAATCAGTAACTTTACACTCGCCCATCAAGTCGGGACGCTGATGGCTCGCAGCTGCAGATGTCCGCAGGCCTCCTCGACGGGGCGGCCCTCCTGTGCCGCCGGCCTCCACAGCCCGGGGCGCATTTCTGGATTTCTGAATGTGCTCAAGGCTGGCAACCCTGCAGTCCCTGTCTGTCTCTCCTGACCAGCTGGACACTGCTCGGGGGGAAAGCCCGGGGGACAGACCTGTATACAGGCCTCAGGTCGCTTTTCTGGGCTCTGTGCAGACTGAGCAAAACAGACAGGCACGAAGTCATCAGCATAACAGGCCTTGCTTTCAGACTGCAGTGCATCTTCAACACGCTGGCTGTGCACCTGGAGTGAACACAGGCGGTCACACAGATTTGGAGGGAGAAGGGCTCCCGTGGTGACTCAGAACTCGGTCCCAGAACACACCCATTCCTGGGAGTTCTGGGCGCAGAGTTCCAGGGGCCGGGGGATGCGATACATTCACAGGGGAATGCTCATCAAGGGGATACCCACACAAGTGTGGATGGAGCATCATCTGTATGCTTCAAACCCCAGCAAGCACCCCACCCACCACAGCACCCTGCCTCTGAGGGGTTGTGTTCACGAGCACACATTTCCCGACAATGTGGGCTCTCGCACAGAAGAGTGACGAAGGGACAGATGCACACGAAGACCAGCATGCGCCCCGAGCGTCAGACCGGTTCCCCCTACACAGTGCGCAGGCTCTGGCAGCAGGGCGAGGCTGCAAAAGAACCACCTGTGATGTCTACGTTCTGGCCCAAAGGGTCCAGATGTCAGTCAGGACACGCAACCTGCCTCTGGCCTGGAACCAAAGTGGAGATTCAGAATAGTCTTCCTCGTGGCCTCGGCCCTTCCAAAAAGGCCCTCGTGAGAGCATCTCTTTAGAGGCAAGAACCAAAAGCAAACGTCGAGAGCTGTCCGAACCTAAAGCAAGCGTGTAACTCACTGTCAGAAACGTGCAGACGCCCCTCGTCAGGCATGAAGGGGACATCAAAACGCGCCCACACGCAGTGCAGCAGGGTGTGGACTGGCAAGTCTCCCCATCCCCTCCACCAGCCTCTCCGCAGCCCCGCCTCGGGACCCTGCTGCAGTTTTGCTTTCCTGTTTCCACGGAAAACTTCCCTCGGTGACCAGCTGGCCACCGCTCGGCCACCTCACCCCCCCGCTCAGGTGACAGGCAGGACCAACTGTGCCAAAAGTGGGTGGCGCTTCCAGCACTTCCCGCGTATCCACTCATTTCAACTCTCACACACACCCACACACCCACCCCCCCACCCCCAGACAGCCGTTCCACTGCCATCACTGGGGTGCAGGTGAAGACGCTGGGGACCAGGGCCAGGTGGGCGGGGGTGAGTCAGTGGCCCGGAGGTCTAGGTAGAACAGCCCAGGGCCAAAGCTCCTAATGGCCCCTGAATTACTGCCTCTCTGTCAGAGCACCAGCACGAACCGCTAAGTCACTCCAAAGCGACTGGCAGTAGTTTATTCAGAGGACGTTAAGTGAATATTGCTGGGGGGTTCAAATTCTGCATGCGGTGGGGGCAGGGAGCTACGTGCCTGTGTCTGTGCATGTGGAGGATGCACTACACCTGAAGTCTGTTTTAATGGACTCGTACGCAGGAAACAACAAGTCACACTTCACCGAGGGCTGGCACGTAGGGGTGGGGGGTGAAAACCTGTCCCATTAGGTGCTGACGCACCACGGCCAGGGAGTGAGTGGCTGAACCTTCGTGCCCGTGGTCCAGACCTCTGCACCCAGAGCCCAGCGCCACACCATCCAGATTTTAAAACCACAAAACAAGCACCCTTCCCAACACAAGTCCGCGCAGACCCTTGACCCTGCTGTTTCTGGCACTGCACAGAGCGAGGACTCACTTTGGGGATTGGGAGCTCGGCCTTCTTCTCTCCCGGCCTTGTTTACTTGGCCCTTCCCCAAAGCTGGAGCTCCAGGCGGTCCCTGTGGCTGCTCCACCAGATGCCCCAACCCACAGGGGAGTATTCTGACGGCTGCTCCAGCCTGCGGGCAGAAGTGACCCCGAAACCTCCTCCCAGTCCCTGGGCTGCATCTCTGCTTTCCCTTCGCCCCAGGGCCTGTGTGCTGCTCCAGAAAATTCCTCTCCAGTTTTATTCTTCCTTCTACCCCAGATTAAAGTGGTAAAGCTCACATTAATAAAATAAAATGTGGTCACATCACCCTGGCTGGTGTGGCTTGAGCACCGGCCTGAGAATCACAGGGTTGCTGGTTCAGCTCCCAGTCAGGGCACACGTCTGGGTTGCGGGCCAGGTCACCAGTGGGGGGTGTACGAGGGGCAACCACACATTGATGTTTCTCTCCCTCTCTTTCTCCTTCCCTTCCCCTCTCTCTAAAAATAAATAAGTAAAATCTTTAAAAAAATAAGAAAATGTGGTCAAGTAATTCAGCATGGCCACCACGTATTTCGACGTCGTCACTGCAGTATTCTGGCTGAGCGGAGGTCTCAGAAACTATGTATTTTAATGTGAGAGAATCAAACATTAGGAATTATTTCTAGGTAAATTGTGATAAGGTTCTGAAAATGATCTGATCATTTTCATTAGTACATCTTCACAGGTGCATGCACTTTTCACTGTGAGTAAAGCTGACACCAGAATTTGTGAACTGTGAAATAAGGGGGTTTGTGTTATGCATAAACCCATGCTGTGATTCCACTACTTGTCAACAGTCTAAAAGCACATGCCCTCTGAACTCCTGTTCGCTGTTCCTGAGAACCAGCCTGATCGTCATGTGGCTTCCAGCACCTTACAGTCCCAGCAGGAACCTCAGACCAGGTCCTGAACCATGTCTGTCACTGCCTTTGCTTTCCTGCAGTGGCCACCTGCAGGAGCCTGGCTTGGCTCTCCATGGAAACTGTTCATTCTCCACAATCACTTGAGCCCTCCTGAACACAGATTCGTGGGTTTTAAAGAAAGCGTGTGACTCCCCGTCAGGGATCTGCTGCGTTAGGAAGTGCCCCACATTCCAAAGACAGTCCTGCTTCGGGCTCTGGGTCCTCCTGCTGGGCAGCTGTCCCAGGTCGGAAGGAACCCCGGGCTCTCTGGTGGCTGCAGGCAGCCCTGCTTCAGACCCAGGAACGTGGACCCTCCACACCAGCTGCTTGTCTTCAGCCCAAGAGATGGGAAGCAGCACATCTGAAGCTGCCTGTTGCTCTAAGAACAGTAACTGCGTGATCACGAAATCTGGCAACTGTTCTATTAGATAAAACGTGAGCTATTGAGGGTCAAAATTCGAGGCTCCCCATCAGTGCTGCTGGGCCACAGGGTGGGTCCTTGACCACGGTGGAAATGGCAGGCAGGGAAAGCAGGAGAGTCTCTGAGACTCAAGTCACAGTTTCCCAATGGTGCCAGGTCACCAGAGCTCCCGACAAAGCCCAGGGCTGAAGGCCCTCCTCTGTAGGGCAGAGAGAGGGACAGGAGGATGGGGGGCCGGCTGCAGACTGGCTTTGCTCCACTGTTACAGAGAGAGACAAGACAGACAGGAGAAAACAGACGGGACAGTGTGGGGGTGGGGAGAGTGGGACAAACAACCCCGGCCCCACATCCAGGGAGAGTGGTGAGGGTCTTGAGGGAGCTGTGTCCTTCTGGAGGCCCCGAGGTAAAGGAATGCACACGTTCCCGAGGAGCCCCCCACACTGCCCACCCCACTCTTCCCGCCCGCCAGACAGACTCCCGGCCCGAACGCCGGCGTGGAGAAGGGGCCTGGCACCCAACAGCCCCTTCACAGCGAACAATCACCACTGACCTTCATCTGCCACTTTCAGTGTCGAAGCAACAAGAAGCTCTGCAGCACAGCCAGACTGATTTCTCAACATACGGACCACGAATGTAAGACTTCAAAAAGGCTGCCTTAGGCATTCTCAAGATAGACAATATTCCAACTGATACTGTCATGGCTAAATATTTTTATTTTCCATTAAAAAATATTCTTTCATTAGACATATTTCCAGGATCTGTTGATCTGACCTATCAGTACTTCAGCCTCAAAACAAACACAAAAACAAAAAACAAACAATAACCCCCCCCCCCCTCAACAGGAGATGGATTCTGCCTCCGCCTGGAAGGGACACGGCGTGACTAAGCGCGTTCACACCTGGGTCTCCGAATAAGCACAGGCCAACAGAAGGGAAGGATCCACCGTGTCAGGCCCTCGGCGGCTCGGTGCTGAGGACAGCAGGGCAGACACTGGGCCCTGACAGCTTCGTCTCAGATGTCACTCATGGCCCCCGGCCGTGGCTCCGCAGCAGCAGGGGCATGATTAAAAAAGCTAACTTTGACAGAGTCTGTGCATAATGTCACAAAGTCCCACAGAATGTGACAAAGGCCCAATCACAAGACAAAGACCCCAGGGAGCGGAGCTGACCACACAGGAGTGGGTCTCCGCAGAAGCTGTCCTAGAAGATGCTCCATGTGCAGAAATGCCCCCGGGCCTTCACAGCCCTGCAGTTCTAGAAACACGCAAGTTCATGTCTCCCTGACCTTCCCCATCACTGGGCTGGATGAGAGGGAACGCTCATTTTCTGCAGGCTCTGTTTTAAAAAGTGAGCACATTTCTTTTCTTGTCAGAAAGAGATGTTGCTAACACATAAAGAACCAAAAAAAAAAAAAAAGCCTAAGTAGGGGAAATGCCCTTCTTCCTGAGTGGAAGGAGGTGACGAGAAAGGCAGGTGGGGTGAGAGATCAGTGAGCTCCGCTTTCAACACCTGTGCTATGAACTCGTCCCCAAGCAGAAAAGCTAAAGGACCTGCCTGGTCAGAGGGAATCGGGGGCAAGGAGCCGGAACACAGACCCTCTGCCAAGGGCGGCGGGGATGACACCAGTAACCTGCTTCTGCCGGGTCCTTAAGGGAAGGCTGCAGACCCGACCAGATGCCGTAAACTTAAAGCAGCGTTTCTAGAGGGCTGTCAACCCTCGTTCTGTATAAAAATGACCACGTGTTAAGTTTAACCTAACCACACTATTGGCACAGGGCGGGGCAGGAGCAGATTTACTGCTGTTTCTATGGCGAGTCATTCAGTAATTAGTTTTCCGTACGCACAGGTGTAACAGACCCACACCCTGTGTGAGTGTGAACGGCGGTACAGTGCTAGGTGCTTCTGGAGACTGGACCTCGGTTCAGCGACCTCTGTATTTGAGTTCTGCAAAGGAAGAATTCAGAGCCCAGGATCTCACACTGAAGGAGAATTTTGTTTAGGAAGTCACAGAGGCAGAAAGCAGTGAGCCAGCTGGGCTGCGTGGGCTCAGGGAACAAGTTACAAAGGCAGAAGAAGGACCCTCGGAGCTCAGGAGAGAGGGAGGCAAAGGTAAGATGCCTGGGGGAAGGCGGGGGATACAGAGGGGGAAAGAGAGAGAGAGTACTCCGGGGAAAGGAGGGGTGGGGGAAGGTGTGGGTGTGCCCAAGAGAGAGGCAGGAGTCCCTGCTGGGTCCTGTGTCTGAAGGGCTTTTAAGGGCAGGGATTTGGGGGAGGCCCGGGAGAAAGTCTGAACAGAACACTCATCAGCTCTCCAGGTGTGTCCTCCCCGGGTCTGGTCTCCCACTGATCGGTCGGCACCAGGGCAGGGGATCGTTAGCCACGGCGTCTGGTCCTGAGGCCTGCCCGGGCATTGCTCCACCTGCCCTCACTGGTTTTCTGGGCCAGGAGCTGAAGCACACTGAGGCCTAGGTGTCATCTCCAGTTTGACTGAAACTCCACCTCTGGGGTCAGCAGAGCCGAGGCTTTGTTCTAAGGTTATCCGATGCTGACTGGAACCTCACTGTCCTGAGGCCTTAATGCTTAAGGGAGTGGTCATGCGAGGGCTTGTATGAAGTCCCATGAGGCTCTGCTCGGACCCTTGCTCCTCTCGAAGGGAGTCTGACACACAGCCAGCTGCGTGCTGGGGGAGGGAAGGTCAGGGGACTTGGGAAGGGTATGAACCTCACAACTGGCAATATACTTGTGGAGGAAAGGTGGCCCTGGGGGTGAGGTTCCACCCCACGAGTGTCTGTTGCGAGACACCTGGGGCTTCTGGCCTTTCTGTACCTGGTACCTGGCCTGTTGTTCCCACTCTGGTCACGCCTGTCTAACTGCCCCCTACGTATGTGTGTCTATAACAACACACATCCATTGCAAGACCCCTTATATTCCTGTGGCATTTCAGCTCAAATTGTAGCTCTGGGAGATGACAAGATACTGTCGCTCCCTGTTCACAACCCTGTGTTGAAATCTCTCAGAAAAGAAGAGTAGGTGCCTCTTGCCTCCACTTCCCCATGGGTTCACTGTTCTGTGAATCCTGTGCATCCAGTGGTGGGCTCTTGGCCTTGGTCTTGGTCCACCCGCTTCACCTGGTCCCTCCCCAGCCCCGGAAGACAGTAATGGAGTCCCACCTCGAAGGGCTGGGACCTGCATCAATGCGCACCGAGGACACAAAACCCAGGCGGTAAGATCAATTTTAGGAAAAATAACTTTTTTTCTCTTTCTTACTTTCTTTTATTCAATTTTAAGACATTTCTAAGATATTTCATGTCTTTTAAAAGAGCTTCTTGAATACACGACACAGAGTTTGCATTTTCACCACCTATATCTCCCTCCTCTGCTCCAAACAAATCCCTTGCCATGGGGAGTTCAATGTCATGGCTAGAAGAACCAATGCTTCAATGCCTCTGGGCCGAGGAAGGATGGCGGTGGCACCTGCAAAGTGAAGGCACCAGCACTACGGTCCTGGTTTGCCCTGGGATGTGGCCCCACATGCTGCGCCCCCGGAGCCTCGGCCAGCTCGCTGCTGGGACTGAGATAAAACTGGGACCGTGGACAACGCTGGGGCAGTCATGTGTGCACTGGACCCCCAGTCACACCTTTGAACAGAGGGACAGCATGACACCATTCCCCCAAAAGATGTGTGTGTGTGTTCACGCACATGCAAGCCTGTGTGCCCAACCAGCTCTGAGTGTTTGTGTTCTCACTCATTTCAAACGAGCTGCAACCAAGTGGACTGAGACCTGCATGTGCCTCCAGCACTACGGCTGGCACACGGGGCGAGACTGGTGTCCTGGAGCGGCTGCCTGGTGCAGAGCGCGGCCACCTCCTCAGGTTCTCTGGGGCGGTGGCGCCGGGACTCTCCCTGCTGCTGTCATTGTAACTTCATGATGAGGGGCGCGGTCGGCAACCTATGGGGACATCCCCACCACCCGGGAGGACGTTCTCGCAGAGTTCCAGGGGCCCCGAGGCCTCTGTGGAGGGAACCCCGCCAAAGGGCCGGCTGGGGAAGTGGGCCAGAAGCAGCCGCCCCGCCCCGTGGTCTCCTGAAGATAAGGTCAAAAAGGCCTCATCCTCTTCCCATGGTGACTATCGACCCCTGCCTCTTCTGTCTACCCCTGCCTCTGTTCTTGCGCCCTTTCCCGGAACTTAAGCAGGGGACAAAAGACACGTTCCTTCCTTACGAGTCAAGAAAACTGGAGAGGACCTGAGTATGGCCAGGGCAAGCCCAAGGAGGTAAATTAAGAGCACCCTATCACCTGCACAGGCTGACGCCACAAAGGAGCCTGAGCCGCAGAATGACTCCGAGATGCCAAAAAGCGGCAGATGTTTTAAAAACAGACAGAACGCCTGAGTACTGGAACCCCCACGGAACAGCGAGGCCGGTGGCACAGGGAAGACACACACTGCTCAGGGTCCTCACTGTTTCCTTATACATCGTGGTTGGAGCTCGATGGCACTGCCGTGTCCCCGCCGGGTGGGGCGCATCGCACCGAGGCCGGACACTACACAGACACACTAAACTCAGGGCACATCTTCATGTGTGAGGCTCCCTCCGCAGGGTCAGCAGGCTGATTTAGAATTTGTAGCCTTTTGTCTTTTCCAGCAGCATGTCACAATGTCTTTAATTTGGTGTTTCCTGTTGTCTGCGGTGAGATACGGGCTATTTTAAATCCAGGGACTGCAGACATGGATGGTGGGTAAAGATCTGTGAACCATAAGTAAATTCTTATAAGGAACATACAAAAAAGACTGTTCTTCGGTCAGACTTAAGCCATTACTTTTTTCTAAAGAAGAAAGGGCACAAGTTAAGAAAAAGGCCCGTCAAAGCCCTTCTGCCCGAATGTGCGTCTCCATGAAGTTTCCCGCTGAGCGCCCATGAATGCGCCCTGCTCTGGGAAAGGGATCCAAATAGGATTTCAGAGCTCCGAAAACTCCAGCGCAGACGTGTAGGTGTCTCACCATGCTGCCATTCATCCTCGCGCTGGGTTTTGTCTTAGTTTGAAGAGACGCTGTAAACAAAGGAGGCGAGCCCTGCGTGCACTCACATTCCAGCACGAAGACCCCGCGCCCCCGGCTGCACCCCTGCCCGCTGCATCAGCCGTAAAGTCGGCTGGAGCTGGTGATGGGAAGCGACAATCACACAAGGAAGTTTCCCTTCTTTTCTCTAATAAAACAGAAACTCGACACCAGAATGGCTCACCCGCTCCGGTTCCTAGCTCCGTGTTTCCTGCCATGGGCGCGCTGCTAGGATAACGTATGGGGGCTGGATTAAAGAGAGCTCATTCTTCCCAGACTTGATACCCTCACACTCTTTATTCTTTAAGTTTTTGATCAAGGAAATGTTTCCAGCATCTTCACTACTAAATTGGATGGAAAATATGTATGTAGATTTAATTTCCAAAACTGATGAATTTATGATTATAAGTGTAAAATACTTTCTAAACTCCCTGTACAGGATAAACATCTTTAGGCTATAATGTCCTTAATCCAAAGAGGAAATACACCAGCTTGTTAACTAACAGTGGTTTTACACTTGACAGGCGATTTTAATGATGACCACATTCATACATGTCACAGGTAAGTCAACCGAGTATGGTTTAAACGGGCCCACGTTTGCTCAGTGATGAGACTGAAGTAATAAACTCCTGTTCCTTATTTTTCTGAAGTTATTTTTGGAAGGTTTATCTCACCAAATGACCTGAGACTCTTCATAGCAACTAAACGTAGTGCTTAGTAAGTCTGCAGAGTCCTGCACCTATGAACTGACCATTTTGGGGAAGGGTGTCTGAACAGGCCTCAGTTTCCTGTTGAACACCAGTTGAGTATATTGGAGCCATAAAAAAAAATCACTAAATTACCTAGATCTCTGACTGTTTACAGATCCACAAATTTATGTTTAGATCTTCTATGCATACCTAATGCCAGAAATACAATAAACTATCTCTAACATATAAAAAAGAGATAGGAAGAGTATGACATTCTGTCACTCATGCCAGCACAGTCCCATAAAAATACACACATTTAATTCTGTGATAAAGCTAGAACGGAACTAGTATTTCTAACTGGGTTGTTACCAATGGAAGAATCAAATAAGAATGTAAGCACTATTTCCTTTAAAAAAACAGACTTGTAATTTCACTGTTTTTGGCAAAATACCTAGAAAAGTATTGAACTCTCATTCACAGCAGGCTTTGCGATGAATCTCTTCTTCTCACATCTGAAAAGCAAATTAGCAGTTCTCAAATGTGATGCTACCAGTCAAAATGTAGCCTTGACCTTTGTTAAAACTAGTCTAACAAAAACTAAATATATCCTGAACTTTAAATCTCAAAGAACTATAAGCTGAAAAAATTCCTAAAGTGAATACAGGAATTATTCAAGTTGTTTGGAGTCATCCATCTAAAATACAAAAATGGGTCTTAAAGAAAAACAGTGGCGTGGCCCCGGCCCCCTGCCTGGGCCAGTGGCGGTGACTGGGAAGGGAAGAACGCAGACCTCCACCAGCGGTGGAGACCACAGGCAGGACTGCAAGAAGGGGCCTCTGCCCCTGCGGGACAGGGTGGGGTCACGGGGGTCTCGGGGAGCCTGACCTCCCACCCCTGCCCCACAGGGATCAAAGCAGTCTCCTTGGGAAATCTGGGTTTCCAAATTCTACCCCCGGCAAAGAGGCAAGCTGCTATCAGAGAAGGCCTATTAGACAAAGATTTCAATAACATCCGGGGTCTCATGAACTAATAGCTAAAATGTCAAAGATTCCATGGAAAATCACTTAGCGTGCCATGAACCAGGAAAATTTCAAGGTGGATTTCAAGAAAAGACTATCAAACCCACTGACACCAGGCTGGCACAGATGTCAGAAGGCTGTGACAAGGTGTTCACCTCAGTCACCCTGAAAAAGCACGCACAAGCAACTACGAACACACTGGAAACAAAGGAAAAATTAGAAAGTGCCGGTGAATAGAAGGCAGGAGCAGGAACCAAACATAAATCTTAGGGAAAAATCTGTGGTAACTGAAATTAGAACACACAAGTAGTCAAAAACAAACTCCGGGCAGACGGAACGGTGGCGTGGAGAGAACAGAAGGAGGAGTTGGCGACCATAACGAGGCATTAGGACGACTTCCCAGCTTGCAAAGCAACAGGGGGCACAGTCTGAGAGCCACGCAGAGGGCCTCGGGGGCCTGGGGGACAGGGACGGAAGATCTCCTGTGTCCCTGGGGTGCCGGAAAGAAATGGAGGACGGGGCCCACATCTTCTTCTGAGAAATGGCAGCAAAAGACACAAACCTACATGTTCAAGAAGCTGAGGGAACCCACACAGTTCATAAACTCAAAAGGAATCTCTGCCGAGGCCCCTCCTACTTAAACTTCTGAAAAATGAGGATAATCACCTTGAGGGCAGTGAGCAACACGCAATATCGCCCGGAGGATGAAACGGGCTGCCCAGCAGCAGAGTTCTTGGCAGGAACCACGGGAGCCAGGGGGAAGAAACTCAACGTTTCCACCCACTGGAAGAAAAGATCTGCATTGGGCAAGATGCCCTTCAGAAATGAAGGGGAGATCACAGTGTTCTTGGAAGAAGGAAAGCTAAGAGAAGCAGAAGACTGAATGGCAGAAAGTCTCCAGTCTGAACAACAGAAAGAAATCAGCCCCCCCAAAAAAGGGGAGACATGGAAGACAGTTCTAGCACAAACGGGGGAGGGAACAGACCTGGGGAGACGGCTCCCACATGCCACTGAACTGACTGCCGTGCGCACTGCGCCAGTGCACTGCGGTGGCCGAGAGAGGCCCACGCAGTGTGTGCGGGGACCACAAGACAAGCTGCACACGGAAAGCACTGCAGACCAAAGTGGAATTGTGAACAGCATTCAAGTACCCCACACACAGGCGGGACGAACGCCACGGTGACATGTCCACAGAAGAACATGATGGAAAGTGGAACATGACACGGCTGCCACGGGAAGTCCATGCCTGTCCAGGGGAGGGAGACCTGCAGAGGAAGCATCTCCGTGGGGACAGGGTGGCGCTGTGCCCAGACGGTTCGGTGGTCACACGAATTTACACTGGTGGGAAAAACAGAGCAGAAATCGATACCCATGTCAGTTTCCTGGTCTTGATATTATACTATGATTTTATCAAATGCAACCTTCTGGGGAAACTGGGAGGAGGGTACACAGAGGCTCTCTACACGACATTTGACACTTCTTGTGGGTCTATAGTTACTTTGAAATAAAACTCAATGGCAAATGTGCAATAACGCCATGGCGAACTAGTACACAGCTATGTCAAGGTCAGGGACCTAGCGCATGACTAGCGTGTACTTTAGAGCTGGGCTCACCCAGAGTTCAATACTTTGAATTCTATAAGACATACTAAAATAAAGTTTGAAAATTAACATCTGATACAATTTTACTTGTCACTTTAGGATCGGCATGGTTCAACTCTCATAATTATGATGTTTCCAGGAACACAATAATGTATATAACATGGATTCCCAAGCAAATCCATGAGTTACTTTGCAAATGTTCAAGAGAAAGGTATTTATGCTCATCGGAACATGGAATCCTATTTTCCTGTAATGAAACAGCATCTGCTCACTCATATCGAACTAAAACAGCTAATACTAACACTCCATTGCTCAATGACCTGGATTAAGATTTGGTAGTGTCAAGAAACAGATATATACAAAAACACGCAACTATACCATCTATAGCTAATATAAATTCTTGAGAGTAAATTTTAACCCATGAAATCTAGAGTCTTTCATAAAGGCCATTTAAGATGGAAAAACTATGTTCAAATGTATGTACTGAAGAAGTTGACCAATGAGACATTGCATAAAAGACTCAACATAAAGTAATGCAAAAAATACAAAAGGTAGGTTATATGTGTACTTACAGTCTGTGTATGTTTATGCCAATACCCATATTTTTCTTAAATAAACTTTATATATATTACTTAAAACCAATAAACATAGAAGGGAGGAAGGGCTAAACCCCAGGCTAATTCGATACCCACAGAACACCACCAGAGCCCCTTTTCCTGACACTAAATGGAAATGGTGCTTGGATGACACAACCCTGCCTTTGTGGAGCAAATGGACGTGAGGGTGGCGGCTGCAAACCTAAGTTCACCTGCATTTTCATGTCTCTGCTGGCTCCGTGCACACACCGCGCGATCTCAGAGGGATGGAGGGGAGGAGTGGGAGCAAACAGCGGCCGAGCAAGGCCAGCCCGCCCCTGCCAAGAACAGCAAACCTGACACCATGGCTGATGAAGGGGGAGATTCTGAAAGGAAACAGAGAATGTAATTCAATTTCTTAAAATTAATTGGAACCTTGAACATAAGATGCTAAGGTGACAAGGGACCTGAGGCGGCTTCTCATACCTTATGGTCACATTTCCAGGAGCCAGGCCCAAGACACTGGAAAGCACCACGCCTCCGAATGCATGTGGCCCCCGGGAATAAAGCAGTGAGAGTGATAACTGCTCTTTTTCTTTCCTTTCTTTTAGTGTGAGAGATCCTACATTACAGGCAGGCTTTTTGTTTCTTTCCTGATTACAAAGTTTGATCACATTAGTGAGAAAGCCATTTCCCAAGAAAAAAAATTGACAAGGATGTGATTTTGACGATTTTCAGCTAACTTGTGTCATCTCATATGAGTGATTAATTTCTGGGAATATTTTACTTGTGATAAAAATCAGGACAGTGTGAATCTTCTTGGCACTTTTTCTTAGAAATATTTATAGAACTTTTCAAACTGTAGGTCTTATTATTTCTTAACATCCCTCTTTGGCAGGAATATTAGAAATACCATCTCCCTATGATATCTCAACATCTACCAAGATCATCCTCCACTCCCCTCCCTAAAAAAGAAAACCCAAATAAACAAATTTTCAGTACCAGGGTTACAGACAACTATTACAATTTCTTATGTTAAGTCAGTTCCTTAAACTTTTTATTAGTCACTGAATTATGCAGCATTTTTAGATTCACTAACGTGTTCCAACTCTGCTTAGCAAATAGTATGTGCTCAATAAATAATTATAGAGTAAATAAATGAAAAAATGTCACATTCATCAGAGACAGTAAAAACTGGTCTACTTGATAAGTAACATCTCAGAGCAAAAATAAGCTTTCACTCTGTAATTTGAGTCTGATCATCCAGAGGGCCGTGGGATATTTTCTCAAGGAATGGCAGGTTAAATTCCACATTTCCTTGCGGAGGCAAAGTGGAACAGAGGAGGATGGCGTAGGGCTGAGGCCCACAGTCCCCATGACAGCTGGCCCAGCCACGGGGCCACTACAGTTGGAATAGCTCCTATCCCTAAAGAACAATGAGTGAACCTTCCTCGGGAAGGGCCTGGGCTGCTGAGGGCTGGGACAAGCACGTGGACTCGGTCACCAGTAGGCTGCCATGCGGAATCTTCTCCAGGCGCCCTGAGAGATTTATCTTTCCACCGGACACAAGTTCTCGTTAGGACAATCAGCCCCCAAACCCCAGCATCGAAGGCACAGACACGGCCCCCCAGCTAGCACCTCTCTCTCTGGCTATGGTCTCATATGGCCTCCCTGCCGACTGACTCAGATGCACTCTGTTGTTCTGCACTTGCCCTTCATTTCAAACAAACAGGTCTGTGGTGGTTCCAACAGTTCACTCCAGAGCGTGTGGCCTGGAGTGCTCTGAGCTGGGCAGGAAAGACAGGGAAGGAAGACACGACCCCAGTGGTCACAGACACTGGGGTCTCGTGGAAAGGTGATCAGACAAAACACCTTGCCACAGAAACATAAGCAATAAAGCTGCGGTTCTAGAAAGTTTTTGGAAACAACAACAAAAAAAAACTATACCTCATCTTGTCTTAACCAGTCGAAGGCACTTGCAAATCATGAGATTCCTTCCCGTCTTACTGAAACGGTCTTAATGAAGCTCAGGTGCGGGCCCCGAGGCTGTGCAGCCTGCACAGGTGACTGAACTGCAGAGCGTCGCAGTTGCCAGTGGGAATCAGTTATGCTCGGAGAGCTCTACTATGAATATCAACAAGCCTAAATTCCCTCTGGACTGAATAGTAGGAAAGTTCAGTGCTAAACTAGAATTTTAAACTTTAAAATTATGGAATATTGTCAACTACAAAAGGATGGCCCAGCCCTCAGTCGAGGGATAGTTTAAATTTTGTTTCATTTTTACTTTTACTGTTTTGGTCTATGCTTGTACCAGCTGCCACCTCCACCTGGCCATCTGCCACAGAAGGAGGTTTTTCTTATTGCTCCCTCCTCAGTATTCTACAGGCTCTATCTTTTTTTTTCCCCAAGATTATACTTATTTTTTAGAGAGAGGGGAAAGGAGGGAGAAAGGGAGAGAAACATCAATGTGTGTGTGCCTCTCACACACCCTCTACTGGGAACCTGGCCCACAGCCCAGGCATGCACTCCGACTGGGAATCGCACCGGCAACCCTTTGGTTTGCAGGCTGGCACTCAATCCACTGAGCCACACCAGCCAGGCACAGGCCCTATTTCTTAAAGCACCAAATAATAGCCCATTAGGCCAAATAGGAACAAACCATCCCCTCCATTTTGGACTTAACATTCTGAGAAGAAAAGTAGGCATCATTAATATGTACATTAAAACACACTTACTCTGATACCAACCAGTCTGCAATACTCAGGGGCAGTAGTAAGTTATGTAAATGACAAATCTTTCCAGGTTTCATAATTGCCCTCAGTCAAAATCAAGTCACTTGCATTGACCTTACAGGTATGTGTCCTATGACTTCACAGTCCTTTCCTGGTACCAAGTCCCTCAACAACCTCAGGGCCTCAAAAGCTCCCTCACTGGCTTGGGTGTGTTTCCTCTGTTCCCATTTGAAATTCCCCTCCTCACAATTAGCCCAGAAAGGGGGAGGGCCCTGTTCTTTCTAGTGAATCAAACAGTAAAAATAAAATGCATCCAGCATCCACATTTTCCAAGTTCTCCAAAAGCTACTGTTTCTTTAGCTTTTCACCAACACGTCCAGTTGGTGCTTCATGTTCAGTGCTACCCAGCACGTAGCTGGCACTCAGCCCACTGAAAGCAGAGAGCAGGAGGGCTTCTCCCTGGACCCGCGGAGTGTGAGCTGCAGGGAGTGGCAGTGGTGGTTGCAGCCTTTCAGCACATGGACGCGCAAGCAGGCAGCCTATGATCACAGCTCGGCTCGGCCGCTCACCTGTGTATCGCTGCAGGGAACTTCCTCCGGGACTTTTCTGGGACATAAGCTGGGGTCATAGTCGGAACCAGTTCACTGGGTCATTGGGCCTGAGCGAGCTCATGCTCACCGAGAGCCTAGCACAATGTCTGGAAAACAGTTCGTTTATCCAAATAGCAACGGCCACCACCGCCACGCCTAGAGGAACATGCTGGAGGGCAGTCACCTGCCCAGCTCTCGCAGAGGCGACCACCACCACTTGGACGTGTGTGAAGCCCCGTCCACCAGGGACTGGGGGTTGCGCTGTCACAAGCGCACACGCAAGCTCCTTCTGCTACACGTTCAGTGAGACGACAGGAAGGGGCAGACTCATGCTTGATTCGGGGAGGTCAAGAGGATGTGACTGGACATGCAGGTTGAAGCCACAAGGACAACCCAGCCGTGGGTAGGACTCGGACACACAGGCTGGACACTGTGCGCGGCCAGGGGAAGGATGTTACAGTAAAAGGAAAGCAAGGTTGTGGACTGACCCAGAGACAAACTTATTGCCACGTTACTGCGACAATTTCTTAAGAGAAAGGACATTAATGGAATTTAGAGAAGGAAACCTCTGAATAAAAAAAGCCGTTTAAATTATACATCTTAGGCTTTTTTAGTCTTGAAAATATTATAACAGAGGGATGTCACAAGTGCTGACTCAAAAATGTGAGAGGGCCCTGAACTGGGGGTGAGCCACTCCTGAGGGGAGACTGTTCCCCACGGCACCATCAGCATGTGTGAAGGGCCCGTGGAAGCAGATGGGCTCTGTGGTGAACAAGGTGAACCAGAGTACCGGGGAGAAAGGCAGACACACAGTGGTGGAGAGACTGAGTGAACCTGCACAGGGCATGGAAAACAGTGTGGAATTTACTCCAGGGGTGGGGGAGGGGACAAAGTCATGAGATGGGTGGAAGTGGGGCTAGACAAGAACCAGGTGCAGAAGGATAAACTCCCACCTGGCTAAAAGGTAAAGAGCCCCCAACAGAATTAAAATCCACTGGAATATCGGAACCGTGTCACAGAGCTGGAAGTGCTGCCCGGGAAAACGGGAACCCCAGGAAGTGCTGACAAATTACAATAATTAGGCTGATTGGAGACGCACTAAATTTAATAAGAGGGCTTGACAAGAGAGCCACCCTCGAATGACACTGACTGCAGACGGTGGACACGGCTCACAGACACGATGCAGCAGCGGCCAGGACGGTGACGAGCTCCCGGACACAAGCATAGAGACCAGGCCCCTCCAGCCTGGGGCAGGGCTCCATAGGCAGGACCTGTCCTACACTAACGGGGACTGACTCAGTTACTGAGGCACTCCTATCCAGAACGAGGTTTCGTGCCATACCAGGAATTTTCCAGTCATCAGGGGCAGCTTGCTGAAACAGATAGTTAAGGCAACCTAGAATCAAATTAACGTCTGGGAGCCCCTCTTAACACGCTGCTGGGGAGGTGGCCCCACGCTGAGCCCATTAAAGTAAGACCACCTAGTGCCCGGAATGGACAGCTCAAATGTCATCCTGGCCACTCGTTTGAAGCAGAGGGGGAGACGACACTCTGTCCCACGACGGGGAGATTTAGGCAGGGGCCTTAGAGAAAGCAAGCACACCCTGTCTCCGCAGGAGCACCCTGGACAGGAGGCCCCGCGTGTGGGGGAACTGGGATTCCCTTGTCCTGCCATGCTCTAGAGGCGAGGGTCTGGGGACAGCAGCCCCTGTGACTTGCTGCTGTGGTGGAATTATTCATCCAAGAAAGGAAGTTATTTCATAGGAAGTTACTCAGAGCCGAATTGTTGACAAGCCCATGCCAACACCCCATCCCTGGACAAAACGAACCCCTGCACCTAGCACCACCGACAGAAACAGTGACAGACACACTCTCGCCACCATAGCTGTGGGAGAAAGAAGCCCTTCCCAGTCACCTCTGCAGAACACATGTGCAAGTGCATGCCCCCGATGCTCAGAAGTCGCCTGACCCGGGACTGCCCCCCAAACCCCACATGGCACACAGCACACGGCACCTGGGACAAGGCTTTTCTTGGGCAGGTCGAGCTGGAATGGGAAAAGAAGGTAGGGCAACTTGGGAAACGCCCAATCGGTAAGAAAAACACAAGCATTGCAATTCCAGTCATTTATTGTGGGTGGTTATGTGACACAACGGGCATTCCTGAGGTCGAGAGAGGCCTTTCTATGGGACAGCGGGAAGGCTGCCTTCCTTGTCACACTGGCCCACAAGCAGACAAACCCTGGACTCTGCTCCCCGTCCCCGTCAGGGCTGCGGATTGACTGCACGAGGGTTTCATCCTCAGGATGAGAAAAGTTTAAAAGGTGCCTGTTGAAATGCTTTAGGTCTTATGAAGCACTGACTCCTTATTTCTTCGGTACCTCTAGACGAGGGCGTGCTGAGTAAGGTACAGTAGCAGCTCTATAAAAACAAAAAACTGATCCACAGCAGAATAAATTTCTAACAAGGCAAATGAGACCATAGAATGAAGGAAGAAATTACTTGAACTTGGGAGTAATAAATGTTTCACAAAAACTAGACCTCTGGCATGTTTGTTATTACTTTAATCACACAAATGAGCTATTCAAACTCCAGACTCTTAAAGTCAATCAGAGTTATACCAAAGGTGTTGTTACCTGACTTTTCTGGATGGTTAGTATTTTCAATTCCGCTTTGTTGCGAATGGCACTCTGCCTCCTTGGCCGGCTGGCCAGACTGAGCTGAAAGTCTGGGTTCAAGTTTTGTTTGATGGCCTTGTTTGGACTTGGGGTGCAGCTGCATGTGTGTACACACGCGTGTGTTTTTATGCTCGTGGAAGTTGGACTTTACAGCCTCCTCAGGTAACAAACTGGCCAAGTGGTGCTCAGAAAATGCACCAATTGACAATTGAAATAATTATCTTGAAGCAGTATTAAGAGTCGTTGAGTATCTTATTAAGGAAATACCTTAGAAATAACAGTTTAAACCATCTTAATTAACGTATTCTAATTTTACTGAGAAATAGGAGCTTTGAGGTTGGTCTTAGGTTGTTTTGCCATTATTATCCCAGATTATTTCAAAAAAGAGAGAGAAGGCAGAATCAGTGTTTTATTAACTATAAAGATGCCCCAGTTGTTTTGGCTAAAACTGGAGGATTAACCCACTTCTTTGTGGATTAACCTGACTGCTAAGACGAGTGTGCCAAAGATAAATCAATGCCATCGGAACTGTCTGTGTGGCTCTTGGTAAAACAAATTCACAGGTTACAAAAGCAGCACCCAAACTAAGGGCCTTAACACTCTGCTTGTCTCCCTCAACTGCACGAATCCTCGAACTGACACCAGACCAAGAAAGATCAAACACTAAACTATTTAGGGTCATTCCTTTTACCACCAGGAGTAAAACACAGCAGGGACACAAGGAGGTTTGCAGTTGTTCGGGTGGAAAACAATACCTGATAAATAATGGCAATACAAGAATGAACGCTGTGTTTTGCGTACTCACAACCATAAAGGAACCTCCTTTGGCCGCGCCCAGTGTATTCAAACCAAAGCTGTTTGTTACAGTAAAAGGTGGATGTCTGCCAAACTGCTTACGACTTATAAAGCAATATATTCTTCAATGTTTCAGTCTAAATACTGAAATTCTAGCAAGCTGAAACAGATGCATTCCTTACACAGAAACAGCTTTTAGCCTGACACCATAGGTCAGAAATGTAAACCAAATGAAACGGGACAGGTTAAAAAATTGCAGTCAGTTAATTTTAAAGAATATATTTGTGGTTCTGAGACATGTTGCAGCGTATGCTGCCCCGTCGTGAGCAAGGGCCTTGTATAGCTCCAGGGAAGCTGCTCTCAGTCGGTTGCAGACAGCAGCGGAGCAGCCACGTGCCCCCTAGATCCTCGGTTGCGCGGTCAAGCAAAGACGGTGCGGGTGGGGAGGGCGGTGCAGACGTTGTAATCAGATTCTCATGTGGCAGGAACGAGTGACGTGTCTGCCGAGAGATGATGCAGTTCACTTTAAAATTAATTTAAAAAGCCCTTGATTACTTCAGAGCGAATTATCTCTCCTTCTAGCAGGTTTCTGTAGGCAAGAGCAAAGTTAATTACCTATAACTATGATATATTTGGCCATCAGAAATGTGAGCGAAGGGCAAACATGACTGTTTTGGAGAATACAGCCCCGATATTCTCCAGATCAAGAGGAGTCAAATGAAATTTGCATTCAGCTTCTAGACAAAGGAGTATCAGTAACTAGCACATCATTAGTAAATGAGTAGACCTTTAAGAAATATCTAAAGACAAGATGATAAAGCCTATTTAAAAATATTTGAGAGATAAAATGTCTTTTAGTATAATCATATTGAAAATATTTTTGTCTATAAAATTTTACTATTTAAGAAAGGAAATAAAAGTCCATTAAATATTGAGGTATAAACTATTTAAAAAATTAACTGAAATCTCCTGTACTTATTTATAAAGAGAAAAAACAATACTGATCAGGTATAATAAGAAAGATTCTGGGAATATAAGAAAACCATCTTATTTCCCCAAATACTGCAAACAGGCCTTGTGAAAATTACATGTTTTAAAATGATGACACATTATTTGCAACATTTTCAAAATTATAAATAAAATTCAGCCAGTAAATCACATGATAGTCTTATATAGCTAGCACTAGTAATGATGTCAAATACTTTTTGTTTTAAAAATCTTGGAAGACCTGTCCAGTCCAATCTCTACGGCCCCGTGGCCAGTTCCAGTTCAGACGGAGGGCATGTGGCTCCCCTTTCCACAGGTCACCTGGCTGGACCAGCACCTTGAACTCGCCCCAGGAGGCCTGAACTCTGTGTGGACAGAGGGCGGGGCTTCTGGGAACACTGCAGCTTCATGTGGCAAACGGGGAAAGGGTGCCCTGAGCTCTGTCTTCCAGCTGGTACACACCTGAT
This sequence comes from Tonatia bakeri, assembly GCA_004024845.1. Taxonomy (NCBI): domain Eukaryota; kingdom Metazoa; phylum Chordata; class Mammalia; order Chiroptera; family Phyllostomidae; genus Tonatia; species Tonatia bakeri. Next base: position 9,824 of record PVIA01001171.1, on the reverse strand, counting down.
TCTTTCAGAACAAGAATTCATTACTAATTATCAAAGTGGTGCCAAAAAATTGAATGGCACTTTGCCAGGACAAATTGGAGTTCCAAAGTTAAATAAATGTGGCATTTCACTTCGTATGGCAGGTCACATATTGAAAATAATTTTGGGTGGGGTTTTAAAAATGAGTAACTGTACCTTATCCCAATAAGATGCAAAGACACAGGTTCCAAGCGGTGAGTCTCTTTAAATGGAAATCTATACGAAGGCTGTATCATATAGAAGCAAAAATGTATTTTCTTGCTTTGCATCTTATAATTAGAACTGCAAGTAAAATGGTGGGGAATGTAAACATCTTAGAAAGAACTAATTTATTTGCCAGAAAATGGTCTACTTCTAGGGGACTCATTTTCTAACATTGTTAAATAGCGTTGCACCTACTAAGCAATAAAAAAAAATAGGGACACAATATTTAAAGTTTGTATCCCTAAAATTAAACGCTGCTTTTTCAACTACAAATAAAGTATGCTCTCTTCAAGTATTAAATGCACAATTCTCAACCACTTTACCGAAATTAGTAAAATTACTTTTAAAGTATACATTTATCAGGTTTCAGAAAATATTTTATTCCTGTCCTTTCTGTTTATTTTTCTATTTAGAATATACTAAGCTTAGAAATATCTCCCCAAATACAGAAAAAGTTTGCATATTTTTTAGGAAGAATTATGACCCATAAGGGAAGTTTATTAAATACTTGCATGAATGTAGAAACGGTGAAAGCAATGGCCCACTGTTCGAGCTGATCTCTCTCTGGACATTAAAAACTCACCGCTGAACTAGAAGACCAGGAGCTAGGGGTCACCTCTGTGAGTCTAACACCTCCTCCTAATTGTCATTAGGTTTTACCTGTCGAGTGAAAGTAGCATGCACTCTAGAAGATATTCAAAAGATTTCAGCATTACTTGACTCAGCAACCTTGACAACCATCATGAACTCAAGGACAGTTATGGCATTTAATAATAAGAGGCTGAAGCACACTTGAAAATGGATGTCACTTAAAACCCTTCACCTGCATGCACCTCTATTTCATTGGAGTTGCTACAGTCTTACACATATTTGCAACGCAAGGGAGTGTAATAATGCTGATGCTAGCAAGCTAAAGTAAACCTCTCATTTGTTCCCACTGCTTTTGGCAGCAACGCAAACTCTCGTATTAGAGGCTTTCCAAATATTGCAAATATTATAGGCCTATCACCGGGGGAATCAAATTACCCACCTCAATCCTCAAACTATTACGTATCTAAGAAATAACTTTTTAATAGCCTATTTTAATTGGCTAAACAATATCTATCATGTACATCAACCATACTTTAGTAGCCAACTGAACATATAATGTCTACGGAATCAGTGTAACATCTAGCAGATTATGGCTGATTATAGCAATGGACACTTTGATGAGCACGCAGGAGGCTCTCATGTGAGTGGAACGAAATTGCTCTCCTTTCCTTTCTAAAAAGTTTCTGTTTACTTCTATCTTGCTCAGAGATACCGGGAAAATTACGTTTTATCTAAACACTGTGCACTGCATTAACGGCATAATGAAGGCGTAAGACTCTCCCGGCCTAATCTGATTCTCTGCTGAGCAGACGTGGTTAGCACTCAGTAGTCTAGACAAGTTATAAGGAGATTTACTTTAAAGTGTATTTGCCAATGTGATGCTTGGCTGAGGATTTCCAGATTGACAACTTATATGTCCCAAGCTGAACTGAAGTTTACTTGATTATAAGAATAAACTGTGGAAACACACATAAAGTCCCTGACAGAAGTATTACCAAGTACACTTAGAGTCCATCAAAATTCAAGTAAATACCAGTATCAGGTCATTGAAAGAAAACAAACACAATACTTACAGGCAATTGAATTACTGAACAGTGGAGCAAACTAAATTGACATTACATAAACAAGACTTCCATTTTTTTGTCTTGCTCTGTGAACTTATATGTGAGATTAGTGCTAAACCAGAACTTACAATTTTCACCTTTGGTTAAACAAAATAGATTGGATTTATTTATTTTTAAAAAATCACATCATCACACTGACAGATGCTCGACGAGGAACGATCAGATGCTGAGACAGTTGTCCCTAGAGAAATCACTGTCATGGCCCCAAAGTCACATCCCGTGTCTGTTTCTAAAGTGAGCCGTCGAGAGTGCCACCTGCACATCCCAAGACCAAACATGAAACACAGACCATTTGAAGCGGACGTCTAACTCACTGCCAGAACATCGCCTTTAGGCCTCCTTCTGTTTGTTCTCCTACAATTCACAGAAGAGTCTGGACAAATTCTTAACATTTGTTTTTCAGTATTCCTTAATTTCACATTTCATTATGCATTACAACGCTATATAAGGAAACCTGACTCAATCTGCCTGGCCCCAACGGCATACTCTCCAGGCCAAGGGCATTAGGCAGACATGAGTCCTGTCCTGCCATTGGCCACGGGCACGCTGTCACATACTTTGTCCCTGCGGTGATGAAAGGAAGCTTGTGCATGAGACACACCTGAAGTACGTCCTTGGAGACAAGAAAATCAAAGATTGGTTCAATCCACACAGGAGCAACAACGGAACCTGGAAAACCCAGCTCTAATTTTCCAGGGACTTAAAATTTTAGTCAGAGAACCATCTTTCCCTTAGTTTTATGATGAAGACAAAAATGCAGCTGAGAGCTTAGATCCCATGTCTCTGGCCCCACCAGACACAAGACACAGTGTCACAACAGACTGACTGCAGCAGGGCTGGTGGCTGCCCCTGTGACGTCTTCTCAGTCCTCAGGGCCACGCAGTGCGCCACCACCTCCCTGGGTCCGGCGTCACAGTGCAGTCTGGTGACTTGTGAGACTGTCTGAGACGCTCGGACACAGAGGGGGACTCATACACAGGGCACTGGGTATGACCCCTCCACGCAGGGGCCAACTGGCGGGGGGGGGGGTCCCTGTTGGCTCCTGCTTGGTGACTCCCCTGTCCAGATCAAGGTCTCCTTAGGACTTGATTTTATGACCAGAACTGCAACCTCAGATGCCCACGAACACAGAGCAGGCTTGGTCAGGCCCTTGCTGAAGTCAGCCAACAGAACATTTTCTTGGAGGAAGTAACATTTGTCTCGAGGCTTAGAAGCTGAGGGAAAAACTGAGATACATACAACAACACCATTCTATATAGATTAATGAACTTAGTGTCAGGAAAACCATCCTCACTCCCGGCCAATATACATTGAAAACTTATTCATAGAGTGGTGAGGCTATCTTATTGCTTCAACAAAAGTAGAAAGGCTCACAGCATGCAAAATCCGAGGAAATGCATATTTTTTCCAGAGGCCATTTAATTGGTTTTTGATACAGATTACTTTCTTGTCAATGGTTTTTTTGTCTTTCTTAAAACTACATCTGTCCAACAACCTTGCCACCTTGAATTTCAAGTACAACATTGCCTGTAAATTTAATTTAACGCCATATTATCCATAACGACTACAAACAGGAGGCAGGTGTGACCCCCATTGTTAAGCTCGAGGGCCTGAGGGCAGGTGGGGTAACAGACTGCTAAGGCTCCAAGGTCCCACTGACTACGGCCTCCCTGTGAGCCCAGTGTGTCCGGGCTATTAAAACATTACTGGGATCACATGCCTGTTTCAGAAGTGGGGTAGCAGCCCCAGTCGAGGCATCCTGCGCCAACCCGCCGACTCTGACAGGGCACAGACCCCGGAGCGTCTGCGGAGGGCACCAGAGAAAGCCCCGGCTGAAACCGACTCCCAGGAGCTCTGAGTCGGTGCGTGGAACCACTGTCGTAGAGAAGCAAAGGCAAAGCAAGGACTTGAGGGCTGTGTTCGAACACTCAACAACAGGAGGTTTGCTCTGGGTGGAAATTAAGGAAGAGCTGTTGTTTTGTGTGTGTGTGGCGGGGCGGGGGGTAGTTTAAATGCCATCAGGGCTCCCAGGGAGAATGGGCTTCCCCTGATGGAGTGTGCTCCACAGCATATAAAAATTCTGAATCATGTAACAACCTAATCATTGCCCACTGCCTCATTAAAGGGACAGGCCACTGGGACAGGTAGCTGCATCAGTGTACATAGAAGGGCCCTTTTAAACCTGAGCTTCTGGGATTGAAGGCCACGAGTCTGTTGGAGCAGGAGCCAGAACCAGTGCTCAGGTCTAAGCACGTCTGTGCATGGGCTTCCCTGGACGTCTGGACGCTCGCACACTCGGTGCCCAGCTCTCCACTCCAGCTCTCAGGCCCACATGGCCATGTGCCCAGGGCTCTTTCATCAGACCCCATGCTATTTGCTTGCTCAAGAACGTTTGATAGCTCTCAAGTCCTCAGAGGACAAAGCCCAGCCTGTCTACAGTGACATATTTTGGTCCCCAGCCCTGGTCTGCCCCATCTCCTCTTTGCTTCCCTCCCTGGGGGGGCCCAGGGTCCCCCCCCTCCACATGGCTGCTGTGCCTCCAAGCGGTCCTCCCTGCTGTAAAGAGGCAGCTCTGCTTTTCTCTTTCTCAGGTGGAATTCGCCAGGTTTCATTTTCCCACAGGGGCAGCTTCAGAGGCACACTGCTCAGCACATTGGAGCAGGACGACGGTCTAAGAGCACCATCCACACCTTCCCGCCTCCTCCCCTGCACTCGGCTCCCCGCTTCCTGGCAAAGGCCCACTCCTCCAGCAGGGCGCATGGGGCACCATCCCCTCGAAGGCTCCAAGTCCCCAGGCCACCTTACCTGCTCTCAGCTGCCTGTCCATGCACTAAGCACGGGCACCTCCCCAGACGGTAACTGCCAGACAAGCCGAACTCTCACCGGGACATTAGCTCTCCAGCCCTGAGTGGCTGCCTCACTTATAGCTCCTGTGAATCACGCCCTTAAGTCTCCACAAAGGCTGCAGGGAGTGGTGTCACTGATTTTCCCCCTGTAGCCTGTGACACTCCAGGATGCTGCTCCAGATGAAAGGGAACTCTGCAACGGTCACTGTGATGCTACAGTCCCGTATCTTTCCATCAGTCTCAACTTTGCAAGGGGAGTTAGTGCTGGAGCAGGAAGGCTGCGGAGGGCAGTTCCCCTCGAGAAATCGTCTCCACAGGCTCAGCAACAGGGGTCACAGGGAGGGAGAGTTTACACATTGGGCCGCCCACTGCCAGTGCATTTTGGCAGGTCTATCGAGAAGATTTCTGTCTTTTTGTGACTGCATTTCCTGCTCAGAGGAAGGGGACGGCCACACGCAGGTGGGCACTGCTGCGTTTAGCATGGTGCCCCCTGTCAAGTTGACCTGCTGTCTCTCCCAACGCTGAGCCTAGGGGCATGGCAGCCCTTCGGTCGCCCCTGCTGCGTCCTGACTGCTGGTCCACGGGTTTGCTTACCCGTGTGTGCCACCCACTGCTTTCTTCATGCCACTGACTAAGCCTAGACAAGACTATATGACGCAGTCATTGTCTGCACATCCGTGGCCTGGGTACAAGGCAAATCTGCAGTGTCCTGTTCAAAGCTGCTTTGGTTTTGAATTTGGAAACAGGTCATCTTAAATCAAGTCACACTTTGAATTCAAAAGAGGGAAGAGGTGCAATTTCTAGAGACAAAAACATTCTATACCTAATATTTTTATAAATTATAATATGTTCCAAATAGGATGTGTTCTCCCAAGATATTCTCCTTGGGCTACTAAGTAAATGACAGTATTGTTGTGTTTTAAAATACTGGGCCATATCCTGTTCGTAAAATCTTTAAGTTTTTTAAATCTCCACAAACATCTTTTTATCACATAATAAAACATTTGACAATTTCCAATTTGTATTCTTTTTAAATCGGCATACTTTTATTTTAAACTACTTTTAACACATTTAAGGCAATTTTGGATACACAATTTCCCTTTTGGTTTTGTTTGTTTTAAAAAGCATCTCTGTGGCCAAGATTTTGGAAAGCCAGATTTCAGACTAAGAATGTGTGAGGAAACATCTTAGAAGTTTCCTCCATAATTCATGAAGACTACAGTAAGCCCCGCCCCACCACTGCTTGTCAGCTGAAGAACCGAGCCTCACCGTAGTGATGTCACATTCCCAAAGTGGAGTTGCTGGGAGCCAGGCAAAGCCATCCCGCTGGCTTGCCCAAGTCGATGGCGGCAGGCTGACTCACCACGCTGGACCGGAGAGCAGTTCCCCGGACAGAGAGCAGGAAGCAATGTTTGCCCACTGGGTAACCAGCTGCATGTAACACGGCTGCGTGCCCGAGGGGACAGGCTGGGAAAGTGCTGGGGGTAGAAACCAGGCCCTCTTCATCACCTTGATCTGAATTTGTTGAACAGAGCTCCAAAATTCTCAAGTTCCCAGTTCCGCGTCCTAGTCATTCAGCACAGGTGTGCCACCAGGTACACAGCTGGCACCGTGCACATGCAGGTGCGGCCCGTCAGACACAGACTTCAAAAGCAATCGGTACTGACGATGTTACAATGCGTCCAACAGAGAGGATTTAACTTAGAGAAAATAAGTCGAGAACTAAGCAGAATAAACCACCTAAACTTGGTCACAGCTTCAGCTCATCCAGTTGGTCTTCAGGTCCCAAAGCAGCTTGGGACTGAGCGGCCAGCCACGGCTGTAGGTCCACACACTTCTCTGCACGTGCATTTCAGTCAACAAGAGGCAATACATTTTATTCACTATATCTCTGTATAATTCCTCACAAAAATGCAAAAAAGAGCCAAAGAGCCCAAAGGAAATGCTAAAAACAGAACGAGAGGCAGTCCCCTCTCTAGGCCCGAACACTTTCTGCAGTTCAGTTCGTCCCATTTCACTGGTATTTCCTGTCTCACCTAGGACTGACTCCTTAACTACGCGAAGGTGCTCATTACAGTAAGATTGCATCTGTGGTCAGAAGAATGACTCCAACATCTAAATTTCCCTGTAGCACACTGTTTCCATGGGGACAGGAACACACAGACCTTTGAAGGAAAGAACTACTCGACCCAATGCCCTTGCTGAGTAACCCTGGGCAGCGAGCTCCGTGAGAGGCAAGCACAAAACTAAAACAAAGGAAAGCAGTCCTGGCCCATGAGGAGCACACAGTTAGATTAAAAATAGGGTTTAAAAAGGTCTATTAATCAAAAATAACGCAAAGAGTGTTTCGGGGCTTTGCGGAAGGAACTGATCACTTTAGAGGGTTTGCCAAAAATCCTCGCAGGACAGGTGGGGTTGACTTTCCTGACTTGTTAAAGGCTGGGCTGAGTTCAGGTTGGTAGAGAAGGGCAGGAGGCAGGCCATGTGGGGGGTGGACGCCTTCCTTGGCCGGGTCAGGGGCCCACCTGGTCCGGTCCGCCTACAGCGGAGCTGAGTTAGGAAAGGGGGCAGCAATCTTGGGCGGCACCAGCTGTGGCAGGTCGGGAGGCACAATGGGCAGCTGCCACCTGCAGAGACGAGGGAGCCGCCAGTGGCCTCCCGGCACTCAAAGAAGAAGTGGGGGTGCCGGGAAATGCCGTACTGCCGAGAGTGCACCAGCCAGGACCCCGGCTCTGCCTCTCACTAGTGATATGTGCTTAAGCAGAGGACTAAGTCTCCTAAAAATCAGTGTCCTCTGAATAGAAGAGGACAATGAAACCCCAGCCCACGGAGCGGTCCAAGGATTAAACAGAAGCCGTGGCTGCAGACAATAGCAGGTTTTTGGCGGTGAGTGTGCACGCTGAGTGATACAATGGCAAACTGACCGACTGGGGACAGCACGCTTTGGGAAACAGAGATGTACGGCTACACACACGCGCGAGCACGCGGAAGAGAGAAGCTGTATTTTTTTAAAGGGAGATTTCATTTCAGCAAAAGTGATTTGTAGTCAGCCTGAGGTAGGAACAGTACCTTGTAAACATCAGTGGGTAAAATGATGTGTGATCTTTAGGGATAAAAGATGTTTATAAAGCTAAAAGTTATTGCCATCTTGCCTTCTCTTCTATCTGGCTTGTCTTTAAACTCACCAGGATTTTCTGTCTGGCGTTTCTGGAGCGGCTTCGAAGGAAATGCATGCTCTCTTCGAAGACTGCAAGACTATCCACAGTTTTCCTTCAAACAATGAAAACCTTAGGATCGGCCACAAATGCACAGGCGATGAGCAGGTTTTCACAGAGAACCGTGCCGCTGTTTGTTTAGAGGGAGCAGCTTTTCTGGGCCTGGTCCCTTCCCGAGTGCGCATTTGGTGACTCACTGGATGTAAACTCCAATTTCACTGCTAATGAAACAGCAGCATGCTCACACTGTACTGAGCCCAACAGGCAGAGGCTGTATGTCACTACGAAAGCACAAGACAGCCTCCAGGTCCCCAGAATTCGATGACATATAAAGAGAATACACAGTGGCCTTCCCCTCAGTCTGCTGTAGCTGCTACTGCCCTCGGTTCTGGTCAAGGGCAGTTTTTAACACATTCCCTCACACCTCACTTGGCATTGTCAGAGTTTTTAGCATGGCTGTTTTGCACGAATTATTTATTAGACAACCATTCACTAAGCCCCACTTTATACCAGGCATTGTTCTGGCTAGTGGGGACCAGAAAAGATAGAGACCTTCCTCCTAGCGTGGAATGCTCCCACTCTGCTGGGGTGAGAGAGGGACAAGCTGACACACTAGTGTGCGGTATGTGAAAAGGGAAGATGAAACCCTAAAGCAGCCAGGCAGGGACTGGGGATGGGGCCTCAGGAGAGGCCTCGTCCGTAAGGTGACAGCTAAGGATGCTCCTCAGAGAGCAGTGAGGGACGGAGCAGGGGCTACTGGGACAGCAGAAATGGCGGGTGTAGCAGCTCTGCGCTGCACTGACAGCGACCAGGTTCATGGCCCGGGAGGGGACAGTGGGGTTGGTGCTGATGGCAGGACGGCGGGGCCAGGGAGGTGGCAACGCCCAGAGCAGAGCATGCGGGGCCCGCGCTCCCCGGGGGGGGGTGGTCGGGGTGAGGCAGGCAGTGTCCAGGGCTCCCCCAGGTTACTGAGCAAACAGAGCGTGGAAGGCGAGGCAGTGGCAGCCAGGGCCAGGTCAGGGACCGTCACCACGGCACTTGGGACCTGCTGGGGAGGCCAGGAGGCCAGCGAGGCGCCGTGGGGCTCTAAACACACGCCGAAGGAATGGTGGTGATGCCTGGTGATGCCGGCACTCCTCCATGCCCATCGCAGCACGCGCTTCCGCCATCTCCATCCAGGGACCCACTCCTGTGGGATGGGCTCGAGTGGCCCCCGGTCTCCTGGCCACCTGCGTCACCCCCCTACCCCTTCCTAATGCGTGCTCGCAGTCGCTTTCCACTCGTACAGTGTGTAGTTCGCCGTGACCCCCTGCCTCACAGAATCCTAGGGACTGCTGAGTGGGCCCAGCGACCCGATGTGGCCACTAGCAGAGGAACGACCGTGGAGCAGGCGTCAGGGATCACGGATATGGAAAACTCAGGGGAGCTTATGTGTGACCAGGCCCTCCTCTTGGACGCCACCTTCCCCATGCAGCCAAGCACCCTTCGAGAACGCTGGAAGGTCAGCTGATACTGACCTGGGTCCTCATGTCTGCAGGCCTTTTTCACTCCTTCAGGTCAACACAGTGTCTGGACTTTAACTGTCAGGGGACAGCTCAGCCAGTTGAAATAATGGAATGAACCTGCACTTCATCACGTGGTCAGCAGACCACAAGACACTGGTATTATACCATTTATGCAAAAACACAGAGACAGAAACAACATTCCATTTTCTCTGGATGAACGGATGTAACGTGATGAGGTATAGAGAAGGTTCTAGAAAGACGGATACTGGAGGCTCAGCAGTAGTTACCTCTAGGGAGTGACCGCAGGAAGTGGGATAAAGC